>JAGSMR010000005.1:5625000-6225000 GCA_029286605.1 Sericinus montela
GGAGCCAAAACCAAGATGGTTGACATAGAAATTTTGAGAATATTGACATGAGTATTGTTTCCATGGTTTTTGTGGTACTAATTATGAAATCGAGCTTGGTTTTTATTATATATTACTGTCATTTTCATGTGGCTAAAGCAGTTTAGAGGATTGGTTATAGATGAAAATTCTGCTTTTGAGAAAACATAAAAAAAACAGAATTAAAATAAATAAATAAATATCTTCATGCAATTCCCAATACAGGGGTAGACGGAGGTCTAGTCTAGACATTTAAGTCCCTTCAACCCACCTTCCACCGAAGATATTTTTGGGACAACATGACAGGTCAAAAGCCCGTCGTCGTTTTTATGTCCAAGCCAACGATATAATTCGTACATAGGTTTTTGAAAAACCTGTTGGTACAAACCTGCCACCTGGGATCAAACTGAGGTCTCTTGACTCGAAATTCCAACTGCCCAACCACTCGGCTATTATAACTTATACTTAACATAACTTATCGTCACTTAGACTAAAAAAAAACAGAATTAGAATAAATAATAAGATAGCATTTCGAATAACAAGTGCTCTATAACAGGTGAAGGTGTAGCTTCTTTCCTGTTGTTTAACAAAATGTGTGTATGTTGTCTTCTTTAGCCTTATGATTCCAATATTCAGCCTTGGCCACTATCTTGCACAGATGAATTCAATTTATTTTACTAGACTGAGCTTTATTAATATCTCTCTATAACATATCTCATATAGTGTGTATGGATAAATATAAAGTTGTTAATTTTACATACCTTTGATAAAGACTCATAATAGTTCTTTTCTGCCTCATTATAGGCGGTTTTGTCCAACCATATCTTTTCGTGCATTAAGGCAGACATTTTCTGAAATAAAATTTATTTTTTATATTATATCATTATAGAACACGTGAATGGATTGCCCCTTTACTAAAAACTTATTGGTTATATTCTCTTTGCCATTCACGAAAAACCATAAGACCGTATATAAAATACTTATACAACTACATAGGTAGACGTAATTTTGAATACTTAATTCAGGGATAATTGAAATTCAAGTTAAATACCTAGTTGATTTTTATATTAGGTACGTAAAGTAGTTTTAAGGTTACTTAAAGTATTCACAATCTTGTTTAAAGGTGTTTATAATTAATTTAGAAAAAGAATAATTTATTTTAACAAATTAAATTACCTTCAGGTGCTAAATTCAGTTTATCAAAATATTTCCAAAGAAAGTTTTTGACGGAGAATTATTTAAACCGCCGTCAAACTACGAAAGAAAAAGAAAAAGGACAACCAAAGCAAGGGAAGAAAGGAAAAGCATGATTACCGCGTACTGTCATCTGTCAGAACAAAACATTTAAAGCTAAAAGTGCTATAATTTATGAAGTGCGAAAGTTTAAATATCAGCTAATAAAACTCATGAATGTACCTCGGAGGGACAGTAATAATTGATAAGTTTGTTTTATTTTGAAGTAATTATAGTATGTATTTAGTTTGAATAGCTCCAGACATCTACCAAAAAGAATTTAACTACTTCTGACATGAAAAAAAAACTTATGTCAAAGATCTCTCTTTAAGCGCTTGATCTAGCATCAAAAGCGTTAAGTTGTGAGAAAGAAACGTGTAACGAATATGAAAGCGACAAATTGAATACGTCGTGCCCACGTAACCGAAAATGCTAAACAATGTTTTGTCTATGAACCAAAAAGAACGAAAAGAAAAGTCGAAATATTTTTTAAAGATTTTAAACAATTTGCATTTCACAAAAATCCGTATTGTTTTTTAAATATAAATATTTTATTTTTAACAAGTATAACATGCATTTTTTCTACTTTTATTGCCTTTGGTATTATGGTTTGACGACAATAATTCTGCCAAATATTGGAAGGAGCAGCTCCCTTTTTGAGGCTATCCGGTAGAAAGGAGAAAGAAAAAAACAAAAAACTAACACAAACAGACATTGGGTTACGGACATCACAAAACATTACAATTAGATTAGGTATTGATTGTTTATAAGAACACACGTATATTTATAATTTAATATTATGCATTTTAATGTAATTATGCGACAGTCAGGATGAGTGGTTGGGTGGTCAGAATTTCGAGTCAAGAGACCCGAGTTCGATCCCCAGGTGGCAAGGTTCATAGGTTTTGAAAAACCCATTGGTACGAGACCAATGGGTTTTTCAAAACCTATAAACGAATTATATTGTTGGCTTGGACTTAAAGACGGCGTCAGGCTCAGCACTTGTCACGTTGTCCCTAAAATGTCACCGGTGGAAGGAGGGTCGAAAAGGACTAGACTAGACTAGTTGAGAAATCTTATATAATACGGTAACTTTATTTAAGAAAAAATACAAATTGTGGCTTTTAAAGTTACAAAAACAATATTAAGTTTATTAATGTTTTTTTTTTTAATACAGTTCAATGTTTATTAGTTTCTTATATTTGTTCTGAATGTTCCAGTAACTCGTTTTTAGCAATAAAAATTATGTGTAAAATTTTATATATAGGTATGTGCTGTTTATATCCGTAGGTGGTGTATATACCATTAAATGTTACTGATACTTTATCAATTTTTTGCAGTTTTCCTTTGTTTTTTTTTTTTATTATTATTATTTTCATTTGGTATGCGTTATTGTTTAGAAAATTGTTAATATTTTAAAATAGTTATATGTGTCAATTTGTGTGTGTATTTTTCTTTTTTTTTAAGTTCTTGTAGTTATAACTACTACCAGCCCAAGATGGACCATAGGCTGCGCTGAAAATCAGTGTTGCGGGGATACCCGTAACGTATGCTGAGCGTTGACCTTTTTGTTGTTTCATTTAATTTTTAAATATCATGTATTTATATTTTATTGATTGTTATGGTGCAACAAATAAAGTTTTCTTTCTTTTTCTTTCTTTTCTTTCTTTCTAGACCTCTGCCTACCCCTATATTGGGAATTGCGTGGAGATATTTATATATTTTATTTATTCTATAAATAGTCTTGATGCTTCGGAGTAAAAATATACTACCTTCTTTCTTCCTGTGGGTGTCGTAAGAAGGTGCTAAGGAAAAGTCCTTGATAATATCATTGGCTACTGACAGATGGCGAGATAACCATTTCGAAAAATATTAAACTAAAATTTAATACACTGAAACAGCGACTATGGCAGACCCTCGCTTACATATCTTGTTACTGTTAGGAAACTGTTCCATTTTCCACAAACATCCCTGTTTTCTAGTACCAACTAGTAAATGATAAATTACAATTGTTAGGATGCTATTTCATTACATTTTTCGAATGTAATTAGCTATAGAGTCCTGATCCTATCTCGTAGAAGGCGTACTACACTTTGTTGGTCCAATCGAGGTTGCCACTCGAAAACATTTTCCCCTCAAAGACTATCAGTTATCAGACGACTTGCAAAATGTTGTCGAAAGTCGCTGGATGCAGGTGGCTGGGGAGCCGTTCTTTGTAGAAAACTTTGAGGGAGACCTATTTTTAGCAGTGGACTTGATAGCCTGTAATGAAGAAGAAGGTATAGAGTAGACGAATGTATGAGTTATAATATGTTTGTACAAAGAGGTTGGGTGGGAATGACTGATAAAGAACTGTCCAGCCCTCATTGACAAAGAGGGTGGTTCTTTACAAAACTTTTTGGTAAATGGAAAAGAGTACAGATGTCAAAAACACGGAGTCGCTATACGGTAGAAGTGGGAAGGTTGCTAATTGATTTAAAAAATCTGGAAGGTTTGGTAGGTTCAGGTTGAATTCTACCATACTGGTATCTTTTAGTAAGTGTAGATTTATTTTATGATTCATCCAGTGAGATCATTAAATTAATATAGGCCAACGAAGCATGGTTATAGTATGAATGAATGGGTGATAATTCTTTTATTGTACACCACAAATAAAATAGAAAAAACAAAAGAATTAGAATCTTAGGTTGCAAGTTAAATTTAGCGGCCTTATCGCTGTATAGCGATTTCTTCCAGGCTACCAAAGGCGTAAAGAGAATAAGTTTCAGAAATAAGGTAGGTGGTGCGATATTAATGTACGTAAATATGTTATTAGCCTAAAACTATACATATATAAAAATAATAATATTAAAGTAATGAACAATAGATTATATACATATACATAGATATACATGCATAGTTATACTTACATATACATAAAATTATGTTAGTAATAAACATAAAATTAATAAACATGTAATTAATAGCCCGCACTATAGAAACATAATTAAATATTTTGTGACAGTTCGTCAAGCTATGTGGTCGGCCCATTGCCACTTCAGCGCGCTGATCATTACGGCTATTTCAGTTACCTTGGTTCTGCTGCGGATGTCTTCGTTGCGGATTATTCTATCACGCAGAGAAACACCGAGCATTGCCCTTTCCTAGCAAACTGAGCAACTTTGAGCTTCCTCATACAGCATGCAATGAAAGCCCACGTCTCAGATAGTCTCTGTTTCCATATGTCATCACTGGCATCACGCACTGATTGTAAAGTTTCGTCTTAAGACTTTGAGGTATATTCGACGAGAAAATGTGTATGTATATATATAGTCGGCTGGGAAACGTTCAAGAAACAACGCCACATTTTCTCGTCGAGTACTCTTTTTTATAGATTTGTTCCTTTTTTTTAGACTTGGCTGGAAGTCGTCAAGTCTGCATGCTAGACGATTCGTGATGACTCTCGAATACAGTACGTAGATGCAGCTACAAGCGCATATAAATCTATAGTTCTTCAGTTGGTTTTCACTCAGTTATTTTTAAATAGCTTGGGACAGCATAAACACTAATTGGAAGAAGAATCAAATTACTGAAGGCAACGTAAAGAATTGAAAAGTTTTCTTACCTTCTTCATTTACTTGGCGTGTCCAATTTTAGGTACTATCGAGATAAATACCTAGATTCCTAACATTGTCACTGTAGGTGATAACGACTCCAGCGAATTCAATTGGTGCAAACGTAAGCCAGTCAACTCTTGAGATAAAACTTTGGCTGACAATAATTATTGCTTGTGTTTTCTTAGGATTTATATTAAGTCCACGTGGTTTAACTCAAATTTTATTTAAGTCCTTGTCTAAAGTAGCGACTGCTGCAGGCAGATATCTCTCAAGTGTTGACTGGATGTAAATCTGAACATCCTCTGCGTAGATGTGGTAGAGAGAAGTATTTTAGACATTAGACTTTTTCAAATGAAAAGAGCCAGTACTAAAGATAAAGCAACAGCAATTTAAGGATATTTGTCGACATTTATACTCATATTGATACCTGCTCCACGCAAAAACTACTAAAAGAAGTTGAAAGCGATTTATACAGCTTTTTTTAGTTTTACTAGAGGTCTAACTTATTTCTACTTCATCTTGTAAAGCCGCGCAGAAATATTACATTAAAATAAATATCTTCATGCACAGTCCCTAACGGGGTAGCCTAAAAAACCAGATCGCCAAGTGTCAAGATTCTCTCTCTGTTACTCCCTCATATCTATTTTACTTTTTTTTAAATTCATTATTTTCTTCATACACGCACGCATTTCTAGGTATCCGAGTCCTTTTGAACCACCCCTTTTTGATTTTAATTTTAAATTGATGATTTTAATTTTGATTTAAGTTATTATTTATACAAACATATTTTTACGCCATTCCCAATATCGGGTTAGACAGTTGTCCAGACAATTAAGTCCTTTCGTCCGTCTACGAAGACATTTTTGTGACTTTGTGACAGGTGAATGAATCCCGGTCGCGTTTACCAACTGGACCTCCAATGTTACATTAGAAACTATCCGCGTTCACCACTTCTTTCCTTCAAACTTTCCAAGTTTGGCCATTACTACAAATCCCTAAGGAGAGGCCCTAGAATTTCATAGATCATTATATACGTTAAAAGAGTATGCTTTCGGTCATACAGAACACAGCTTTCCGTTATAGTTTTCCGCATAAATATCATCACTCACTTAGGGGTGAACATAGGTCTCGAGATGGTTATCTGTCGATGGCCAATGATATTTTGGAGGCTTTTCTCTTATTCTTCTTACGCTTACGCTTATACCGTACTGGAATTTTTTGTACATGGGAAGAATACCTGGCGTATTCCTGACCTCCCCGGGGGAAAGTACCAGTGATATCGGGTTCACCAACTGGTTTATCCCGCTTAAGGACTTACGAACAAAAACCTCATGGTGTTTCG
Source organism: Sericinus montela (assembly GCA_029286605.1). Taxonomy (NCBI): domain Eukaryota; kingdom Metazoa; phylum Arthropoda; class Insecta; order Lepidoptera; family Papilionidae; genus Sericinus; species Sericinus montela. Next base: position 5,631,190 of record JAGSMR010000005.1, read on the forward strand.
ACTGCGTCACAGGAAATGTTTCACTCATATTCGAAACTTAAGCCGCACTGGCCGTTCTAGGCTGCCACTTTTCGAAAGAGAACGAAGCCTCACCAACTTCCTCATGAATTCCGGTTGCGTCTTCCTACTCCACCCTAATCGTACCCTATCCCCTCATGCATCTTTATTCTGACAGGTGAGAGGTGCATCTTTATTCAGACAGCAGTTCGGCGCCCTACCAGGACCGCGGAAGATAGAAAGCCTAGCAAAATCCAATACCAAAAGTTCTCTTTTACTCTGTCTGCATCTCGGCTGTGGAAGTCCAGGAGAGCGCTGTTAAGGCTACGGGCGAACACTTCCTTCACAGTCCACGGCGTGTAGGTGAAGGAACAACACTAATTATTTTCTGATTTTTCTTAGTTTTTAACAAACTATTTTCTTAAAACTAATTATTTATATTAACACAGAAGCAAAAATCGTTTGTTAAAAACTAATTAAAAACGCGATTAAATCCGAAAATCGTTTTATTTAAGATGTGTAGCATTCGCGTAAATACAAGAAATCACTATAGGAATATATTTAGTTAACAATAAGCTTCCACCACGGTTATATACGGTCTATTGTAAGTAATATTTCACGATTAAAAGAATTTAATATATTACTTATTTCCCTTTTTACTGATGTACTGAAAGTCTTGATATTTTATTAAAAAATAAAACTTTGGATTGTACCGGTAAGTGACGCGAAATGCGATGCCTTCCAAAGGTTTTTACTTCCAAGAATTGCTTAAGCCGGTGAAAGTCACATTACAGCTGCTATATACAACGAAATAAAATGTATAGTATTCGACGGCAATGATACAATTAAAGTGTTATGTTACCCAATTTTATTTTATATCTTACATGTTAATTAAAAGTAATCAAATGTCGTGAATGTCACAAAAATTTTATCAATATATGTAAAGTAGTATTGAAGATATTTATATGATATTGCATATATTAATTATGATAATTTCTTATACTAGTATATAACTTAGAAAGACAAGGATTTATTTTAAAATAACGTGCTGCGCCCCGAAACTATTGACAAATAACAAAAACACATTGACAGATGTTAATAGCAGAAACAAATGTTAATAGCAGTGTTCAAGAGTGACCTCCGAAGACGAGCGGCGAACACACGGTGTCACCAGCTCTGAGGTCGCGAGCTCGATTCCTGGACGGGTGAATATAGCAAAACTTGTAGAAGAAAGACTTGCAGTAATATGCAATTCACAGAAGATCAATATATCGTGATGTTATTCATTGTTAAGAATAATTGTGGAATGTTATGTTTTTACTTAAATAAACCTATTAAAATGCAGGCTCTCTTATTAAAATTTATTTAGAAAAAATAATAAAATATCTTCACGCAATTCCCAATACATCGTTTAGAAAATAAAGTATTTAGACGCAAACCAGTTCTAAGATATAAGTAAGATTCTTTGGTGAAGGGTAGATTTAATAGAATCTAATCCACAATGAACATAGAGAGTATGATTGTACACGACCGTCAACATCTGCACATCCTGCATCCTCGCCATAGCTTCCAAGACGATGAAGTCGAGTTAGGCGACCACCCCGCTATAAGTAGTGTTTAAAGAAACACTATGTTGCTTTCCTCGACACCCAGGAAGAATGCAGTACTATACCATTTATTATAGTGTATTAATATATTTTCATATGTTTTCAAATTGAATAATTTTATAATGTTAATGTTGTTTTTACCTCAATAAAGCGGTTAAACTACAGGTTTTCTTATTACAGTTCAAAATTTTTAAGGTGTTTCCGATGCCATAATACAATATCTACTTACTTTGGGATCAGGTCCATGTTTATGTATATATTTATTTATTTATTATAATTTCTAAAAATAAAATCACGATAGCCGAGTGGTTGGGTGGTCGAGACCCGAGTTCGATCCCCAGGTGGCAGGCTCGTACCAATGAGTTTTTCAAAAATAAAAAACTTATGTACGAATCATATCCTTGGCTTGGACATAAAGACGGCGACGGGCTCACCACCTGTCATGTTGTCCCAAAAATATCTTCGGTGGCAGGTACCCACCTGTAGTACCACCCCAAGTAACTTAATCCCTTTGACCCCAAAGGGATTAAGTTACTTTGACCCACCTTTCACCGAATTATTGCCTAGACTAGACCTCTGTCTACCCCTTTATTTATTGGGAATTGCGTGAAGATATTTATATATTTTATTTATTCTATGAATAGCCTTGATGCTTCGGAGTAAAAATATACTACCTTCTTTCTTCCTGTGGGTGTCGTAAGAAGGTACTAAAGGAAAGTCCTTGATAATATCATTGGCTACTGACAGATGGCGAGATAACCATCTCGAAAAATATTAAACCAAAATTTAATACACTAAAACAGCGACTATGGTACACCCTCGCTTACATTTCTTGTTATTGTTAGGAAACTGTTCCATTTTCCACAAACATCCCTGTTTTCTATTACCAACTAGTAAATGATAAATAATATTACAAGTGCTTAAGCTGCTTTCTTTGGTAACGTTATCCCTTTCATATTCGTACATAGTACTTGTTTGTTATTATTATATTTACTATAACAGCGTTACTACAACCTATCGTGGATGAATATAATTGTAATGTCAAATAATACAAATTTATCAATATTTGACACCGTTTTTAAGCATATTTATTTTATTTAAACAAGTAAGTAGTGGTGCTTATCGGAATATTTTATTTAAATTACAAAGTAACAAATTTTGTTTTGGTATTGTGGTTTGCTGTGTTCTGCTTGTGCTACCCTGGTGGGAGACGCACCGCTCCGCACCGCAAGGCGCAAAAGCGAGGGAGAGAACAGTCGGTAGGCAAACTGCGGCCGAGATGAAGTGACGATTTTGCTGGTGCCTGTTCAACCTTCCTGAGCTCCGTGGCCTGCGGGTGGTGGACTTGGGGTTTTTTAATAGAAAAGGAAGGCAAACTAGCAGGTGGCTCACGTGATGGTAAGTGATTACCGCTGCCCCTGAACGCCTGCAATACCAGAGGTATAGCAGATGCATTGCCGGCCTTAGAGTGCCCTCCCCCCAGAATTGGGGGAGGGGGGTGTGTGGGCCTCCGGTTACCTGCACTCACCAGACGAAACGCAGAAGTTTGTTAGACTTCTACTTCACGCCGGTATTCTGTGAGGTCGTGGTACTTCCCCGGTCGAGCCGGCCCATTCATGCAAACAACAAAAGCTGATGCGTGGCTCTACCACTGTAAGAAGCGTACGCGTTCCGGTGCGTCTAGCTAGGCGGGAGTGGGAGAGAATGCACTTTTTCTCCCGAAGAGGAGCAGCTTACAACGGTCAGCGCAGGTGATTTGCGGATGTCTGCGAAGGTGTTCCCGTGGCTCTGCCAATATGCGGCGATGGTAGAAAACAGTGGATTTTAGATAGAAATCACCTAGTTAGGGCTGAATCTGGGACGTTCCCACCCTTCTTCACTGCTGCTTACTTACCGTTATATTTAAAAACATGTATTGCCCTGACTTTTTTTTTGAAGATGCTCTAAGATGTTGTCCTTTTTTGATCGTTTTTATGCTTATAATCAACGGAAGGTTGTACTTGCTATTCTTGCAAACGGGATTTTGTAGGATTCGTGCGTGTTATACTGATTGCTTTTCGGTGGCTTCCTAATTATAGGAAGTTAGTCGCTCTTTCACGGTCTTTAAAACTCGTATATTTGTTAAATCGATTAATTTTATAAATAACTTATATTTATATCAAATTTCACGTTTTTTTGCATTACTTTCGCAGTTTAAAACTATTCATTGACCTGTTTTCGCCGTGGTGCAGCTTAATAGACTCATCTAATTCTGCTATTGCTACTTTCAAATTTTTTAAATTGAATGAAATTCATTTCTCTTTTCTTTTCAGGTTCGTGTTCAAAACATTTCGTATTTATACTCAATCTTAATATTTATGCCCAGTATACCAAATTTCTGTCAACAAAAACTATTATTAACAACTACAGTTAAATAAGAACTTATCATTTTGGTCATCCAGCTACAGTTTATTATTTATAGCTGGATTGTCAAAAATATATCTTGAACAACTCATACTCAACAAATTCAGTTATTACATTATATTTTTGATGATAATTATTTTGATGATAATTATATTTTAGATATAAAGCGTATACATAAACATTTTTTATTCTAAACCTGTAATTAATATTAGAAGAGAGTCCATTGTAAAGAATCATACCAAAACTTGTGTCAATTACATATACCGAGTAAGTTTAAGCTTTATATTTTGTAATAGCTGTTAAGTTCGACATAGTCGACGGCAAAGCCGCAGACGGTGAGACGCAACAGATATCCTCGCCTCGGGCGATTCCAGGAGCGGCCGCTTACTTGCAGTGTCGTTGTGATCGAAAACACAGATATTATAATTTTTAATAAATTTCAAGGCTCTGTATCAATAATATTTTTATTTCATTGCTAGTTTTTGTTTCCATGTAGACAGAGGTGTCTAGCAAGAAGTACTGTACGTTATAATGTAAAGGTCATCCGGAATGGTATTGAGAGGCGCTTAGACACCCTGGCCAACGTCCTCGGGTAGGAGGGCCAGCATGCACGGAAGATAAATTCGTCGTTTTGGTGCGTGCGAGAGCGCGGCGAGGGCGGTGCGGGGCGCGGGAGGCGGCGGCGGCGGCGCGCGGAGGCTGCCGCGCTCAGAGCACCTGCGCCCGCGCTCCGTAGCGCCGCTCGCCGTGTGCTCGAGTCCCCGCACCCGCGCCGCGCCGCGCCGCGTCACAGCAGCGTCGTGACGCCGCCCACGGTATGTGAGGCGCCGGTGGCGCGTCGGGGTCGGGCGGCAGCGCGTTCATCACTGCGCTGCGCCGCTTGCTGGCGCGCCCGGCACAGCCGCCCGGCCGGTTTTGTAATTTCGCCGGGCAGGCCGTGACGTCACGAGACTAGTTTGATGCGTGTGCGTGACGGCCTGCGCCAGGACGCCCGCTGCCGCCGCCCCCGACCTTACTACCTGTACAATGACGTGCTCGTTTATCTTCTCCACTCGCAAGTGATAACCATAGTGTGACGCCTGCAACGTACTCATCGAGGTGTCATCTGCGATGTCGTCCGGGAAGGATATTATTGTGTCGTGTATCTCTTTGTTCGGCTTCGCTATCCCTTTCCTTTGCAAATGAAAGTGTCAGTAATGTGATTGATTCGTTTTACTTTGTTTCAAATCGTTTCATATGTTCATTTTAACGTAAAATGAAATCGCTAGTGAAAAAGCGAATAGTCAGAGCACGGAATGAATGTTTTCTGTGTGAGTCAATTGCGTGTGCTTATTCTGGTCGTATCGCAGTGGCCGGCGAGCTTTATTCGTCGATGTGTGCGAGCGTCTACTTCGACATCCCAGCTTCGAGGCGAAGCCTTTTTATACTTTTATTTTTCCTTCTGCCTGCGGCGAGGCTGTAGCACTCACGAGCATGTGGCGTTTGTTATTACATCTCAATAACTAGGTACCTTCTCGAAGTAGAATCGAATTGGAAATTCAATTTGAACTGTAAATAATCAGAGTAATTTTTGAATTCAGATTTTTAATTTGAGGCTGCATATCAGTTTATACGTCATGGTAAGCATTTTGTCAGGTACAGGATAATTAATTATATCTATTGATATAGTTGATAAATTATTAGTCTCATATAATTACTCAAATTCAAAGCAACTTTTACTTTATTACTATTTATAAATCACGTACTTATCATGAAATCTAAATTCTGAAGACAGACTTTTATTCTTTTAAAAACAAAAGAATTTATCTATCTTTATTGTTGTTGTGTACTAGAAGAGGAAAGAAAACCTCTGCGTCCTTGTTTTTCAGTTTAGTATAGGACAGAATAGTGTCTGTAGTAATTCGATTGAGAGCTCTTATAATAATTGTATGAGGCAAATGTTGTCTCCAGGAATTTATTTCTTTAATATTTTGGTTAATCAAAGAAGTTTGACTGTAATTCCTAAAATCCATGTCTTATTATGAAACGTCATCCTTTTTTGTTTGTATAAAATTTGGCATGCGAGTTTTGGATATAGTAATCAAGAAGTATTTGTTTTGGTCATTGTTCTGTGACAGGTTGGACAAGCACGTGCACGTTGTAATAGTTGTTTCCAGTTTGTACCGTTCCAAAGTGCTTTGCCGTGTGCCGGCCTGAGCAGCTCCTGAACAAGTTCGGGCGCTTCTCGCCCATCAGGTGCTACTTGATACTTGTTCCTCTAACTGGACTCGAGTCAGCTGTTTCTATATTAACAATGGCATATTGGCAAATCATCTATGCGAGTTCGTTTCTATAGTAAGATTCAACATTTGGCGTTCTGTAAAATAATAATAATAACATATTTAAAGAATATTAACTCTGTATTTAGGCACTCTGTTTTTCACTTTAGAGAATTGAACGAGCGCGTCGTAGTACTTGATATTTTATTGAATTATGTCAATGCAATTTCTGGCGGTGCATTTCTGAAAAAAATAAATACTTTTCAGAAACGTATATTGGGATCGTCTCGTGTGGAGCGGGGCGGTCCCTGGCGGCCCCGCATCATGGCATCGCCACAGCCCTCAAGCAGTCCGCGCGCCGCGTCCCCAGCGTCAGCTCCGCGCTCGCCCGCGCCCGCGCATGCCGTACTCGCCACCATGACGCCCGTGCAGCCAGCGCATGATTACTACCCCCACAAAGTTGAGATGGATTCCGACGACGGCTATCCTCCCGAAGCACACTCCTACCGACACTCACCTCACGGGTTAGCTGCATATGCCCCAGATAACAAAGTCCAAGTACAGCCCGACGTATACGATCAGGGTATGGAATCTATCGATGAAAAGACACCTATTGATTTAATTTACGAAGATGACAAAGAAACCGTCATATATACAACCACACCCGACCAAAAACGTGTGGAGATGATAAGTGGACAGCTTGAAGATGGGCATTTGGTCAGTGGGGGAGGTCAGCTTGTGGATGGTGGGGTATCAGTGGTGGTTGGCGCTCCAGGACAAGGCACTGTTCTCGTCCTTGCCGATCACGTCGTCGATGAATTGGGACAAGTTATCACAATACCCAGGTAAAATAATATTAATTACTTCTTTAATATCTGAAAATACCTAACTATTTATACAGATAGTCCACTGATTCCAAACTAATAAAATGTCGAAATCAGCCTATCACAAGCGGTGAAACCGAATGTTATTAAGCCACCTTTAAGTTTATCGTCTCTGCATAATTTACGATATTACCTTGACAGAAAAATTTAGTATCAAATATCCATAGATATGAAGGTGGGAATTTCCATTCTGATCTTTTAAAACTTTGATTAATACAAGACATTAGGCTCATAATAACGTTGCTTAGTAACAGCACGACTAATTATAATAATTTTTGATGAACATTTTGATATTAAGAGATTCACAACTATTAATTTTTTACATTAAAATGATAAAACTGTGTAAAAATATATGGTTGTAAACTTAAGGATTGGGTACGTAACATGCTAATAAAATATGCTTGGCATAGGAAATGATCAGTTGTCGTATGGGCCATTTAATCATATGCGTGTAATAATTTGTTTGCACGTTGGCAACCAAGCGTGTTTAGCATCATCAGAAATAATCAATAATTTGTGGCAGTGAGCATTGTGTGTAGTTTCAAGAATGAGGTGCTCATGTCGGAGGTCCAGTGTAACGGTTGTGCGATAGGAGCGGCGCGAGCGTGTGGGCGGAGCGACGTGCTCACCTTGAACTTGCCGGGAGAGCCTCTCGCTTCGATGCTGTGCTGTTCAACCAATAAATATACTTAAAGTTCATATGATTTTGATATTCATGGTTGAACGAACTTATGACACTCGGTTTTTTCTCACATTAAAGTTTGCAGCATATGTTGAAACATTGATCGAAATCTTAACGACTTAGCAGTATATTTAAAGTTTTAAAGGAAAATATTGATTAAATTTTTAGGTTCACATTATGGAAGAGGTTTTGGCGGTGATTAATTAGTATTTCTTCTCAAAGTAACTACACCCAATTAGGAAATGAAATCTAACTAAAATGTGATATTTAAATTGAAGAATGAAAGAAAAGCAAATTTGATATGAAGAATTAAGAATTAAACAGTGGTTGGTCAACTGTTTCTGGGATTGCATTGTCAATGTTTGCACTTTAATTAAACATGTACGGCCAGCGTTCAGCAATGCGTCGCGTCACTGATGATGTCGTGTATTCGTCTGCTTAGCTACATTAAGCTTTAAACCATTAAAGCCATTGAACGTAAACGCCGCAAAAACGCGTCACGTGCATGCCATTGATAATAGATCCAAGCTTGAATCTGAGACGATTGCATAATCAAAAATTGTGTTTGTCTTGCTCTTCTAGATTTAGTTTAATTTTGTTTACTTTAGTACTAAGTTTTTAAAATTTGACTGTTATAGGAGACTTCGTATTTAAAATATACAAGTACGTTATAGCAACAATAGATAAGCGTTATCAAACGAATTATAACTGGTAATATTATTTAAAACTTCTACTATAAGGTGCTGGTAAAATCATATAAGGATATAAAAATAATGAAAGGCAAGTAAAAATAAATAAGCCCGATATGGCTCGGTACCTACCAGTCCAGTGATAAAAACTCGGCTGAATCGTTTAGGTCGCGGGCGAGAGGCTGCGCGGCTTCACCCGCCGCGCCTCGAAGACTTTAATGATGACTTTTTGTTGCACTGTGGCCCAAAATACGAGAGCCGAGCGAATGATTTTCTTCATAAAAATAAGGTGCCTCCACAAAATTAAGGAAGAAAAGGAATGTTTGTGAATAATTGAATGAATTAATTAGTGAATAGAGAGTTATTATATTCTCTAATGCATAAGGAAATAACACAAGTATTATTTTTTATCATATTTTAGTATAGTGTGGTACTCAAGTAATAGATAATTAATTGTAATTTATTTTTAAGGTATAACATTACAAAATTTTCATAGTGCAGTTAACTTCAATTAGAAACGGCGGATTATTCATTTTATTATTTTAGGCATTTTAATAATATCGCTGCCGTTTGTAACTTCTAGTGTATTCGAAAGGCGACAGCCTGCGCCCTGCTCCCCTCTTCCACCGCTAACCCCCGCCCCGGCGCAGTCTTATTTTATTACCTCGCACTCGTTGCGGCAAGCTGGGCGAGCCCTCGAGATGTGTGTGAGATGTTTACCGTCACTTGTCTTCTTGCCCCAATGATTATTTAACGTAATAATTTAAACAGTAAACAAATTTTAGGACATGTTATATACACTTTTCTAATTTATAGAAAATTAATTATTTTTAAAATTAAATTTTTGTTAAACTTACGCGAATTTTACCATACTATATTAATGTTGACGACTCCACATGAAGTATTATTAAAAGCATAATTATTTAATTTTTACTGCTTTGTTTGAAATTTATATCGATGTTTATGACCAGCTAATAAGCTTAAAGATTATAGAAAATATTCGTATTTCCTATGAAAAAAATAGAAAACATACGTGTAACAAGATTTAAAAATGTTCAGGACAAGGTCAATAAACTCGTGAAAGCGGGAGGCACTAAAGCTGTTAGGAAAAGACATCAACGGGGTCTCGCTTTAGTCCCGTAACGAGCTGCAATGTAATGACGTCATATTAACATTAATATACGCCAAATTTCAAGAAAATATAAAAATATCATTAAATTATTAGTAATATACGTAAAAATACTTTCCTATTTATTGATAATCTAAACTTGTTTTAAAAAATACGGAACACTATAGGTAGTGACCGCCAGTAAAAATACAAAGTTCAATGTGTCCTTTAAAAATTAACGATCATCCTTTCTACCTGTTGCCGCTGTCCGAGTGCAAATAAAAAACGGTTTCCCCCGTGTAAAGGGTTCACTTCCCATCTCACGGAGGCTGAGGCACACACACACTCACATGCCTCACCGCTATACAGATATAGCTGCCACGTAACTTTGCTTCGATGCGGCAATGTCCGACAGAAATCTGGCCGGGGGATAAAATTTCTTTACAACATAAGAGTGTCATGAATCTCCTGTTTGGCTATGCTATAATAATATGTTTTCATATAATTTTTATGAATTACGCTTATGATATTTTATTATCATGCCTTAAGTTTAGATATTTTGGTTTATAGTTAATGTGACACGTCTGCTTAAGTACCTGCTGGTACATTCCACAATAATACATAGGAAAAAATCATGGATATTAATGAAAATATGTTAGAGGTAGAATTTGATTTGATTTTATTTTAATACAATTGATCAGACGTATCTATTAACTAAAAAGGGTGACCTCCAGTATTCTTTATCTCATATCGGAAACGGTAAGAACAAATCCCATGGATGTCCAGGAGTAGGCAGGTCTTCCTTTTTTTGTTAACAAAAAACCACAAGAGTAAATCCATTATAGAGTTTTATTATCTTACATCGGGCTTAGAATTATAAAACATCACCATTTTAAAATATGGTTTCCAAGTTTGTCTTCAATCTGTAATCATTTCTATGTGAGTTAAAAATAAGACTGAAAATGAAAGTAGCGGCCCGTACGATTATATTCATTATTCACAGAGATACGCAACTTTTTATGATGGTTCGGGGATTCTTTGTGGTAATTTTGTTTAGAATTTTAGTAATCGCGTATGGTACGTGCAATATACTAATTATCACTTTTTTTTTGTCGTTTGTTATAAGTTGTACGACTGATTGTTGCCAAAATAATGTAAAAAAAGTTTTAAGTATAATCCAAAATTTTTTTTTACTTAATTATAAACTTTATTTGTATCTACGTTACAGTATTATAAATTTTATCTCCAAGAATGAAATCTGGTTCCAAATCTGGTGATTGAATTCATTGTGTCACCGGCCCGTTTTATTCCCATCAATTTTCCAAGTTCGTTAGTGTATTTTTGATACTTTGCTGTCCGAAACTTGTCTGCATATTTTTGATCTGGTATTTGTGTTGGGGCAAGGGCTATTTTAAAATAGACACCCACCGGAATTGGGTGATATATTCTAACTCCATTAGCCAGTATGTATGTAGGACATGAAGCCAGAACCTTATTAAAAAAAAAATCAGTGGCTCATAAAATGTCTAACAACGAATAAAGAAAAAAAGTATAAGGAGTTGATTTTCACTTTTGAGTTAAAAATAGCCCTCTAATTTTCTTGACATGTAGAACGTAGAAAAATTTCCACAAAGGTCAACTTTTATTACAAAACTGTGACAAAGTCGCTGTCATCAGGGCGACAACACTAAAATTTATCACTGTCCACTGAAAACTTACATATATGGAAAAAGAAAATCAACATATCTGCCAAATTTTCATCATAATTCGCCAATCAATACTGGAGCAGTACAGCATTTCTCTATTAAAAATTTTCTTGATATTGGTTTGTAATCAGGTTACAGTGACGTTCCTTAGCTGACTTAGTTGTACTTGTTTGATCATTATATGCACTTGATATAGATAAATATTACATAACCACAACAAATCAATGCTTTCAAACCTATTGATAATCAGTTGGGCAATAGTGATCATGAATCGGTCTATTTCATTTTATATACAATCTCGGATAATAAAATAACAATTAACAAACACTCGACGAAGAGATACAAGGTCATAAGATAAGATAGTTTTCCTGTGTGGTCTTTTAAATAATAATTATGTGAATTTCGTATTGTTGGTGAACCATTGTAAATTTTTTGTTGTTGTTGAAATGCGTTTTTTGAAGCGTTATTCGGATTTTTTAAATAACTTTATTTAATAAATTTTCAAACTTTGCTTCTATAAATCACTTGCTCAAAAAAAATTACTGCTAGAATATATCTCTCTAATGAGGAGGATTTACCATAATCGTTACAGTTCTCGAGGGGGTTGGCGATTGCTTGGGTTGGTGCACCACACGGTTGCCATATGATACCATAGACGCTGATATTTGTCATTACTTAGCCTTGTCTGGTATTTATTGAGATGGTTATTCCGTAGTTTAAGTTACCATTTGAGAGGACCTTTTCCTTAGTCGCTTCTTAAGATGCCCCTGACTGTAAAGGGGGTAATTATATTGTAAGGGCAATACGATAACGGCTTGTGTTATAAAATTTTCATTTGGATTACTATAAGTATTTTGAAGTGATTTGTAAAAAGGAGTTAATTAAAGTATACATATAAATTATAAGCTATTACATTCATTTAAATCAAGCGATTTTAAGTTCCTAAAAAACATAATTTATATAATTTCATATTTTTTACTAATTTGAGTGATGTATTTGGAATGTATCCACTCAAATTTACAGCCCTAGAAATGAAAATAGCACATAATTTGTGATATATTAATCAAATCCTTGTAAAGAGTTTATGTGTTTCAGTCTTAGTTTCTGATAAGATATAAATTTTTTATACGTTTGCATGACATTGGTTTCTACATTCCTTCGAATAATTAGGAACTCATCTGTAACAAAAAGAGTTCGACGAGTTTATTTAAGTAAAAACATAACACTTCTTTTGTATCGTTGATCCTTTTTAAATATTATAAACGTATTACTTTTATTTCTTTAGAAAATTTGTTTTGCAATCTTTAAGTACAATTTGATTTTGGGTAAAGTTATCGATGGCCGTGAAAAGAACAGTAATTTTTTATGAAATAATAAGTCGAAGCGTTTATTAATTCTTATGACTGTAAATATCATATTAAGTATATAGATATTATATTCTTTGCTCGTAACTTATCGCCAACGTTCTTAATAACTGCATACGAGCGTTCACTGTTTTTGTACCTTGAAATTTATTATACACTTACATGTAATGTGTGTCTGACAATTTGTATATTTCAAACAAATATGAAAATTGTCTAAAGAACCGGACAGAAATTATAAAAATTGTATCGAACCCAACGTTATTTAGCTACAAATTTTATTTTAGTCTTTCGTCAGACCACTTAAAGATTTTGAAATTATTAAACAACTCAAATAGATAGGTATCTGTAATCGTTGAATCGTAAAAACGGAGAAACTGTTTATTCATCACACTGATATCGGCTCGCGTACATGTGTGGTTCGTGTGTGTATTAAATACTGTAGTTTATTAGTGTGATAAAGACAGAAAACGCAGTGGTCATCTGTGCGAATGAGAGGGCCACTAGTCAACAAGGCTGCCTTTGCCTTTTATGTATATGAATGTACGGTTTAATTAACTTGATTCGTTACACAGTTCAAATTATAATAAAATGTGGTTAAATACGTTAAATCGTGGTTCTGTTTACGTTTTTACGAATAAAAGTTTTTGTTAGATAAAATTTATAAAATTATTATATATATAAAATTTCATTGTTTGTAAAAAGTCTTTTTAGTTATTTTTCTTTAATTGTTACCGTACTTATTATTATATACGCAGATTGTTCATTCTCTTGCCAGAACAGATTTATACAGCGCTACTTTGTTGCATTTAATTGAAATTAATGGTATTATAATTTGAATTGATGGCATACATAACGGCCCATAAAAGTCCACTATAGGAAATAGGTCTATCCCGCAAAGCAAGTTTTGCTATCACCAATATCACCAAACTTTCAAAGATTGTTACAAACAAAATTTTGTAAAAGTGGTTGGGTGATAGAAATTCGAGTCGAGCGAATCGAGTTCGATATCTAGGTGGCAGGCTCGTACCAATGGGTTTTTTCAAAAACTTATGGACGGTTCATATCGTTGGCTTGGACATAAAGACTGCGACGGGCACACCAACTGTCTTGTTGTCTCAAAAATATCTTCGGTGAAAGGTAGGTCGAAGAGACTTAATTGTCGAGACCTCTGTCTACCCCTTTATTGATAATGGCGTGAAGATATTTATTTTATTCATAAAATTTTCACCCTACAATTAATTTATCAATAATAAAGCACGAGAATAGGAAACAATAACTATAAATAATTAATTACTTAGTGTCTTTTATTCGACTTAAGGTTGTACATTCACTTGCATGCTTATCTGGTAGGGTGTGCGGACAGGGGCCAAAAACGACGACATTGCAGCAAGGAGCACGATGCAAGGGCGCACCTCTCACTTACGTCACGCAAGCGTTTTCGGATGCCGATATAATTATAGTATTAAATCGATATCTGTCACGAATAATAGCAACAGAACTTTTTTTTAATTATTTTCAATCACAAACGATAACTTACATGGCAATGGGACCATTTAATGAATACCGCTGTTGTTTTTGCTTTGTTCTTATTCCATATTGGTAATGGTAAGTTTTTATTTAACGGAGGACAGGTTGTTGCTGCTATGTATTAAGAATAATAAAATGATGAAGTTTTTATCAGAAATCTAATTTAAATACTGTCTAAACTAATATTCCTGTCTATAAAGCTACATAGCTTTAAATCTATACACAAATTACCCGCACGTGTTATCGTCTGGTGATATGTTTAAGTTGTATTTATGTGGTTGACGAAAAAAGAAGTGCGATGAGCGGTATTTATATATACTCAATATTTTTTGCTTTTTAGTAAAAGTTAAAATGGATGCCTTTTTCTGTTTTTTTTTTAAACTGCTAGGTCATTTTCTGTAGAGTCTGATCTTTAGCCAAATTGTATGTATCAAGTTATTTCTTCATTTTTAAATTGAACACTTAAACAATAGTAATAGTTAAGGTTTGCAAAAGGCTTGCTCGAATTTTAATAGATAACGCGGAACCATAATTATTTTAAAAGTCACGATAGCCGAGTGGTTGGGTGGTCGGAATTTCGAGTCCTATTGACTCGAAATTCCGATCACCTGTTACTGGATCGAACTCGGGTCTATTACCCGAGTTCGATCCCGAGTTGGTAGGCTCGTACCAATGGGTTTTTCCAAAACTTATGTACGAATATCGTTGGCTTGGATATAAAGACGGCGACGGGCTCACCACCTGTCACGTTGTCCCGAAAATATCTTCGGTGAAAGGTGGGTCGCAGGGACGTGATTGTCTAGACTCGACCTCTGTCTACCCCTGTATTGGGAATTGCGTGAAGATATTTATTATTTATATTTATTTATAATTATTTTTGCAAATTAAATTTATTCTAAGTTACTTGTTATAACATCTGTTATTGGCCAATAATTATTCCGTCAAAGTAGGTTTTAACATATCTGTGATTAAATGGAATAAAAAAGTCTTACAAATATTTGAAAAATTGAGAGCTTTATTTGTTATATGTATTGTATGTACTTTCCAAGATTTAGTAAAAAGTTGTCATTTTGACATTTTAGAGGGACTATCTCTTCTTTATGAATGATATATATTTTTTGGTAACGTTATTCGTTCTAATTATTTTTGATTTCGCCTTTTTCATGCAATCGGAATTTGCGTACCTGTAAACGTTGCGTTGAAAAACTCAGACCGACAGGGGCAATATGGATGTGTTTTTGCATTCTGTATTGAATGCCATGCGTGTCACATCTTACGTACATGGAATCGCGCTCCGCCAAGTACCCGCTCCTCTGCGATGTAAATGATCCCCTTGAATAATGTATCCCATTCTTGGTCAACTCTTCTATCATCATATAAGGTACAAGGCAATTAACCGTTACTTCCAACTGCTTTCTATCTACATAAACTTTGAAAAAAAAATACACTAATTGCCAAAGCAGTAATGGACTCTTTTTGTATTTTGCGTCAACTTCTACATAAGGCTTGAGAGAATATGTTCATATGACTACGTTCAATGATAAAATTAAAACTATAAACAAAAAAAACAGCGATTTGTTACTTTCGGTGCTTAACGAATTCTTAACTGCCTTTTAGAAAATGATATCGTTATTTGTTGTGTAAAATGTACAACTTCAAAAACTAAACATAAAATAAGCTACTTAAATATAGAGTGTTGTTGTCGCCAAGATTCATGATTCACTTTGTTCACATTAACATTCTACCGTCGGAAACTACGGAAAAGAGTTACAAAGGCAACAAAAAAACTCGGTATTTACTTGTGCATGAAGGCTTATTGTTTCACTAGGGCTTAGTGTCTTATTTATAAAAAAACTTTTTGTCAAATTGAAATATAAGTTTTAAATAATAATTAATTCTGGGCGGAGAGTAGCAAACTTGTGTCCATTAAGGAATTGCTAAAATCGCTCATAAAATCTTATTTCTATAGAATGAACAAATGACTTTACTTCTATTTCTTTTTTATAGTTTTATACTACTGGAAATTTCTTGAATGTTCCTGCAAACAAAACCGTCTATGATCTCAGCGAGTCGCTATTCGGGGCTTGCGATTTAATGTTATCGACCTAAACTACGCACCTTATACTTTGGTATACAGGCCATTCGCATAAAATCAAATCGCGCTGTAGATATGTTCAAGCCAACGGCATGGTGGAATATCATCGAAGTATTACATACAGTGAGACAGTACGGAATGGCGTTGGGCAGGAATCATAATGAACTCTATGAAAATCAATTCAAGTGTGATTTTTGCGGTGTTGTGTCAGACGAGGCGCGCGAGCGGGTCACGACTGAGGCGCACGCGCGTTCGTGACCTTGCCGTATGCGCCGCGCAGAGGTCACACTTTTGCGCTGATGCGCTCCACGAACAAACTAAGCTTTCTATCGTCAAAGGATACTGTAGTATTAAAGAATATTTTGATAATATTATACACAAATACAAATTACAAAAGTCATGCTCGTATCATTGTTTCAGACTAATTCCGATTTATGTCGCAGATGGAGAATATTAAACACACGTTTTGCAAATAGCGCCGCTAAGCAGAATTTTAACAACATTTCAATATAAATCATTGTATGTTAATTTTGTAAGTCTATCTTACATATAAATAAATTATTTGGTTGAAATTTTGTTAGGTAGATCTTAATCTTTGTTCATAAAAACACATGTCGTTATAGTACACCATTCATAATTCAGGGGTAGATAGAAGTCTATACAATTGAGTCCTTTCGACTCTCCTTTCACCGAAGACATTTTCGGGACAACGTCACAGATGGTGAGCCCATCGCCATTGTTATGTCAAATTGAATATATATCGTGCATAAGTTTTGAAAAAACCAATTCCTCCGAGCCTTGGGAATCTAACTTGGGTCTCTTGACTCGAATTCACATCACCCAGCCATTCGGCTATCGTGACTTTAGGTAGAGGTTAGACATTGAAATCTTTTGACTCACTTTCCACCGAAGCATTCTTCAAAAGTATTGTTAAGGAACATAAAACATACATACATAGAACATACAATCTTCAGAAAGTTGTACCTAAATTACACCAAATATATACTTTTATTTTCAAAGTACCATGGACTGCAAAAATGTGAAAATTTTTAACTGAGATTAAAAGAATAAGAATAATAATAATAAAGTTTATCGTTTTCCACACATAGTAAATGTTTTGATATAATGTGATACTCTGTAGCCATAGTTATCGTAATATCACAAAGTTACCAAAATTGTGTGTGTGTGTTCGCGTGTGTGTGCGTTTGTGTATGTGTGTGTGTGTGTGTGTGTGTGGGCTTTATTGCGGTAAAACAAAGAGCCATTTTCTAACAACCGCTTTTATATTATAATTATTTACATTCCATAACCAGAAGTCCAATTATATAATCCCTGTGTAAAACTTTCGAAAGGAGTTTTCATTTAAACTATGTCCTCATTTTAAGCTTCTCAAGGATGACATTACGAAAATATTGAAATTTAACACTTTCAGAAATTTCCTAAAATCCTTTTACTAAATTTAATCTTCACAGGTAAAATATTTTTAGAGATTTCGTAATTAGTGTCACTATATGACTGAGTGCCCTTTAAATTTCATATATTTAGAATATTATATTATCTAGACTTTTGATAACCGCAGTGTGAAAAAAACCTTCTAAATTAAAAAAACATCTTTATAATGTAAGTATAGTATAATTGGTATCAAACCCATAGTAGAATTATGCACGCTTGGAAAAAATCTCTATTATTTCCTAACTCGTTTAAACAACAGAAATTTGCCATACCAGGCAATTGCCGAAGCAGTTCGATATTTCTTAATTATTTTATGGATGGTTAATAGGATTCCCCATAAGATTATTTTTATTTATTAGATTTTAGTTATGGCTGATGATAAATATTTTTGCGATTTACTTTTTCAAGCCTATATTAAAGGCAAAAGACTTGAAACATTCTATTACAATTATGCTCTTTCATCTATGAAAGGATAGAAAAGAAAAAAGTTGTCGTAATCACCGCACCTTATAAGTAACTGTTTTAAACTTTTGTTCATTGAAATATTTTTATTTTTATAAATAAAAATATTTCAATGAAAAATTCAAACCATACGTCAGAACTTTGGGAATTTTGCATTGGTAAAATCCACAAATCTTCTCGGCATAAGTGACACATGGAATTTCAAAAAATTCTGCTGAAATCGACCTTCAATTTTCAACTTTAACCTCTAAAGGTTTATTATTCACTTTTTGCAAATTCAAATATAAATAATTTGTAAATCGAACTAGATGTGCGTGATTGAATTGATGGATTGCTCAGCAGTATTCGATGTTACATATTTACAACTGACTTTGAATTAAAGGAGAAATGTTGCAAATACTATGTACAGTTTCTCTTGCCAGTAGATATTGCGATGGTTGGAGAATTTATATATGCCGCTTAAATACCTAAGAGACAGATTAACACAAGTAATAAGGGGAAAATACAGGTAGGAATGAGAAACGCCGCCATAACAGGGCGTTGCAAACTTTCTCCATTAAGGTTGCGCTGACATGGGTATTTCTTGCATTTAAAACCGACCTTTAAAAATAAAGAAGGGCAACTTTAGACAAAAATTAAAACAACATTTTATAGTTATTACTTTCTTCTTCAATTTCGCTGTATTTTTGCAGTCATTAAAAATTTATGGGAAGTAAAATCAAACTGTAACGTTGTGCGTTATTTATTTATTTTACTATTCATGTACATACAATATTATAAACAGAGAAAAAAAACATAAACTAAATATGAGTACAAAGGCACAGCTTTTTATATGCTTGCTTATAAAAATTATAAAAATGCAATTTGCTTATAAAAATGCTTTCAGTGCATATTTATTTACCTTTATTTAGTAATCTACATATTTTATTATCGTTATTGTAAAGATTAAACACCAGTCGTACGGACAATTAGTACTTAAACTGACTGTAATTATTAGGCATATTTTAATAGGATTGAGGTGAAAAGGGTTATGCCTACTACAACCCATTGAAAACTGCAAACAATTACAAACAAAAAAGTTACATATTCGTTGTTAGATTCGCCATTACGTACGTTGTGCATAAAAGTTTAAATAAATAGATGTTAACGTAATTAAATCATTATATAGATTTAAATTCTTTGAAAGGTTTTTTATTGCTTAAGCTTCGAGCAATATAATAATTGCTGAAGTATTAATTTAATGTCAAATATATTGTCCTGCAATAGCAATAATTTATTAGATTAGATTCATAATAATTTGCAAAGAGAAAAATTATGCCGGTGTTGGATAGTTAATGATAAATCTTTCTTTATTTGCTCATTGAGGTTCTTTGACGTGTTTACCTCTTACCTCTGCAGATAGGTGTCAATAAAAACAAAGTATAATTTCCGTTAAACTTTGAAATGAACGTTGAAATTTAGTTTGACGACTTCCGTTGACGTTCCGTTGGCGTAAACACCGGTTTTCAAAGTGTCACCATCAGGAGGTCCCGGGTGCGATTCCTGGACGGGTCAAAATCGAAAAACCACTTTTTCTACTTCATTTTCTCGGATCTGAGTGTTCGTGGTACCTTCGTTGTTTCCGATTCCCATATCTCAAGTACTTTAGCTTGGAGCTTTACATTGAGATTGGAGTAATGTATGTGATGTTGTTCCTATCTATATTTGTATATGTATTTATATCATACTATTTTATTTAAATTTTATCTGCTTAGAATGTGATAAAATATCATATCTACCTCTTCGCGTTCGAAGGAACCACTAAGAGAAGTAATAGGCCCTTCTTCCACAGAGGTCTTTTCTATGGCATTTGCCGTCTGCCATAATAAAATATTCAATTCTTCGTTTTGTGAGTGCGCTGAAGCGTTTCTTGTGATAAAGGAGCGTCAAACATTTTCCAAGACAACAAAAGATAATATACTAGTCTGCGGTAACAGTTCTTCCATCTTCCAGCACAACTATCAGCGATCAAAGAAAAAGGCAGTCATCGTCGTTTCTTTGAATTCTTCCTTTCTTTATCTTAGTTGGTCGATCCTCAAAAGGAAACACCCACTGAGAACATTATTTTTTGGTTTCAAGTTCGTAGCTATGTAGGATACATTTATATTCTGTGACGACGTCAAATACAGCAATTGAGTCACCTCCGTTGAATTAGTCTAACATTTTGCGATACCGGTGCAAAATTTATTGACGCCTCAATATTCGTGTAATATTTATCGTATTTGACTTAATATGTAATGCCTTACCTTGCTCGTGTTTGCTGGTCGGTCACTCTCTTACTCACTGATCTGCAGAGGTCGCAGTTGAAGGAAGTCCCTTACGCAGATCATCACCGAGATTACTACGCCCACGCTTAAACTCATTAAACCAATTATAAGCGAGATGGCGCTTCATTATTAAATGCCAATTGAAGTCTACAGCGTTGTTGTTGTTTAAGAACACAAAAAAAGTAATAATTAACCGAAAATTTTACGTCTGGTAATTTGCATTATTCGAATCAAATGAATATCTTCACGACCTTCCCAATACAAGGATAGACAGAGGTCTAGACAATTAAGTCGTTTTGACCCACCTTCCACCGAAGACATTTTTGGGACAACGTGACGGGTGGTGAGCCCGTCGCCGTCTTCATGTCGAAGCCTACGATGTAAATCGTGCATAAGTTCTTGAAGAAGCTACAACAAGTTATATACTTAAAACAAATGTTATCGGATTATTATCCCAAAGTTTCTGAGAAAGAAGTTTACAATAAAAGTAGTTTTCATAGGCTATATTTCTAACTGACCTTGTTAAAAATTTTCAGTGCTACTCTACTACGATATCACATCTATACCTAATACACATATTTTCGAATCTTGATCAGCCATGTTCTTTTACGTGCTCAAAGCTCAGCATGACATACAAATATGGAAAAAAATATAACTTAAAAAATTTTATCTGAATCACTTGATTATTTCAAATCGATTTTTAATAATTTTTCAATAAGTGTCACGATAGCCGAGTGGTCGGAATTACGAGTCAAGAGAACCGAGTTAGATCCCCAGATGGCAGGCTCGTACTAATGGGTTTTTGAAAACGAATTATTTCTTTGGCTTGGACATTAAGACGGCGACGGCCTCACCTCCTGTCACGTTGTCCCGAAAATATCTTCGGTGGAAGGTGGGTCGTAGGGACTTAATTGTCTAGACTAAACCTCTGTCTACCCCTGTATTGGGAATTGCGTGAAGACATTTATTTATTTATTTTAATAATTTTTCTTTAACATTAATTTTTTTTGCCCTGCTTTCGAAGTTAAGTGTTAGAGGTTCAAATCCTACTAGGGGCAAACATTTGCATAATAATATGAATATTTGTTCTCGAATATGTAAGTATATTGTACCATTCGCGTGGATATTAAAAGGGCGATTGTCTCACTACCGATCAAGTCAAACCGGTTCGAAAGGATTTATTGTTTAAACTTCTGACCATTTTTTTAAAAGAATTTTGCTACTTTTTAAGTTATAAGTTATAGTAGGGAATAACGTTGAGAGTTAATTTAGTCTATTTTAGTGTGGCACACTGAGACTGAAATAGATGCTACAAAGTTTTTTGGCTACAAACTAAAAGAAAGCACATTTTTGAAAAGTTAATAATGGCCACTATAAATCACGAAAAAATCGATTTCAGTAACCGTACTTGGGCAAAGGTTGCAATAAGCTCCGCAGATGGCTCTGCGTCACAGCGCGTCTTCAATTTGTAAATGCTAATGTTTGTCATTACACGCAGAACACGAATTTGTACTGTAGCCACGTAGGGAACTAACGAGAGTATAATTTTTTTTATTTTCTATAAGTGTATTCAAAAGCTATATTCAGAGTTTTTAAATTGTTAAAATTAAAAAAGTAAGCGTGGCTATGGTTAACTTTCTAGCGTTAGTGTTGGTTACTATTGTGTCTTTATACCTAGAAAAACATCTTCAAAATTATTTGCTAAATCTGTTTGATAGCCAAAAAGCTTCTGACGTTAAGAATTAAAACGAGATTTAATTTAATATTTCTCATAGATAAGTACCAAGACTTGAGTAGCGTGTAGTAATTTTTTTAATTATATTAAACAAAACTTTACCAAAAATCTCCATGGTTGTGACGAATACTTTCAGTAGAATTTATCAAGATTTAACAGCTTTTGTCGACATAAAGACATAAATAATGGCCTTGGATGAATTCTTAAAGAAAAGACGAAATTACTTTCACGCAATTCCTAATATAGCGGTCGACAGAGGTCTAGTCTAGACAAGACCTTTCTAAAGTCCCTTTGTCTCTCTAAGTCTCTTTGACCCACCTTCCAACGAAGATATTTTCGGGACAACGTGACAGTCTTTATGTCCTAGCTAACGATATAATTCCGACATCAGTTTTTGAAAAACCCATTGGATCGAGCCTGCTACCTGCGGATCGAACTCGGGTCTCTTGGCTCGAAATTCCGTCCACCTAGCTCCAACCACTCAGCTATCGGGACTTATACGAAATTATCAATTAATTTTTTTGTGTACTGCACATATGAATCTTTTAAATAACAAAATTAATGTTGTATCTTGTTCTTATAATAATGTATATAATCTTTTTCATATTTACTTTGAAGATTTCTTAGATTTCTGTTCAAGATTTTTGATGAATAATTTAAGCATTTTATATATTCCTTTATACCTTCAATAGCACAATTCTTCATGAATTATATTTTAGGACTTGTCAAAGTTACAAGTGGCTTACGTATAAATTACAAAATGCTTTTATAAATATTACTAAAAACATTTCGGAATCGGATTACTACTTCAGAAAACCTCATGTAAACAAAAGAAAACTTGAAAATATTTAACTTTGTAACATAACCTTACTTTTATATAAGTGAATAAGTTGTTATTTTTCCCTCAATCTTTTAGTAAAGTTATAAATATACATACATGGAGCATACACACAAATATTTCCCCTTGCATTATTCTTGAGGGTGTAGATCGCTGAGTGTCACGATTCGTACACACTGCCTTTTGCCATTGTCACTTATCATTTACTTTATATACGTAGGACTGGGTATTTGAATACTTTTGGATTTATTGTCTTCGACCAATTTGCCCCTATGGTAAAATACTTTCCAACTCGCAGTATGGTTTTAGACAAGGCAAATCAATAGAAGGTGCTGTAATAGATCTAACAACTTTATTGCTAAGCAAATAGATAGTGGTAAGAAATATATCTCAGTTTTCCTTGATCTTTAGAAGGCTTTTGGTATCTGTTCCTATTCTTATAAGAAAACTTGAAAAAACAGGTATTATTGGTATGCCACTAGAATTATTCAAAAATTACCTATCAGATCGAAAAGAAAGAGTTAGTATTGGTCAGGAAATCAGCTGCGATTCTAATATTGTCTTTAGTGTATCACAAGGAAGCGTTCTTGGACCCAAATTGTTTTTTACCTATACAAACCATCTGTATGAATTGGAACTATGTGGTGCCAGGATTTTCTCATATGCCAATGACAACTCTATAGTATTTTCTGGAAATAATGGAACACAGTTCGGAAATATACGGAACAGGTTTAGAACTAATTTACTTACTTTAAGTACTATCAAAGCTTATATATGCTTCGCTTTAAGGAAATACTCAACCAAAATATTGTTTCAATGTGCGGATTCATAAATTTGGCAATATTGATAATACTCATTGTGGATGCTCAAATACTGAGAAGGTTGAAACTACTAAGTACCTGGGTATTATATTAGACCAGCGACTCTCGTGGCACAATCACATTGAAAGTTGTGCTGCCCGTATTAGAAAAATGGCATGGATTTTTAAATCATTAGGATATATAGCTACGAGAGATCCTAAACCAAATTTTTCTGCGTTTGTCCAACGTATAATAAATTATTGCATTCCTGTTTAGGGAGGTGTTTCTAAAATAAAATCTTAAGAAGTAGAACGAGCTCAACGTGCTCTATTAATAACAAAGTATTTAAGCCAATTCTTTTCCCACTTATGATTTATACGAACTTTGTGGTTTATTAACAGTAAGAAAGCTTTATATACTAAATATCATTTAGAAAATGCACGGGACACTAGTTATTGATCATAAAATACTAAAAGGAGAAAAGACACAGTTAAATAATATATCTCACAGATAACTTGTCTATACAAAAAAAATTAATAGAAAAAAAATTAAATCATATCTATAAAAGAAGTCGATATGCATGTAAAGCCCCACACACACACACATACACACACACACACACACACACACACACACACACACACGCGCGCGCGCAATTTACTTCTGCTTACGTTGTATACATATAGATAAGAAACTAAGTAATTATAGAATATAGCTATGGACGAGTGAGATCTCCTGTTGTATTTGTATAGTCTTCAAAAATGTGTCTCATGCATTGTTTTTTCATCATGAGATCCTTTTTTAAACTTGGAATCACAAAATATTCTTAATTTCGGTTCCATCTACATAAGAGAAACAACAAAAAATAAGCTTAATGAAAACTAGGTTACTAGCCCTGTTAAGGTCCCGGTGAGGCAAATTGTTAGAAATTGACGTCGTAATTATTGTATTCATTGTACATAAGTATTCATTAAGTGTATTAAAATGGTACATATACGTTTATTATATTTGCCTTGACTTATGATAAATCTTTTAAATATATACAAGTATGATATACTAAAGTACTGAATGACAGATTAATGATCAAGCCTGATATAAATAATTCACAACGCAGTACAATCACAATATTAATATTTATGTGAAATGTTTTCATTTAAGTAAAATTCCTATTACAAGTATAGGATTCTATGAAAAAGTTGTATGATGTTATCCGATAGTGATTAGTATTAATTTTGGTCTGGTTGGTGATCTAGAGATGATAATTCCGCTATCGGCCGATAGACACGGTAACAGTTTTTGTTCGATTCTTTTAAGGTATCTGGTATATTCAGTAATACCTCAACAGATTTTAAAAATATTCCATTATGTGTAATTATATGCGACAACAATATAGTATACATATTCACATATAGCGTCCTATAAAATCCACTAAAGGTCATAGGCTGTTTTCTTAAAAGAGGTCCTTTATACTGCAGTAAAGGAACATAATCGTCACATTTATGTTAGTTATCGCATATATTAACAAATGTTTATTAAAAAACGATTGTAACATGTTATTTGCAAGCAAACATACAATTGTAATTGCTTTTAGATGTTGGCCATTATTGCTATATATACCAAGCATATTAATAATAAAATCAGTAATTATAATTTTTATAGTTTTGTATTGTTTTTAAGTTTGTCGCTACCCTTTATATGGACTCGAATACTGCAGGTAAGCAATATCATTAGTGTTGTTGCTCAATTATTAACCTTAATTATATTACTACCTTGGTAGTAGTAGTGAACTTGAAGCTTAGGTCACATTAAAATTTTGTATCGTGAGAATTAAAAAAGGTCTACCATACGTACATCACAATACCACTGTTTAGCAAACTTCTCAATAACAAAACAAAAACTTGAAACATAGTTAAAAAAATGTCTTAATAAGTTTACTTGAAATAAACACTCGTAGTGCGAAATTTAAATTATCTCTTACGTCACCTTAAGGAATAAACGAACAATTAAAACACGTACGTTAAAAAATAGAATGAGAAGCGCAAAACCTACATTAATAAAAGTCATCCTCGTTTAATTGCCCGATGTGTGCATTAAGTCCACTCGCAACTTTAAAAGGATAATCGACTCTAGCAAAATCTTGCCATTTCCTTAGCATAATGAACAATATTAAGAGCCCCGCTAAGTATAATTGGGGTCTGCAAAGCAAAGTACTCGGTTTATGCGGCCACATAATTACATATAATAGGCGACTTTTGCAATGCACGCGTAGTCAGAATATTTAACTTCTTGAGACAGAAGTTTTGAAAGAGTATGCAATTTAATATACAAGCAGTATTTTATGATTATCTTAAATATTGTTATTGCTTTTCCCGTTTCACAATCGCATAGCTATAACTGGAGAAAGTTGTGATACATGCGAAGTAGAATGACGTAATGTGGTTGTTTTGAAACTTCGTTAAAATTTACTTACAATTACTAAACCACTAAAATTTAAAATAATACAATTTTTGTATTGGCTTTAAATATCTCACCATCCTATATAGGGTTAGTCTATATAGACATTGCCTTTTAATCTCCATTTCATCGCTTGTTGTGTCAACGCATCGTTAATGTAGCATCATACTTTTTAAATCATCATATTTATAATCATCATATTTTTCTAAAAATTGTAATTTATGAGTTCTATCAACTTCCTTGATCGAATATGCTAGTGATTTACGAGTCTATGAATAAAATGGCTAAAACAGTTTTGTCCGTTAAACTTTGTGGGAAAAGTACTAAAGCACGGATAACTTGTACCTAAACTTTGAGTCTTGATGAAGTGTTTATTTGGTGAACCGTTACCCATGTATTAACATTAAAAAACATTAACAACTTTGTACATTATTCACTATTGAATAAAATGGCTTGATTTAATTAATTATCCGAATTCGCTAACACATTATCCCGATTTAAATAAAAACAGATATTATCAAGTCCAACAGAACTAATCTCTCCCTATTTATTCTTGTATGACGTCCGTACGAGTATGTACGTAGGCAACAACGTAGTCCATCAACAATTTTTGCTTCTTCGAACGAGACAGGACAGAGACTTGTAAAATACCGGCGTCAAGTCAAAGAGTACCTTCGAGAGTTTCTGCGTTTAGTCCGCTGAATGAAAACCGGAGATTATCTCTTTTCATCCGTTCTTTTTCTCTCCTCTCATCGTTCTTTTTATCCATAGCCTTATCTCTTTCACTTCCATTTTCATAACACCTTTTTTTTAAATGTGGGCATTACAGTTTCTGTTCCTTTGGTGTTGCGAATGTATATAAGCGTCGACCATCCCTCACCATTAGATGAACCGATTGTTTATTTACAGTCACATCACAAAAATATTAACCATCAACTAGAAATTTTCGTTTAACATCAATGTACTTACCTTTTTGAAACGTTGTAAGTCTTATATTTTATTTACCCTATTCTGATACGCTATGTACATTGTAATTATGCATATTGTATCATCGAACTTATTTATGACTGGTGTAATTCATTAATTATATGGTTAAACAATAAAGTCGGATTAACAAACCATCACCTTAAACAACCAAGACCCTATCGAGCGTAAAGGTTACTTAACCGAAAATCTGGAATTAGTAAAAATATCGATTCTTTTTGTTAATAACCAAAACGTGAATGGTGGTAGGACGTTTATTAATCTAACGAAATCACTAACGTAAAACAATAAGATGAGCCTCTCGCTGTCGAGTAAGGTCACTGTAAACTAATTTTAGTGAGGTTTTCCTCGTAGAGAATAGTCCAATACTACATGCAGGTCAGAACTTTGTGGCGGTTGCAGTCATTTAAAAATAAATATCTTCACGCAATTCCAATACAGAGGTAGACAGATGTCTATTCTAGATAATTAAGTCGCTTTGACCCACCTTTCACCGAAGATATTTTCGGGACAACATGACTTTATGTCGAAGCCAACGATATAATTTATACATAAGTTTTGAAAAATCCATTGGTATGAGCCTGCTACCTGGGGATCGAACTCGGGACCACCGAACCACTCGACCACCTTCCACCGAAGATTTTTTCGGGACAACGTGACAGGTGGTGGGCCCGTCGCCGTCTTTTATGTCCAAGCCAACGATATATAATTCGTACATAAGTTTTTGAAAAACTCATTGGTACGAGCCTGCCACCTGGGGATCGAAATCGGGTCTCTTGACTCGAAATTCCGACCACCGAACCATTCGGCTATCGTGACTTCAAAAATATTACATGTCTCTATATACAAATGTATGTGTGTATATAGATATTATAGTTTTAATATCTACAAAATAATCTGCCAATCTGTTACATCACTTAAATATGATTTTATGTTTAAAATTTTCAATCATAAAATACTTTTATAGTAAATCATGATGATGAGTAAAGTTTATAATCGGTATGTTTTTCCTTTCAAAATCTGATAAACATCTGTTATACGCCAACCACTAAGCATGTTGCGGTCAAATCAATGTTATGCTGGGCTAAGCTAATAATAATATAACCACCTACGAGTATGTATAACTTTTATTAATTTTGTGAATCCAAAATAGTGTTCTTCATCTTGGCTAAATGTAGTCATAGGTCATTTATATTATGCAAATATATTCTTAGTATTATTAACATGTAACGCTACGAACCTTACAATTTTAAACATCACGTTTACACTTTAGTTCATAGATGTCACTGATGATCCGCACTTATGTTATGGTAATGTTGTTTGTTACTAACAGGTGGCGCTTCTATTAATTTCGTTATATTACGACTACAAAATAATTTATTCAATAAAACGCTTTTGAAGAAAATTTGTTCATGTTGAATATTTCGACGTTTATGTTAATATTCCACTGGTTGATCATATGCTTATGTTTCATGGAAATGAAAAATAGTTACTCCCTAAGTTTTCTTGGCTGTTATCATATCCATCGCATTATTGACCTTAATCTGTACAATTTATGGGCATATCGTACAGACTTCCATAAACGTTTTATTGAAAATCGTTATTTGATCCCGTAGATAAAATCGTTTTATTGCACATTACTTTTGGTTCACATTTATTTTAGGCGCTGTAGAGAATTGGACTGCAAACCCATGCCTTTCCGTTTTTTATTTTAAAATTTTATACCTTCGTCCTTAGAAGATAAATCTTTTTGGATCTTTTGAGTCAGTAAAATATTTAACGTAGAAATTATGGAATAACTAAAAGTGAATTTTAATTATTTTAATTAAAATTAGAATTATTTTTTGAATTCCTCGAATTTCTGAAAATATTATATTATTTTTGAATGGATAAGTGACATATCTATGTTGGTATTGGTAAATTAAAATTTCAGATTCTGTATCCATACCGGACACAGAATTTGAAATTACAATTTTAATAGAAATCATGATAATAAACAATGAACAATAAATCATATTAAACTAGATGTTAGCTTGATATTTTCGATGAATGTTGTTTAATCAAAAAATACTCCGAGTCACGATAGCCGAGTGGCTGGGTGATCGAAATTTGATTCAAGAGACCAGACTCCAATCCCCAAGGCTCGTACCTATAGGTTTTTTCAAAAACTTATGTAAGATTTATATCGTTGCCTTGGACAAAAAGATGGCAACGGGCTCCACACGTGTCATGTTGTCTCAAAAATGAATTCCGTGGAAGGTTGGTCGTAAGGACTTAATTGTCTAGACCTTTGTATGGAACTACCTCTACCTCTGTATGGTAATGGCGTGGAGATATTTATTTATTTATTTTACAGATATAATTGTACGGTTTCATTATGACTATGACATAAAGTAGTAATTTAGCAGTAGTCTTGGATGTTGGTTTAAATGTTATAAAACAATACAATTTATAAGACATATAAATTCGCAATGCTTGAAAAATGTGGACATTGCAGTAGCAATTAAAGATCACTCTTAGCGTTTAAGAAAATCCGCCAATATATGACAAAGAATGCAAACAACGTGCTGATTTCTAATACTGATTTCTTGAGGATTTTGGATTAAGGTACGCGCGTACGTTTGGGAGTGCGTGCATGAGTCCGTGTGTTTGTATTTAAAGAATTTAAGACATTCGTGTGTTCTGATTATAATTTTATAGTATCAATTTATTATAAGGTGTTAGTATATCGGTATTGCTTTTAAGATAATATCGAGACAGGTAAGTACAAACTGCTGAAATAAAAGTTTATGCGCTTATACAGTTATATTTGGCTGAAATTAGTCTAATAAAATTTATAAATAAAGAAATATTAAAGATATTGCTTGTGATATTATTGAATTTTTATTATTGAAAATATTTATCGCGGCTTTCGTTTTTTGGGCTATATTATGGAAGACGTAATATACTAGTCAACATTTACTTATCGCAATTAAGGAATTCGTGTAACCGTCATACAAAAGAGGCGATGAATTAACTCTTAATTCTTTTACGTTAAGAATCGAAAAGACAGAATAATAATAATACAAAGAGCGTGGTTGCTAGTTCAGTCACGTTCCCATTGTTCGTGCGCGGCAGATAAAAAGTTCACAGAGAACTAATAATTAGTTTCAGACCCTAAAGAGATCGAATTCGCAAAACAAGAAGCTTAATTAGTACTCATAAACTTCCAGAACTAGATGGGTAGATAGGAACATTTTATCGATCATAATTTAGTCTTGGGCCCAGCCATGATTCGTTGTAATATTATTTACCGTATTACTAAGTATTTTTTTCATTTAATGCAATACTTAATAAATAAAAAAGCATACAATATTTGTTCCTAATATCTGCTCTATAGACGAAGCATTATTATAATACTTAAGGAAAAGAAAAGTGAATTAAAAATCTACAAAACATTAGTAAACATGTAACTGTAATTGTAAACCTGTCGACAAGGTCAGCTCCACTACAAGTCTAGGAATAATACTAGATCATCGACTCTCTTGTCATTCACATGTAGAATATGTAAACGCCAAAGGATACGTAAACTTTTATGGATTTTTAAAACCCTAAGACACATTGCATCTCAAAAATTAATTAACCGTATCTAAGTCACACTAGTACTATCTGTTCTGGGAGACTGCATCACTGTGTGGGGTGGGACGACTAAAGCTAAATTTCTAGAGCTGGAACTTGGCCAACGTTGTCTTCTTAAAGTCATGTATTTTAAACCAATTTGCTTTCCTACTTTAGAATTATATACCCTCTGCGACGTATTAACCATGAGATAGCTATACATTTTACTTTTTTCTTTCATAGCGCGTAAAAATATACCTTTTGTACCTATCACGGAATGAAGACGGAGAAAAAAAGATATAACAGGAACCAAGTCTCCACTCTATTTTCTTATACAAACGCTTAAACTATATATTAGACCTATAAAGATTAAATGGCCGCGACTTTAAAAAAAGGGTTACTGTATGGTTAAAAACCCTAAATTACGGAGGCACTAATGCATCAAATTTCATAAATAATAAAAAAAAATATCTTCACGCAATTCCCAATACAGGGGTAGACAGAGGTCAAGTCTAGACAATTAAGTCCCTTTGACCCACATTCCAACGAAGATATTTTCGGGACAACGTGACAGGTGGTGAGCCCATCGCCGCCTTTATGTCCAAGCCAACGATGAAATTCGTACATAATTTTTGAAAAACTCATTGGTACTGCCACCTGGGGATCGAACTCGGGTCTCTCGACTCGAAATTCCGACCACCCAACAACTCGGCAATCGTGACTTTTTTCATTTTCATAAATAATAATTAAACAAAGTCACGATGGCCAAAGTTCTGAGTAGTCCATTCAGTCAAAAAACCAGTTCAATGAAGCGCTGCCAATGGGTTTTGAAAATTTATGTACGAATATCGTTGGCTTGAACCTCGCTGCCAGGCTCTGCACCGTCCACGACCTCTCAACCTCTTCGGTGAAAAATAGTCGAAACAATTGTCTGGAGCCAACTAGGCTGTCTACCCTAGTATATTTATTGTTAATAATTAAACATATAAAACACAAACCACGACACTGCCTGGTACTTCCGTATTACTATATTTCATGACTGTACATGATAATTGAAGATGGTTTTTTATTTTACACGCACAATTATTTATTAATATATACTAGCTTATTTTATATGCAGTAAATACTACTCTCAGTGTACATTTAGATAGATATTTCTATTTATAAGTTCATGTCTTTCCCAATGATGAGGCAGATAGAGATTTAAAGATAATTAAGTCCTTTTGACCCACATTTTGAACGAAACCTGTTTGGGATACTTTGACAGGTGCTGGGCCTATCATCGTAATAGGGTCCAAATAAACGGTACAATATACTTACGTACATACATATTCAAGTTGATAAATATTCATATAAACATTTACTCATATTCACATTCATCATACAAATATTTACTTCTAGCTAGATTTGAATTCGCACCCCTTAACATAGAAGGCAGTGTCACTACCAATTAAGTTGTCGGGTCGTTGAACATGTAATTCAATGAAGGTAGATCTTACTCTTTTTCTCCATATTTTATTCTTTTCGTTAATTATACACCGTCATAATTAAACCAGTTTGCATTCGAAACACTCATATGTTTATATATATATATATATATATATATATATATATATATATATATATATATATATATATATATATATATATATATATATATATATATATATATATATATATATATATATATATATATATATATATATATATATATATATATATATATATATATATATATATATATATATATATATATATATATATATATATATATATATATATATATATATATATATATATATATATATATATATATATATATATATATATATATATATATATATATATATATATATATATATATATATATATATATATATATATATATATATATATATATATATATATATATATATATATATATATATATATATATATATATATATATATATATATATATATATATATATATATATATATATATATATATATATATATATATATATATATATATATATATATATATATATATATATATATATATATATATATATATATATATATATATATATATATATATATATATATATATATATATATATATATATATATATATATATATATATATATATATATATATATATATATATATATATATATATATATATATATATATATATATATATATATATATATATATATATATATATATATATATATATATATATATATATATATATATATATATATATATATATATATATATATATATATATATATATATATATATATATATATATATATATATATATATATATATATATATATATATATATATATATATATATATATATATATATATATATATATATATATATATATATATATATATATATATATATATATATATATATATATATATATATATATATATATATATATATATATATATATATATATATATATATATATATATATATATATATATATATATATATATATATATATATATATATATATATATATATATATATATATATATATATATATATATATATATATATATATATATATATATATATATATATATATATATATATATATATATATATATATATATATATATATATATATATATATATATATATATATATATATATATATATATATATATATATATATATATATATATATATATATATATATATATATATATATATATATATATATATATATATATATATATATATATATATATATATATATATATATATATATATATATATATATATATATATATATATATATATATATATATATATATATATATATATATATATATATATATATATATATATATATATATATATATATATATATATATATATATATATATATATATATATATATATATATATATATATATATATATATATATATATATATATATATATATATATATATATATATATATATATATATATATATATATATATATATATATATATATATATATATATATATATATATATATATATATATATATATATATATATATATATATATATATATATATATATATATATATATATATATATATATATATATATATATATATATATATATATATATATATATATATATATATATATATATATATATATATATATATATATATATATATATATATATATATATATATATATATATATATATATATATATATATATATATATATATATATATATATATATATATATATATATATATATATATATATATATATATATATATATATATATATATATATATATATATATATATATATATATATATATATATATATATATATATATATATATATATATATATATATATATATATATATATATATATATATATATATATATATATATATATATATATATATATATATATATATATATATATATATATATATATATATATATATATATATATATATATATATATATATATATATATATATATATATATATATATATATATATATATATATATATATATATATATATATATATATATATATATATATATATATATATATATATATATATATATATATATATATATATATATATATATATATATATATATATATATATATATATATATATATATATATATATATATATATATATATATATATATATATATATATATATATATATATAATATTTGTTCCTAATATCTGCTCTATAGACGAAGCATTATTATAATACTTAAGGAAAAGAAAAGTGAATTAAAATCTACAAAACATTAGTAAACATGTAACTGTAATTGTAAACCTGTCGACAAGGTCAGCTCCACTACAAATCTAGGAATAATACTAGATCATCGACTCTCTTGTCATTCACATGTAGAATATGTAAACGCCAAAGGATACGTAAACTTTACTATACTCCTAACTTATGGATTTTAAAACCCTAAGACACATTGCATCTCAAAAATTAGTTAACCGTATCTAAGTCACACTAGTACCCTCTGTTCTGGGAGACTGCATCACTGTGTGGGTGGGACGACTAAAAGCTAAATTTCTAGAGCTGGAACGTGGCCAACGTTGTCTTCTTAAAGTCATGTATTTTAAACCAATTTGCTTTCCTACTTTAGAATTATATACCCCCTGCGACGTATTAACCAAGAGATAGCTATACATTTTACTTTTTTCTTTCATAGCGCGTAAAAATATACCTTTTGTACCTATCACGGAATGAAGACGGAGAAAAAAAGATATAACAGGAACCAAGTCTCCACTCTATTTTCTTATACAAACGCTTAAACTATATATTAGACCTATAAAAATTAAATGGCCGCGACTTTAAAAAAAGGGTTACTGTATGGTTAAAGACCCTAAATTACGGAGGCACTAATGCATCAAATTTCATAAATAATAAAAAAAAAATATCTTCACGCAATTCCCAATACAGGGTAGACAGAGGTCAAGTCTAGACAATTAAGTCCTTTTGACCCACCTTCCAACGAAGATATTTTCAGGACAACGTGACAGGTGGTGAGCCCATAGCCGCCTTTATGTCCAAACCAACGATGAAATTCGTACATAAGTTTTGAAAAACTCATTGGTACTGCCACCTGGGGATCGAACTCAGGTCTCTCGACTCGAAATTCCGACCACCCAACAACTCGGCTATCGTGACTTTTTCATTTTCATAAATAATAATTAAACAAAGTCACGATGGCGAGTTGGTGATCAGATTCGAATTCAGTTCAATCTGATGAGCTTGTACCAATGGGTTTTGAAAATTATGTACGAGTATATCGTTAGCTTGGACATAAGCCGACGGGCTGCACCGGTCACGTGTCTCGAAATGTCTTCGGTGGAAAGAGTGAGTCGAAACAGTGTCTGAACTAACACTGTCTACCCTGTGAATACGGCTGTTATTGTTAATAATTAAACATATAAAACACAAACCACGACACTGCCTGGTACTTCCGTACTACTATATTTCATGACTGTACATGATAATTGAAGATGGTTTTTTATTTTACACACACAATTATTTATTAATATATACTAGCTTATTTTATATGCAGTAAATACTATAAATAGATATTTCTATTTATAAGTTCATGTCTTTCCCAATGATGAGGCAGATAGAGATTTAAAGATAATTAAGTCCTTTTGACCCACATTTTGAACGAAACCTGTTTGGGATACTTTGACAGGTGCTGGGCCTATCATCGTAATAGGGTCCAAATAAACGGTACAATATACTTACGTACATACATATTCAAGTTGATAAATATTCATATAAACATTTACTCATATTCACATTCATCATACAAATATTTACTCCTAGCTAGATTCGAATTCGCACCCCTTAACATAGAAGGCAGTGTCACTACCAATTAAGTTGTCGGGTCGTTGAACATGTAATTCAATGAAGGTAGATCTTACTCTTTTTCTCCATATTTTATTCTTTTTCGTTAATTATACACCGTCATAATTAAACCAGTTTGCATTCGAAACACTCATATGTTTATATATATATATATATATATATATATATATATATATATATATATATATATATATATATATATATATATATATATATATATATATATATATATATATATATATATATATATATATATACACATATGACTAATTTATGCCAGACATTCTCGATTATAATTAATGAGACATAATGCTTGACATGAATAGTTACGCTAAAATCAAGCGATAATATTGTGAAACAGCGACTACGGTTGTAAACATAATCAGTTACTTTTGTACAGTCGCTTAGATTATTAGTTCGGCTCCTGTTAAGTGACCTCAGGTCAATTCTGTTTCAAACGTAATTGTCTTAGAAATTAATATTTATATAATCCTGACCTGAATATTGCCTTAATTTACCTTCGTGAATAGACCGATAAAGCTGTTCCATTTTTTTGTAGTGTGTAATGTGTCTGTACGATCGGTGGATTTATTTAGGTGTATTTTAAAACGTACATATAACCATTAATGACGGAAATTTGACTAGTGATGAGAGGTCATTATTCACAATCTGGCACTATCAATACTACTTCAACCAACTTGCTTCGTGGTAGAGTCAAGTAATAGCTTCTGTGTGAATGGGTCGGCTCAACCGTGGCTCTTACACAGCCTAGCAGAATACCGGCGAGAAGTATAGATATTTTATATTGCTGCGCTATTTATGCTGCTACAGTGAGCGATATGGTTTGGAGTGCCATACTTTTTCTAAAAGATTTGCAGCTCCTTTAAGATTGCGATTGTGGCCATGCCTTTGGTATTTACTTTGTACTAATTTATGATTATTCGGTGTTAGCTCCCATAAAAACTGTTTCTCAGTGTGGTTTGCCTTTACGAACTTACGAGCACGATTCTAGTTTGCGCTTTGTTATTAAAGCCTATGCTTAGCGACTACGGTGACTGATGAATGAAATTATAAAATATATAAATATATATTATAAAATTATAAAATATAAAATTACAAAATTATAAAATATATAAATATATATATATATATATATATATATATATATATATATATATATATATATATATATATATATATATATATATATATATATATATATATATATATATATATATATATATATATATATATATATATATATATATATATATATATATATATATATATATATATATATATATATATATATATATATATATATATATATATATATATATATATATATATATATATATATATATATATATATATATATATATATATATATATATATATATATATATATATATATATATATATATATATATATATATATATATATATATATATATATATATATATATATATATATATATATATATATATATATATATATATATATATATATATATATATATATATATATATATATATATATATATATATATATATATATATATATATATATATATATATATATATATATATATATATATATATATATATATATATATATATATATATATATATATATATATATATATATATATATATATATATATATATATATATATATATATATATATATATATATATATATATATATATATATATATATATATATATATATATATATATATATATATATATATATATATATATATATATATATATATATATATATATATATATATATATATATATATATATATATATATATATATATATATATATATATATATATATATATATATATATATATATATATATATATATATATATATATATATATATATATATATATATATATATATATATATATATATATATATATATATATATATATATATATATATATATATATATATATATATATATATATATATATATATATATATATATATATATATATATATATATATATATATATATATATATATATATATATATATATATATATATATATATATATATATATATATATATATATATATATATATATATATATATATATATATATATATATATATATATATATATATATATATATATATATATATATATATATATATATATATATATATATATATATATATATATATATATATATATATATATATATATATATATATATATATATATATATATATATATATATATATATATATATATATATATATATATATATATATATATATATATATATATATATATATATATATATATATATATATATATATATATATATATATATATATATATATATATATATATATATATATATATATATATATATATATATATATATATATATATATATATATATATATATATATATATATATATATATATATATATATATATATATATATATATATATATATATATATATATATATATATATATATATATATATATATATATATATATATATATATATATATATATATATATATATATATATATATATATATATATATATATATATATATATATATATATATATATATATATATATATATATATATATATATATATATATATATATATATATATATATATATATATATATATATATATATATATATATATATATATATATATATATATATATATATATATATATATATATATATATATATATATATATATATATATATATATATATATATATATATATATATATATATATATATATATATATATATATATATATATATATATATATATATATATATATACACATATGACTAATTTATGCCAGACATTCTCGATTATAATTAATGAGACATAATGCTTGACATGAATAGTTACGCTAAAATCAAGCGATAATATTGCGAAACGGCGACTACGGTTGTAAACATAATCAGTTACTTTTGTACAGTCGCTTAGATTATTAGTTCGGCTCCTGTTAAGTGACCTCGGGTCGAATTCTGTTTCAAACGTAATTGTCTTAGAAATTAATATTTATATAATCCTGACCTGAATATTGCCTTAATTTACCTTCGTGAATAGACCGATAAAGCTGTTCCATTTTTTTGTAGTGTGTAATGTGTCTGTACGATCGGTGGATTTATTTAGGTGTATTTTAAAACGTACATATAACCATTAATGACGGAAATTAGACTAGTGATGAGAGGTCATTATTCACAATCTGGCACTATCAATACTACTTCAACCAACTTGCTTCGTGGTAGAGTCAAGTAATAGCTTCTGTGTGAATGGGTCGGCTCAACCGTGGCTCTTACACAGCCTAGCAGAATACCGGCGAGAAGTATAGATATTTTATATTGCTGCGCTATTTATGCTGCTACAGTGAGCGATATGGTTTGGAGTGCCATACTTTTTCTAAAAGATTTGCAGCTCCTTTAAGATTTCGATTGTGGCCATGCCTTTGGTATTTACTTTGTACTAATTTATGATTATTCGGTGTTAGCTCCCATAAAAACTGTTTCTCAGTGTGGTTTGCCTTTACGAACTTACGAGCACGATTCTAGTTTGCGCTTTGTTATTAAAGCCTATGCTTAGCGACTACGGTGACTGATGAATGAAATTATAAAATATATAAATATATATTATAAAATATAAAATTACAAAATTATAAAATATAAAATTACAAAATTATAAAATATATAAATATATATTATAAAATTTTAAAATATAAAATTACAAAATTATAAAGTAAAATTATAAAATTAAGATTTAACTGTACCATGAAGAAGCTCAAAGTTGCATTACAGTCTAGAGAAGGCTTTTTATCCGCAGCAGAACTAGGCTAATCGACATAATTTTAAGGGTTAGTATGCTGAAATGGCTATTGGTTGACACTCGAAGTGGCAAAGGCAGTGTGGGAAGATTATTACGATTTCATCAAATTACATTACAGAGAATAGTTATCCATCCACTAAATCCCAGCAAATTATTATAATAACCATAAAGATCAGCTACACATAAATGTGAATCAGTTCTACCATTTTATACATAAAACTGCAGTTAATATAAATAGTAAAACAAGAAATTAGCAGATTAATGTAAACAATACATAATTATGTTTTTTTCATACGGGTGTGCCAGGACCCTAAAAAGTCTAAAATAAAAGAAATAAATACTTGTCTTTATTAGTCACTGGTACCCGGTTCGGCTTCCTTCTTAATTTTGCAATTGATTATAAAAAAAATCATCGCAAAAAGGTAATCTTCAGATTCCACCAGTAGATTTTAGTTCAAAATACCGTTAACTGACTATCATACTTAATATAAAAATTAAATAAAATATCTTCACGCAATTCCCAATACAGGGGTAGACAGAGGTCTAGTTTAGACAATTAAGTCCGTTCGACCCACCTTCCACCGAAGATATTTTCGGGACAACGTGGTGGTGAGCCCGTCGCCGTCTTTATGTACAAGCCAACGATATAATTCGTATATAAGTATTTGAAAAACCCATTGGTACGAGCCTGTCACCTGGGGATCGAACTCTGTTCTCTTGACTCGAAATTCCGATCACCCAACCACTTGGCTATCGTGACTTATTTATTTGTATATAATATACAATAGATTTACACTGCCAACTAGATACGCAGATTTTCAAAATATACGTAGTTTCATATAAGAAGCCGCGAAGTCGTTTCAACAATCCGCCAGTTTTCCAGCAGTTTTTATTTCTTGCTTTTTACCCAAAATCATGAATACCTCATGAAACGACGCTCGTTCTTAACGGTGAAGTACAAAGAATTATTCATTTCATGGAGGAGAAATATTCTTTTAAAATAACATCGAAACAAAACAAGTTTGCTAAATAATAGTTATTCAGAAACCTTGCAGCACCCGTGATTACAATATTATACGGGATAAATGGTATTTTGGTAATTTTATAACAACAGCCGAAAACAATGTAAAATGAAATTTCAATTTATACTTACTTTTTTTATTTAATGCGGACCGCACAATAACAATAAATGAATATAATGTATACAAAATGTACAATGCTCTCTAGGACGGACATATTTCCATACATAACTAGATTTTTAATACATACATACAAAACGGCCTATTAAAGTTCTCTGCAGGACATAGGCTTTTCTCATAATCGCCACGTTTGGTAAGCGGATTGGCGATCGCAGTAGCAGACCACTAGTGCCACTCAGACACTGGTGCCCATATTCGACTTGATTATTTTAGTCTGGTATTTTTAGAGATGTTTATCGCGCCATCTACAGGTGGCAATAACGATATTCTGGGGTGTTTCTCTTTGCCGCCTCTTACGACACCTAGGGGAAGAAAGGGAGTGGCAATATTCTTACACCGTTACCATACGGTACGGTACGATTTTTAATATTAAGCATATAATAATAATCTTCAATTTATAATAAAACTTGTAAAACGTGATCGCAATTTTATATAATAACAATATTAATTTTTTTTTCAGGTAAGCAAATCCTGTCTTGGCTTAAGGTGAACTCTTTCCTCATGTATGTTTTCTTTTAAATTTTATTATCTATCACAATATTTATAATCCTTATATTTAAAAAAAAATACTTTCAGGAGTCGTGAAGGTCTCGATTCTTAACCTTGGTGCTGGTATCGCTAAGACCATGACTTTGCTCTAAAATGAGTGAAATAAATAAATCAATTTAAATAAGTAATAAATGAAGATAAATTTATCAATTTAATTAGAAATCAAAGGTTTTTTAACCATTAACATTCATTAACTGGTAATAACGAGAGTTAAAGAGGCTAACTGAAAATAACCGTCGTTATCCCTTAAGTTCTACTAAATCGTTCTGCCGACGTATTGATTTATAGAAGATATAACATTTCTTTCAAATATTTTTCTTTTTTATTTCTGCTGCATTTTTCTTTTTAATAAATATAAATAATAAATATCTTCACGCAATTCCCAACACAGGGGTAGACAGAGGTCTAGCCTAGACAAATAAGTCCCTTCGACCCACCTTCCACCGAAGATGTTTTCGGGACGACGTGATAGGTGGTGAACCCGTCGCATAAATTCGTACACAAGTTTTTGAAAAACCCATTGGCACGATCCTGTCACCTGGGGGTCGAACTCGGGTCTCTTGACTCGAAATTCCGACTCAACCTTTCGGCTATCGTGTCTTAAACTATTAGGCTATAGCCGTTTAAAAAGTTGTTTCACAGAGATTTTAAACAATAAATCACAATGCACATGTTTGAGTAATAAGCTAAATTGGTTTTATTGCTTATTAAGGTAGTTATTTATCTTCTTTTAGCGAGCTGTTTCATTCATGAGCATGCGGTTTAATTTCATATCTAATGAAGTGTTAATCACAACGTAAGTTAACTTGCTACAATTATTATAGGCACCGGAAAATTCATATCAGAAAAATATTTCAAAGAGCAAATGTAGCCAATGCTTAGCGCACGAGGAATATATTTGTGCATTGTGTCAGCAGTAAGAGAACATTTACGAAATGCTTAAAATAAGTTGAGACAGTAGGTACATTAAATTCTTGTTTTCTAAGAAAGCTTAGATGCCATGATATACGTATAATGTCAGCCATCGCACTATGTTCCTCGACAATTTCCTTTGACCTTAAGTACGATGTCTTGCGGATATAAATTATAAAGCAAAGAATACGCTGATATCGCCGAGGCATCTGCTCGTATAATATATGCGATAGCTATTATAAACACACCGTAGCGTCTTCAAGTACCTCGTAAACGTGTTACACTGCTACTAGAAATGTAATTTAGCGGTACAGAGAAAGAAATGTTGATTATCATCAGATGAATGAACCTGTGTTAGTGCACTGTCAC
Organism: Sericinus montela; assembly: GCA_029286605.1. Taxonomy (NCBI): domain Eukaryota; kingdom Metazoa; phylum Arthropoda; class Insecta; order Lepidoptera; family Papilionidae; genus Sericinus; species Sericinus montela. The sequence continues at coordinate 5,674,436 of JAGSMR010000005.1, forward strand.
ACTTTTTTTTTCTGGTTAAGGTGTTCTTAAAATTTATCTCAACCATTGTGCGTAACTGTACGCTCCAAAGTTGCAAACAAAGATATGCACGATATGATGCAAGGCTAACTTATTTTTTACTATCTTATTTTTCTTTATATTCTCGACCGTTTTATTATCTGTATTATTTCGAAATTCTCAAAAAGACTATTTATCATAATCACCACCTTCTGAAAGTAGTTTAGTGATACCAGACACTTTGTGCTGTAGACGCTGCTGCCCGCCATTTTATCATCATAATTTTGGTCTGGCAGATTTTATGATGTTTATTCGATCATCTATCGATTTCTTAAGCTTTCCTTTCAAAGTTAAAGACCTTTGGGGATAGTTTGGTGATAAATCCTTAAATACTACAGGATATTAGTTATAGTTTATTGTCTAAAAAGTTCGAGTTTACGATGTCATTGAGATATATTATACGATGTCATTAAGATTCTTATAGAAAGAAGATCTAATATAAACACAAACATCTTTAATGTAGAAGTTGTCAGAGAATACGAAGTGTCATATGAGGACTCGACGTAGCCCGTTGGTAAACAAATTTACCCAATATTAACATATTTCGAATTGCGAGTCTCGATGAAGTACACAAACCTGTAAGTCCGTTGAAAGTATTTGAGGCTTAGCTATTTTATGATAAAGTTGTTGATTCAAATTTCATAAGGTGTTAATTACATAAGGTCGCGCTTTTCACTTTTACTTATATGTTAACTATGACAAAGATAAAACCTAGCGATACATAATATTTAATTTATTCGCTTCGAGCGCGAATGACATTCGAGACTGTCAGATTTAAGTTGTGTTCAAGGTAATAGTCTCTTTCTCGCATCGAACTAAAATGGCGACCGAGTTGGCATTTAAATGCCATGCATTTTTAAATTCATGCGACGTACGCAATTAACAATTCTGCTTCGATTACTTTGTCATAAACGTGCGACTCTTTATCGGCGTTGTCCGTTAGGAAGCTAGTTAAAAATTCATGGCACTATTACCATGTAATTAAGGTCTATGATTGCTGTGAATATCAGTAGCATTAGTAGAGAAATAACATGTTTTATTTATGTGAAAGATATTTTTTAGTCTTTGAACTATCTTACAGCTTTATGCTAAGCCGTATTATGTATACGTTCTTAAGTCTGATGGCTTTTGATTTCATGTATTTATGGGTAGCCTATAATGTAAAGGTGCGTTAGAGTAGGTTTGCTGATATCAGAAACAGATAACACATCGACATTTTCTCGTATATTTTTGTTTGCCAAAAGATCTTGTAGGAAAAATGGTTGCCATTTGTTTAAGAAGTGGTCTGTTGAATTTTTAATTCATTGATTTTTAACGATAAGAACAATCTAACCTATTACATAACTGCCTAGGAGTATAATGTCATTAGGGTTCATGTATTTTATATTGTATATATTATTATTATTATTATTTTTATTTTTATTTGGTTAACTTTTCTCCCTTTTGTAAAATAAAAAAAGAGGTAGAGTACTGGACACACGGGCATTGACCAAGTGTGGCAGTTGGAATTAGAGAAATTTAAATACCTGTTGATGAATTGAGGAATTTGCGTGTAAGGCGACATGTATTGAGAAGGACTGCTTTTTGTAAAAGTGTGAGGGTTGAATTCGGCATTTGAAGAATGTTGAGATTATTTTGAAGAGTTTTGGGGACTACACCAGTTGTAGATATAATTATTGGTACTATTTTAACTGTTTCAATCGACCATTGCTTTTTTATTTCGGTAGCTAGGTCTATATATTTAGCCATTTTTTCTGAGTAAGTCGTTACAAGGTTGTGTGTGTTACAAACTGCTATATCGATTATGAAAACTAATTTCTTAACTTTGTCTAGTATTGTTATATCCGGTCTATTGTAATGTATAGTCTTGTCGGTAATAATTGTCCTATCCCAGTAAATTTTAAATAATTTGTTTTCTAAGACAGTACTAGGTTTATACTTGTAATAAGCTATTTTTTTAGGTACGAATGAATGTCTGTGAGCAAGATTTTGGTGAATGATTGAAGCAACTTGATCATGTCTATGTTTGTAATCTGTTTGAACTATAGATTTGCAAGCACCGATAATATGTTGAATTGTTTCTGTGCTACTTTGGCATCGTCTGCATAGATCGGTGAGTAGGTTAGGAATGTGAATAATGTGTTTTTGATAGTTACGTGTGTTTATGACTTGATCCTGGATAGCAATCACAAAGGCTTCCGTCTCCGGGAAGAGCTCCCCTTTCCGCAACCATTTGTTCGACGCTTGCATGTCGACATGTGTCTGATTTAAATCGGCAAGGTGCCTTCCGTGTAGGGATTTTTGTGACCACTTATCTATTTTCTGCTGTTTGCTTAATATTTTTGGTTGAAAGTCTCTGTCGTTTAAATTAAGAGGAGTTATTTTCTTGTCTATATCTATTATGTATTTGTGTAATTGTGATTGTTCAGCTTTCTTATAGAAATATTTGCGTAATTTGTTGATGAGGTTATTGTGTAAATTTTGTATGTCGACAAAACCCCTCCCCCCATCTTGACGCGGTAATGTGAGACGTTGAGTGCACGATCTCGGGTGGTGTTTTCTGTTTGCTGTCATGAGTGTATTTATTGTACGCTGTAGTTTAATTAAATCAGTTTGGGACCAATTTATAATACCAAAGGAATATGTAAGAATTGGTATTGCGTATGTGTTTAAGGCCTTTGTCGTATTTCGTGAATTAAGTTGGGTTCTCAAAATTTGGTTTATTCTAGTTTTAAATTTTTTTTGTTAAATCTAATTTTGCTTGTTTTTGATTGATATGTTTGGCCTGATGAAAACCTAAGTATTTATAAGTGCTATGTTCGTCCATGGGCTCTATTTGTTCACCAGTATCAAGCAGATAAGAAGTATTTTGAGATTTTCCACGGACAATTGAATGTATTTTGCATTTATCAACTCGAATTGCATTTTGATGTCTTTGGAAAATAATTGTGTGATATCTGCTAGTTTTGAAAGTTCGGTGTTATTGGTTGCATAAATTTTGATGTCATCCATATACAGTAAATGTGTGAGCGTATGAAATGAATTATTAAGTTTTAATTTAAATCCTATATTAGTGTTGTTCAGCAATTCAGACAAGGGGTTAAGGGCTATACAAAACCATAATGGGCTAAGAGCGTCTCCTGAAATATACCTCTTTGTATTTTAATTTCGGGGTGGTTAAAGTCTTGTTATTTATTAATTTAAGTTTAGTCTTCCATTGAAGCATTATTATGTTTAAGAATGAAATCAGATTAGGGTGTACTTTGTAATGTTTTAGTACGTAAATTAACCAGCTATGAGGACAGAATCAAATGCTTTTTATAATCAATGTACATTGTGTGAATATTTCTATTTCTAGTTTGTGATTGTTTCATTGCAATTTCGTCAATTACCAACTGTTCTTTACATCCCTGGCTATTTTTCCTACATCCTTTTTGTTGTTCTGCTAGAATAATGTATCGTTCTAAGTGTTCGTATATTATGTCACTAATGCAGCCAGTAATAATCTTATATATGGTTTGTAGGCAGGTGATGGGTCTGTAATTTTCGGGATTTTTTAAGTTTTCACCTTTTGGTAGCATATAAGTTATTCCATTTGTAACGAAGGTTGGCATTAATTGTGGTGTCTGTATGAATTGGCAAATGTGACTGTGGATAGGTGGATGAGTACAAGTGAACTTTTTGTACCAATAATTATGTATATTGTCGGTGCCCGGTGCCTTCCAGTTGTGTGTACGTTTGATGATTTTAATGAAAGTGTTTACTGAAATGTTATTAACATCCATTTGGTTAATATGAGCTGTGTTTGCTGTTTTGTCCAACCAATTAGCTTCAATATTATGTTGGACAGGATTTTCCCAGATGTCTGACCAATATTGTTTTAAGCTTTGTAGTGAGGGAGATTCACTGGTATTAGTTTGTTGACGGTGGCCTAGCGTTCTATAGAATTGTTTCTCATTATTTATAAATGTTGTGTTTGCTGTTTTCTTTTAGTACAAGTTAAATATCTTTTAGTCTATTTGAAACTGCGTTTAATTTTTGTTTAAGTGTGTCGAGAAAATGTTGTAGTTCTGTGTTAGGTTCTTCATGTCGAGAATGATATTTATATTTTACCTTTATGTCTTCTACAGTCTTTTGTATTTTTTGGTTTCTATTTCCTAGAATGTATTGTGTTAATCTCCTATTTCCAATCTATATTTTTCAATTCTATTTTCCAATCTCCTTTGCCAATTAAGTTTTCTGTTTCGAAGTTTATTGTTTATAGTTTCCTCTTTGTTAAACCTAGTGCCGTTACAAGTGGCAGCAGTGAAGGCTGCTGAATATATTATAGTGTGCAATGAAGTAAAATCTAAGTCGTTGTTGATGTGTTTTGGAAGAATAACATTATTCAAATGAGATATAATTTGAGCAAATTTACGCGATGATTTTTGTTTCGGGATGTATGGTCTTACTTCTGGGTCAATATTTTTGAATCGGGCAAGAGCATTGTTAAATTCTATTTCGATTTTATTTATTTCTATGTAATTTTGGGAATGGGGCAGGTCACTATTATTTTCAGTGTTTGATAATGTTGGTGTTTCGGTGAGTGTTAATGTACTGTCTAATATGTTTTCTTGTTGAGTGTTGTTTATTGACGTTTCTTTTATATCAATTTCATTTTCGGAATTGGTTTGTGTTTGGTCCGTTAAAGTGTTGTTATGCTCTATGCTAATTTCTATATGACTGTTTAGTTGTATTAATTTTAATTCTACTTCTTTTTCAATTCCCTAATTTTGTTTGTGTATATCTTATTGTTAAATATTAAACGCCTTTGATCTGCAACTCTCTGTTCGGTAATGTGAGATAAGTACGGTTGTCTTTCTATGAATAAATCATACATTTTTTCCTATAAGCAGTCTTGTTTATCTCTAAATCGGTTACTTCAAAATAACACCTAACTATTTCCGCATTAATTTCATCTGACCATTTCATTCTTGTCTTGTAAGAAGTGTTTTCTGTGGCTGTGACATTGTGGGTACTTGTTTAGAGTTATATGTCAGTGTCTGCTTTAAGTTATCGGTTTGTATGTGTTCACTTACTTCTCGATTTATTTCATCAAGAATATGCTGTGGTAATAACTTTCTTCTCAATATAGCCCTTCTTTGGTCACCTATTCGTTGGCGATTGGCACGCATTTCAGGGTATCTATTATTAAAATTCTGGTGTAAGTGTTCCAAGTAGTTGTTCATATTTGTGGTTTCACATTTAGTTATTACTAGGTATGTGCGCCATATGAATCAGTTCATATCTTCAGTCCATTTTTTCGCGCACGGGTATGGCCAGCAGTGGGTACAGGATTATTGGCAAATGCCTCCTGCACAACAGCCGTTGACCTTGTATTTCTGGATGAATTTGTAGATGATATTGATGAAGCAGGTGATCGAAATAAGCTTTGGGTTGAAGAAGGTGACGGAATGTTGTGAAAGAGTGAATGTTCAGAAGTGGATGAAAATGAAGGTGACGGTGATCGATCGGCTGTAATATTTTTATCGAGGGGAACCCGCCTGCTCAGTCCCCCGTCGCCCACGGTTCGCATGCTGTGGCATCCAGCGTCGGCTCCAGATGCGCCCCGGCGACCCCCGGGCAGCGGCCGTAAACTATATCTCTTTGATTGACTTTCCATTCGATTCTCCATTCATTCGGTTCAGGATCGTTGGTCTGGGTTATAGTGAAAATAAATTTATGGAAAGTTGTTAGGTCCATTTAACCAGTACTTAATACCCGTAAGCCCCCCCACCACGTCAAGGTGATCCTTTGGGGGGGTTATTATTATTATTATTGTATATATTATTATTATTATTATTTTATATTGTATGTATTTTAGTGTCTTAAATACCCCAGAATGTTAACGTCATTCGAGTGATACTAAAGTATGAAATTGGAAGTATAGGTACAAAGCGGAAATAAAAGAAAACTAGTAAACACATTTTTTTTGCAGTGGAAATGGATTATTCTTAGTAAATGTATAAACATTTAAAACAAGGAAAGCTCGTTTTAAATTATACCGTAACAAAAATTAACAGTTCGGCGCTGTTTGGTGTCCTCATTAAAGAATATTACTATTACGTTCCCTCAGTTAAGTATGTTTTGAAGATTATTAATCATAGAAAAAGTAAGTAAGAGCCATGCTGTACTTTTCTTTTAAAAATCTCATAACAAATCAAGCAAACTCATGTATAAGATTTCTCATACGAAAATTATTAATTTTTCTGTTCAAAAAATAGCTATATAATTATTCAGGTGATTGTTGACAAAAGTATGAAATATAGGACATCTTATGATTTACCTGAAAATATTATCGAAAATCCTAATGATATGAAACTGCCCTACCACTTGCACAACTTGCACTTAAATTCATTGTAACAAACAAAGACCTGTTACTACGAAAGTATAAAAAGTCATGTAAGAATTTTAAAGACATGTACTTTTACACACTTCCAAGACATGATTGATAAAATGATTTCCGATTTCGATAATTCTCTTTTTTTTGTATGGTATTAATTGTAGGATATTTTGATTATTAGGAAATTATTATTTTGATTTCTTATAGCCAATAAAGAAAACTAGTAAACACATTTTTTTGCAGTGGAAATGGATTATTCTTAGTAAATGTATAAACATTTAAAACAAGGAAAGCTCGTTTTAAATTATACCATAACAAAAATTAACAGTTCGGCGCTGTTTGGTGTCCTCATTAAAGAATATTACTATTACGTTCCCTCAGTTAAGTATGTTTTGAAGATTATTAATCATAGAAAAAGTAAGTAAGAGCCATGCTGTACTTTTCTTTTAAAAATCTCATAACAAATCAAGCAAACTCATGTATAAGATTTCTCATACGAAAATTATTAATTTTTCTGTTCAAAAAATAGCTATATAATTATTCAGGTGATTGTTGACAAAAGTATGAAATATAGGACATCTTATGATTTACCTGAAAATATTATCGAAAATCCTAATGATATGAAACTGCCCTACCACTTGCACAACTTGCACTTAAATTCATTGTAACAAACAAAGACCTGTTACTACGAAAGTATAAAAAGTCATGTAAGAATTTTAAAGACATGTACTTTTACACACTTCCAAGACATGATTGATAAAATGATTTCCGATTTCGATAATTCTCTTTTTTTTGTATGGTATTAATTGTAGGATATTTTGATTATTAGGAAATTATTATTTTGATTTCTTATAGCCAATAAAAGAAGGCTTATTACTTACAAATATGGATAATATATCAGATTTATTACGCATTTTGGTAATCCAAGTGAGACAGTTACTTACTGATACGGCTCTTCAAAGTCCCGTGTTTTTTTTTTACTTAATTAGGTAATGGAATTTCATAGCAATTGAGGATAAGAGCCGAGCCCAGTCCTTTCAATTATCGACGATCCATAATCACAGACAATTAATTTTTGTCTCGGCGCAGTTAATAGGAGTCTGCTCTTGTCAGTCATTATATCGATAAGGGTAAAATTGACCAGCCTGCGGCCCTTGTGAACGAAAACGGAATAAGATTTTATTATTATAATCTACTTTTTATCTTCATACAGTCGTGGCTTGATCATAAAATATATAATTATTATTGATAGCTACCCTTTTATGATCAGGAAATGCCAATTGCGTGTGAAGATTTCGTGGCATTGTTTCAGGTAAGAATCGTACAATGAAAACTATACCAAAAATGAATGAACTTTAAAACGGAGCATTGTTCATTTCCAAAAGGAGGATTTATAATAATGCTTTGGGAATCACATTTGCAATTTCGCTTTACTATAAATCACCATGTTTTCTTCAGTCGCCTCTTACGGCACAAGGCACCTGCAGGCCTACATGGGTTGCGAGTAAGCACGGGGGTGGTAGTCACTAACTATCAAGTGAACCAATGTCTCATTTATTTAAAAATTTCTTAGGCCGGTAAAAACAACGTAACATTTTATTTTTAGTTTGTATTAAATCTTGTTCTTTCAATTAATTAGTTCAATGCTGGTCGTTAACTTTTCCCATTTTGTTTTGTCATAATTACTATATAAGGTATAAGTTATTCCGTATTTGTCGGTGGTCTGAAGACTTCCTTAGTCACGATAGCCTAGTGTCTAGGTGATCAAAATTCGAGTCAATACCCGAGTTGGTGATTGCACCAGGTGGTGAGATATACCAATGGTTTTTTTTCAAAACTTATGTACGACTTATATCGTTGGCTTGGACATAAAGACGGCGACAGGCTCACTACCTGTCATGTTGTCCTAAAAATGTCTGGAAATGCGTGAAAATTAAAAAAAGCTGAGTCCTGCTTTTAACATTATTAAATATTATAAGGTAATTCCGAAAATTACATATTTCGTAATCAACAAATAACGACTTCGATTACACAATCTCATTTCAACGGTTATGCAAAATTGCTGGGCTTCGTTGGCAAATTGCAAGTATCAATAAATTAAGGTACATACTCTGTAGATTTTGCCTTTTGCCCAGGTGATTTTGATCAAGATTAAACAACAGTAGATACCTGTGTTTTTATGTATAGAAATTACGACATTTTATGATTTTAGTAATATTGTGATCTATTTATTATTAGCCTTTTCTGTTTAGTTTACATCTCTGTTTTGTTTAAATTTACCGGCATAAAACCGGCATAAAAGACCACCTCAATGTGCCCATTTATTTATTTATATATATTTTATTTATATATATTTTATTTATATATATTTTATTTATATATATTTTATTTATATATATTTTATTTATATATATTTTATTTATATATATTTTATTTATATATATTTTATTTATATATATTTTATTTATATATATTTTATTTATATATATTTTATTTATATATATTTTATTTATATATATTTTATTTATATATATTTTATTTATATATATTTTATTTATATATATTTTATTTATATATATTTTATTTATATATATTTTATTTATATATATTTTATTTATATATATTTTATTTATATATATTTTATTTATATATATTTTATTTATATATATTTTATTTATATATATTTTATTTATATATATTTTATTTATATATATTTTATTTATATATATTTTATTTATATATATTTTATTTATATATATTTTATTTATATATATTTTATTTATATATATTTTATTTATATATATTTTATTTATATATATTTTATTTATATATATTTTATTTATATATATTTTATTTATATATATTTTATTTATATATATTTTATTTATATATATTTTATTTATATATATTTTATTTATATATATTTTATTTATATATATTTTATTTATATATATTTTATTTATATATATTTTATTTATATATATTTTATTTATATATATTTTATTTATATATATTTTATTTATATATATTTTATTTATATATATTTTATTTATATATATTTTATTTATATATATTTTATTTATATATATTTTATTTATATATATTTTATTTATATATATTTTATTTATATATATTTTATTTATATATATTTTATTTATATATATTTTATTTATATATATTTTATTTATATATATTTTATTTATATATATTTTATTTATATATATTTTATTTATATATATTTTATTTATATATATTTTATTTATATATATTTTATTTATATATATTTTATTTATATATATTTTATTTATATATATTTTATTTATATATATTTTATTTATATATATTTTATTTATATATATTTTATTTATATATATTTTATTTATATATATTTTATTTATATATATTTTATTTATATATATTTTATTTATATATATTTTATTTATATATATTTTATTTATATATATTTTATTTATATATATTTTATTTATATATATTTTATTTATATATATTTTATTTATATATATTTTATTTATATATATTTTATTTATAGCTACCCTTTTATGACCAGGAAATGCCAATTGCGTGTGAAGATTTCGTGGCATTGTTTCAGGTAAGAATCGTACAATGAAAACTATACCAAAAATGAATGAACTTTAAAACGGAGCATTGTTCATTTCCAAAAGGAGGATTTATAATAATGCTTTGGGAATCACATTTGCAATTTCGCTTTACTATAAATCACCATGTTTTCTTCAGTCGCCTCTTACGGCACAAGGCACCTGCAGGCCTACATGGGTTGCGAGTAAGCACGGGGGGTGGTAGTCACTAACTATCAAGTGAACCAATGTCTCATTTATTTAAAAATTTCTTAGGCCGGTAAAAACAACGTAACATTTTATTTTTAGTTTGTATTAAATCTTGTTCTTTCAATTAATTAGTTCAATGCTGGTCGTTAACTTTTCCCATTTTGTTTTGTCATAATTACTATATAAGGTATAAGTTATTCCGTATTTGTCGGTGGTCTGAAGACTTCCTTAGTCACGATAGCCGAGTGTCTAGGTGATCAAAATTCGAGTCAATACCCGAGTTGGTGATTGCACCAGGTGGTGAGATATACCAATGGTTTTTTTTCAAAACTTATGTACGATTTATATCGTTGGCTTGGACATAAAGACGGCGACAGGCTCACTACCTGTCATGTTGTCCTAAAAATGTCTGGAAATGCGTGAAAATTAAAAAAAGCTGAGTCCTGCTTTTAACATTATTAAATATTATAAGGTAATTCCGAAAATTACATATTTCGTAATCAACAAATAACGACTTCGATTACACAATCTCATTTCAACGGTTATGCAAAATTGCTGGGCTTCGTTGGCAAATTGCAAGTATCAATAAATTAAGGTACATACTCTGTAGATTTTGCCTTTTGCCCAGGTGATTTTGATCAAGATTAAACAACAGTAGATACCTGTGTTTTTATGTATAGAAATTACGACATTTTATGATTTTAGTAATATTGTGATCTATTTATTATTAGCCTTTTCTGTTTAGTTTACATCTCTGTTTTGTTTAAATTTACCGGCATAAAACCGGCATAAAAAAAGACCACCTCAATGTGTCCATTTTATTTATTTATATATATTTTATTTATATATTCTTTATTGCACACCCAAAAAAAAGGAAAACATTAACAATAAAACACGCATGTTATTAAAGTGAGCAATGGGCGGTCTTATTGCTGACAGCAATATCTTCCAGACAACCGATTTTCTCACAGTTGTAGGTTTTCCTTCAAAAAATTTTTCTTATGTTTATATTCGTAATTAAATTTATGATATATTTTTTCAATAGAACAAGATTCTCTCTGCGACTTCGTCTGTATTTAATATCATAATAAATAAATTACTATTTTCTCCCAATAGAAGGGAAGACAGAGGTCTAGACAAGTCCTTTCGACCCACTTTCCATCGAAGACATTTTTTGGGACAACGTGATCGATTGCGAGCCCAGCGTCGTCTTTATGTCTAAGCCAACCATATAAATATACATAATTTAATGAAAAAACTTATTGGTACGAGCTTACCACCAGGGGATCGAACTCGGGTCTTTTGACTCAGATTCTGATCAACATTCCAACAACTCTGCTATTTTACATTAATATCATGTTCCCCGGTTTAATAACATGTTATTAAACCGGGGAACATGATATTAAAGTCATATATAATATATATGATATATTAAAGTCACGATTGCATTCTTTTATTTCCCAAACCCCTTTCTTCTTCTTCAGTACAGTCTATCAAAAGTTGAACGTAGGCGTCCCCAAATATCGCCACAAATCTCTTCAAGATTTGAGAAAATTTCGTAGTCTCTTGAACGAGCTGGTCCTTACGGCTAAATCGTGTACCCTGGTTCTGTCTTAGTTTCTATCTATATAGGTCGTAGTAATGGAATACAAACCCTATAAAAACAGCGACTGCAACCAAAATTATAATCAAAATTAATCTAGCAGAATAATTGCTTCCGAACTCTTCTTCGGGAACCACTAACTTCTACGAGATAAAAAAGTTCTTATATGTTAATTTAATTTAATTACGAATATAAACATAGGAAAATAAGTCACGATAGCCGAGTGGTTGGGTGGTCGGAATATCGAGTCAAGAGACCCGAGTTCGATCCCCAGGTGGCAGGCTCGTACCAATGGGTTTTTCAAAAACTTATGTACGAATTATGTCGTTGGCTTGGACATAAAGACGGCGAAGGGTTCACCACCTGTCACGTTGTCCCGAAAATATCTTCGGTGGAAGGTGGGTCGAAGGGACTTAATTGTTTAGACTAGACCTCTGTCTACCCCTGTATTGGGAAGTGCGTGAAGATTATTATAATTATTAATCATTTTTATTTGTTAATTTAAGCCTTATATGTCTTCTGTAGTAAAAATATTTTTTCTATAAGTTTGAAGAAGAAAATAAGTTCTTTTGGTTGCCCAAGTTCATACGATATGTTCCACACAGATAATAGTATGTCTAGAGCACAATATTGTGTAATCTTATCTAGGATATGTCATTAAGGAATAAAATTTTTGTTTTGTGATTTGTAAAACAACATGGGTCTTCATCTTAAGCAAGTAGAATTAGTAAAGATTTATAAGGAATTTAGGTAAATAATGTGATTTACACTAAGTAGTAAACCTTAGTGATCATATTATTAGCGAAGTAGACTACAAATAATAGAAAATTAGTAAAATAATGCAATTATAGGTTGTCAAGAACATACAAAATTTTTTTTTTAGGTAAAATATGAAAAACCGTTACGTAACACAGCAACTTATAATTCTATTTTATAGATATTTTATTGAACAATTTTATTATCTTTCATAAAAAGTAATTAAATATGGTACACACAAAGAAGAGGGATTGTTTATAGTACGTTACCCCTAAATTCTTTCAACCGTTAGCAGTTAAACACCTGTGGGTATACGATAAGCTTACACGATGAATGGGGACCGTTTGCAGCGTTTAAAAGGGTGTCATCTACCTACGGACTATTTTTTAAATTTATTGAATGGGCCGTTTTTGAATACAGAGACAAAATCCAAACAAAGGGGTATGATGACCACCGATGACCAGTAGATACCCGTAACCAACTGACCAGTGTGGGAAGAAACTGTTCGTACCTTTGAATGATTGACCCTTCTATTCTTTGCCAAAATATCTTTAGAAATATTTAAAGAAAGGGGTCAGTATGTAGAAAGAAATTCTCCGGTGTTTTTTGCAGGACGGTTAGATAAAATAATAAGAATGATAAAATCTTCTTGGTCAAACTTCCCATGAATTTATTTTTCTACCTATAATTAACTGAACTCGGCTTGGAGTCCTCGAGATATTTTCGTGCGCACGACGTGAAGGGCTTGCACAAGAACTGTTCAGGCATTTCGGAGAACAGTAATGTGATAAATCGTACCCTCCAATTATTATTACATTCGGTCCGCGAAAGTACTCACAATACTTATGGCGATTATTGGCCAAAATCAGTACCTGTGCTCGTTATGCCAATCATCTTTGCTTATTCGCGTTGCATTATAAAATTAACGTTCTTATATTATTGATTATAGTTTCTCTTTATATTAAATCGTACGAAACTTACAGTTTATAATTCATATAGTACTGAATTAAATATTAGTTTTTATAATATATAAATATAACGTGACAGGTGGTGAGCCCGTCGCCGTTTTTATGTCCTAGCCCACGACATATTTCGTACATAAGTTTTCTTTTTTATAGAAAAGGGAGGCAAACGAACAGGTGGCTCACGTGATGGTAAGTGATTACCGCCACCCATGAACACCCGCAATACCAGAGGCAGTAAGAATTGGGGGAGAGGGTCTGTGGGCCTCCGGTTACCTGCACTCACCAGACGAAACGCAGAAGTTTGTTAGTCTTCTACTTCACGCCGGTATTCTGTGAGGTCGTGGTACTTCCCCAGTCGAGCCGGCCTATCTATGCAACAACAAAAGTTGATGCGTGGCTCGTTAAAACATAAGTTTTTGAAAAACCCATTGGTACGTGCCTGCCACCTGGGGATCGAACGGGTCTCTTGACTCGAAATTCCGACCACACAACCACTCGGATATATTGTCAATATGTAATACTTCATAAAACTTTTACAATAAAGCTACACAAATTTTACATAAAAAGTTCATATATAAGTAGGGACTAAATACAAATATAAAACCATTCTATGCGATATAATACGATAAGAGTCAACATTGAGCAATCCATTAGTGATTCGCTCGAGTATAGATACGATATATTTGGCTACTTAAAAAAGAACATGACACATTATCTATGACAATCCATCTCGGTCGAATGCGCTTCTCTAATTCTCTTATTAGACGGCCGCTAGTGGGCGCGTCGACCGATATACGAGTACATGTACGCGTCAATATAAGGCATAATTTTGTAATTATGTAAAACGGTAAAAAAAAACTACGTCTAAATCGTTTGCTATCTGTAACGCAATATACGTTAATAGACAGTGTAATAAAACTTGAAGACGGTAAATCTTTGAAGCTGTTTGGGTTCCAAACAGTTGACGTAAGCGTTCTACATTTATTGAACAATTTATACTAGAGAGGCACTATATAAAAATTAAGTTATCTTATCGAGAGAAATAGTAATACAAATTTGTTAATACTTAAAAGAATTAAATAATTTTTTTAACCTCAAGCATGACAGTTTCTCACTAAGTTCAAAATAAATTGACATTACATTTCCCTTCTGTAGCGGACTTTTTTCTTGACAAATCATTCTTTTAGAAACTCGTTTGCGGACAGTTCTATTCTCCTTGTATCTAGTAATATTGTGAGATACCAAGGTTGGCTATCACATATTGCATTAATAAAATTTCTGCTGAAGCCTTCTTCATTAAAACTTTTTCTTCTAATACTAGATGTCTCCATATTGTGTATATTTGTCAATAACTTTATAATTCAACCTTATAAAGTGGGTAACGTTAATTATTATCAATGCGTTAACAGATACACCGTGGGCGATGACTTCCGTCTCGGTCAGCCGCCGCGTCTATGGCTTCACTAAAAATTTTACTTCTAATTACCTCGCCACCGCCGACATTTTATGTTTCCTTTTACCATTACTTTAATTAATTTTAACATCGCTAAACTTTTCTCACGGTTATATTATAATGATTTTATAAGGTTAAACGAACAGTTCATCTTAAGGATTGATTAGTGGTGGCGGTTTTTAATTGGAAAACTTTTAATTCAAGAAATAAAAGTCTTTAATCACGGTTATTTTATTTATTTCGAGACCTACCATATTTTTTGCACGGTAAATAATTTCACCGCATTTATTTATTTTTTTATTTTTATATTTATCAAGGCAAATAAAAATAGCTGGAGTAAGTCGGTACGCGCAACTTTTTGTAGCTTACTTATTCTTAGACAATGGTATTAATTTCGTATTCGATAAATATAAACTGACATAAAAATTAGTAAGCAAGCTTTGCAAGCCTAAAAGCTAAAGCCTAAAGCATAGAAAATACATCCAACCATTCTGACGCTAAGTCCAACATAAACCCTCTGGAACAAATAATAATATTTTTGAAGGCCTTATCATGGAAAATACATAATACCTATGGTGGTTACAAATAAAAATAAAAACAAATCTTACATTTGTGTAAAGAATATGAAAGTTTGTACTAAAGTAAGGATGTTCATATGTTCATATATGACTATTCACCTATTTAGATAACGTACCTAAGTGTATTTTATCACTACCCCAAGTACGGAGAATCTTAACTTTGGGTCTGGATGACGTATGTGATTTTTCTGTATATTTGTTATGCTGAAGAATTTAAATTTTACTTCAACTATATGAACATATGGGATGCAGTGGATATTTTCATCTAGTAGACTATTATCTCCCTTTTATGTAATAACGGAAGTACCGTTAGCAGGTGCGTTTATACAATTAATAAGTCTTTCTAAGTATTCCTTGAGATTGTGTGAAAACCCATTGGTACGTTTCTTGGGAATCGACCTCGGGTCTCTTGACTGATAAAACTATATATTAAAATCACACATAATGGAAGTTGGTGGCTTATGATTATTTTATTTACTAATGACGTAGTAGTCTATGCGGATGAACACGCGGACGCAAAGCTACTTTTTATAGATTTAGTTTGTGTTAGACACAAATAAAATCAAATAAAACTTAACATAGGTTGGTTTTCCAAAATCCGATTAATAAATTAGTGAAAATATTTTTTCAATAACAAGTCACGATAGCTAACTTAAATAAGTAAGTTCTAAGTAAGTCACGATAGCCGAGTGGTTGGGTGGTCGGAACTTCGAGTCAAGGTATCCGAGTTTGATCCCCAGATGGCGGGCTCGTAACAATGGGTATTTAAAAAAAATCTGTACGAATTATATCGTTGGACAGCGTATGTCTAACATAAAAACAGCGACGGGCTCACCACCGGTCACGTTGTCCCGAAAACATCTTCGGAGGAAGGTGGGTCGAAGGGACTTAATTGTCTAGACTAGACCTCTGTCTACCGCTGTATCGGGAATTGCGTGAAAATATTTTTTTTTCAATAATAAATATATTTGACAACACAAAGTAACATTCATTGTAATCACATCAAGACATAAAGTCATTTTTCTTAAGACTTCTGTTAACTAATGTAAATGGTTCACTTTTGCCATCGTACAGGCATCGATTTTAATAATTATTCATATCAAGTTTGTGTTTTTCAAGTTGTTGTTTTGTGTAATATCGACTCATACTACTGTTTGAGTAAATAAAAACATAGGAAGTGTTCGTAGTGATAAATTATTGCTTTATTTGTTAATAATTGTCTGATTAAAGTACTTGTGCGTAACGGCCTATAAAAATTCACTACTGGACATAGGATTGTTCCGGAAAGAAACGATTGTTATAATTGCCACGCGTGGCAAGGTTCGCTGTATTTCGGTCAGTTATTTATCGAGATGGTTATCATGCCATTTGTAAGTAACCACTGATATTTTCAAGCTTTTCCATGATTTGTCTCATGGCACACCTACGACAAGAAAGTGTTTGGTATTCTCTCGCCATCACTATACTGCAAAGAACTTTAATCTAAAACAAAATTAGAGTATTATTAACACGCTTTCTTAGCTTGGTAGGTATGTATTTATGTAACGGAATTTTCGAACGTGATTTCCACCCACTTTAAAAGGTCGGATTGAATTGAAAATTTCCACAATTATCAAGAACCGATGGCAATACAATAATTTGATAAAATATTAATAAGTTAATAATTAAAAAATATTATTTTAAATATACGACCTTCGTGGGCAACTAGTGTATACACAACCGGTTCACGGTGTCGACAGTAAGACAGGTCCCGATTTCGATCCTCGGTCGGGTTAATGTAGAAAATACTTTTTTTTTTTACATTATTCGGGTCTAGGTGTTTGTGGTGTGGGTACCACAAACACCTAGTTGTTTCTGATTTTAGATACACAAGTGCTTAAGCAACTTACTTTGGTATTATAGCAATGTATGTGTATGCGTCCAAATGGATAAATATATCTATCTATCTGTCTATGTATTTTTTATTAAGGATATTATAGTTTATTAAGGATTCTTATTAAATACAAGTAAAAGATTAAAAGATTTAGAGATTATAATTAGAGTGCAAACCAACTGTATTGAGTGTTGATAAATTTTACAAGAATTCAAGAATTTTCAACCTCAATTTTTGTATCGCTGTTTGCGAAAAAAATTCACAACTTTGAGTTTACATAATACCTAAGCTTACCGGTGTTTGAATGACAGATATAAAAAGTATAACTATATTGTGTACCTATTTCTATTTTCATTCATCATTTGCTATATGTGTAAGATATGATAGTGACAGATACAAGACTATAAAAGCTAGTAAAGAATAATGGCCGACAACCCTTTGTAAAGTTGAACAAATAGGATGTACAGCAATGTCACCCTTCTCCGAACCTCTAGTGAGCGCTGGGCGAGTGTGTGGGGCAAGCCTTTGCGTGCAGTAGCGAGCAAAGTCGCATCCGGACCGCACCGCTGTCGGCCATGCACTGAGCCATCGCGGCTTTAAGCCGATACGAACCTGTTCCAAAATCGGACCCCTAAACATTCGGACCGTAGGGCAGGGTAGACTGGACATTCTATTGTGCAAAAGTGACCCCTATAAGACGAACCTGTCTACTGATACTGACCGCTGTCATCGTGCTTGATGCAAAACGCCCTCGAAGGTTGATTCGGGGTTGGCGAGCTGCCCTCCGCGACCAGTTTTCAACCCGTCCAGCAGGTATTTTCGATTATTGTCTCACGTGTTTCACTTTATCATTGCTTTTTACGTTCAGTGTGATGCAACGGATCTCATTTTATTATTTTACAGAACGGAGTTCTTAAGAATGTACATTTCAGTACAATATTATTGGTTTATAGATTTTAATGGCAATTACAAAACTAAGATAACTATAACTAAATTTTATACAATAGACTTGTCTAAATGGATGCGGCTATGAACTATTGTGTACGCATGATACTTAATTGATGTCTAATCACTTCAACAATACAGTTAAATTACTTAAATACTTTTTATTGATAACATAAAACATTGTCTTTATATAAATCTCATAGCATTTAATTCAAACATAAGCGGAAATGATACATTTGAACGTTGATACGCACGCGATAAGGCGTTTTTAATGTTATACGATTCCCAGTTGAGGTAGATAATTAGGTAGGCATAGGTAACGTTTCCGCGTTGAGCGGCGCAGTCGGCGCTCGTCAACAAATTTATTGCGAGTTTGACCGTGAGAGCTGAAGCGTAGCTGTTTTTTGCTTAATGTGTTATTTATTAAAATTTTATTATAAAAAATCGAAGTTAGTGCCACGAGTCGGCATCTGTGTCAAAACTTTATTCATTTGTACATAAATACCAGTCTTTTGGGTGTTTAATGAATATGTAACGAGATTTATCTGCCTGTTTATTCTTAACAAGGT
Source organism: Sericinus montela (assembly GCA_029286605.1). Lineage (NCBI taxonomy): Eukaryota > Metazoa > Arthropoda > Insecta > Lepidoptera > Papilionidae > Sericinus > Sericinus montela. The sequence goes on from JAGSMR010000005.1 coordinate 5,693,423, forward strand.
ACCTCCATTAAGTGGATGGCCATTTTATTCTTCTCATGAATGTAAATTTAACTGAAGTTTTCTGAGAAGAGTTTATCTAAAAACAATAACCACAGTAATTTGACAGTGGTAAGCCATTTAGAATATTATGTTTTAAATGATGATTAATGGGTATGATTTTGGGGACGATAAATATGCATCATTGAATTTTTTTAGACCGGCTAAAGAGAAAGAAGAAGAATTAAATGTTTACCTAAACGATGTGTTAAAATATCACATAATATAGACAGAGACCAAAAGAGCCGCTAATGCTGAGCAGGTAGATACCCACGTACCACGTCGAACATACATTAGAATAGTATTTTCGAATATCAAATATTGGTCGTAGCGACGGTCGTTGCGCAAACAGTTAATGTTTATTTCTCTTAAAACGTTGACATCGGCTCGTGACCGTTCACATTTTTGTTCGGCTAATAATTGATTTTTTATTTACTTCCCGATCATGCCCGTACAAAGACAACGGTGGAAAGCATTGTACAATTTTTCTCACGATATGTGACTAGGTTTGGCACAACAATTTGAGTCGAATAAATTGCATGCTTCAAAATCTATTCTACGGCTATTCGGAATTAAACGAGTACGTATTTAACGAATACGTAATTGTACGCGTACGAGGTGTCTGGTACTGCGATCGTCAATCTGCTTGGCAAATGTGGTGATTATGGCAAATTTTCTATTTTAAGAGAGGCCTATGTCCGGCATGTTTGTAATTTTCTATCCTATGTGATTGTTACAGAATAGACAATCCTATGTGATTGTCTATCCTGTACAAACTGAAGACATACTATTTTAGACACGTCAGATCGAATGCGAGAGATAAGACAAAAAACTAATACATGCTTGTACTTTTCACAATCACCGGAGAGGGCAATAAATAAAGCTTCGTCAAAGAACGGGAGCAATTAATATGGGTGCGCCCGGCTCGCGTGAAAGTAGCCACCACATGTGTGAACCGTGGGCGGCGTTGCGTACGCGGCTACTATGTACCTATATTCACACTAACTATATAATACATTATTGGATTGAATTACGATAAACACCACGCAATTTTGAAAACAAATTATTCGAACTAAAACCCTTTCCAAATAATTATGCTTGGTCCTTAACGCATAACAGTAATAATTTAAATTTTGCAAATACAAGCCTATTTACGCAATCTCGGTCTCGATATGGGCGAGATAAATAGTGTATTACTACAAACTTGTAATTGAATTTTGACTAGAAATTATATTGTTGTTAAATGATAACTATTATTTATGGCAGGGAGCGACAAAAATTGAGACAAAAGCATTAGTTCAAACTAGAGAGTAGGGTTTCTATCTGTCTACTTGTCTTTAAATTTAGGTATTCGTATTAGTTATTTATATTTAATACCTAGAAGATACAGAATAACATTTCTATTCATCACAATTACCTAGTTTACTTACAGTAAGTAAATGTATTTGAGATTCCTTGAGAAAAATAGACTGTGATTGACAGACAGATTTGAGAGTAATCTTATAAGGGTTTTGTTGTTCTTTTTTATATCAAATTAATATTTTTGTCCACGTCTTTAATATTTCTAGTGTATAGTTTCAGTATCAGTTTGAATGCTAATAGATGCCATGGACATTATTCTTTAAACTCAAAACGCCTGTCATAAAAACACATTGCAATTAGTTCAACGTTAAATCAATTTTTAATTTATTTAAAAAAACTACTTTGTTTTTAAATGTGAAAGAAGAAGGGTATAAGTTACCATTAACCAGATACTAGTTATTGTTTACCAGTATGGACCTGTCTTACAGAAATACCCTTGAGAAGATTTCTAAAGAAGTAACTTTTTTGGAAATAATAGTCTTAACAAGATTTTACTAAGTACCATTTACTTGTAAGGTAAGAAATGTATCTCACTCGTGGCCCATTTCTTTATATATTTAAATAAGATTGTTTGAAGTGGAAAGGTGAAACCCTTGTCTATTTCTAATTAGTGGATAACGAAAGAAGACTGTTCATAAATCTGTAAAAGTTAATATAATTTTGCTCTCTTGCTATAAATTTAAATAATCATCTATTGAATCAGCAGATTTATGAAGTTGAGATGAACTACTGGTAAATATCTAGGCAAAGAGTGGTGCGTTGATTCATACCCACTGAATGCATTGTGGCTACGGGCTACGCGCCGTAGATCATAATCGGACGAGTATTTATTAGTGCGCAAGCTTTCTAAAGCCTTGCCTCTGAGATCTTAAAGCAGCGTGCACACGATCGAGTGACACGCAATGTACGTCCGTTGTATTTTATTACATCTTCCAATCGTCAACATTTGTATCGGCGTATTTTAAACCTGTATTTTAAACTCAAATGACTATTGAATATACGAATTTATACTTCTATTAAATATTATATATTAACCAATATATATTCTATTTATAAAAACACTTAGAATTTTGATTTCGAATAATATGTTTTATGTAATTTTTTAATTTTTATTATGACTTATATAAACAATTACAATTAATAATAACGTTCCTACATTAAATGGGTATACGTACACAATGTAATTGTTTTTGCTAAAAATAACATATTATATAATGTTTTGTAAAGTATTTAAAAAATGTAAATGCCATAAATTTAAACATAATTTTAAATAAGTTTGACGTACCATTGGTAGTTTTATGAAAATTTTTTGGATGTTGTATTCAAAACTGGTTTTGCTTTTATTTCGAAAAAGAACATATATGTCAAAAAGTGTTTATTTCTTTAGACACTGAGTTTAATATTCGTGCAGAAGAAAGTTAATTATTTATTTGATTACGTTTTTGTTTAACGTCTAAAATTAATAAAGTTCCATGTCTGAAAAATAATAAAATACTATTTCAATTTAGATTCATTATAGAGAAGTTCTCAGCACCAAATATCTTTCAAATACTGAGAAGACATTTAAATGCTATTAATTTACAAATTGAAGAAAAAATTACATACAAAAATTTTTAGACAACGTATGAATACTAATTTCAAAAGTGCTTCATTCGAGGATACATATAAACGGACAGACAAAATGATTTAAATTTTCTCCCTTTTTACGCAAAAAAACAATAATGTAGTTTATCTTTCTAGAACTTGATCTTTCTTCACGTAAATATAACTGGCTGAAAAAAAGCCAGTTATATTTACGTGAAAAAAAAATTGATTTTAAAAAGTATATCTTATAAAATTATGAATTTTATAAGTCCGCGCAGTGTGCCGTAATTCCCGTGGTATCTTATCCAATACAATAACCCTATGTTCCTTCAGTCTTTCAATACAACAAATAAAAAACAAGTTAGTAGGATACAAGAGTAGCTCATGTGTTTTTCCAGATTCCAAACCAACTGTGTGGGTGCCATTTAGATCCATTCTGCCGTTCTGGTGTTATTGACCAATAAACATCTATACATCTAATATTTCGTATTTGAAATAGTATATTGTAAAATTAGGAGTAAATTTAAATTAGATTTATATTATTAGCAATCAAAGTGTACGAACAACGGCGACTGCCTCCATCAAATAACACCTCTAACTAATCTTGACATTTGCTTTTTTAAATTTCACCAAACTGATTAGACGTGACAACGCGGTGACGATATATGGAGGCGAACATAGTATATCAATAAGTAGAACAGCCTACTGCGGTACCAGATAATATTACATACAAGTTAAAAAAAAAAACATTTTTACATTGAACAATAACATATTGATATTTAAAAAGTTTTTCCGGCTACTGAGATACCTAGTCGAGGCCGTAAATGTTACTGCTGTTTACCAATAACACAATTTTATTTAAAGAATACCATTTAACATATTCATAAGGTTATTATAAATTTATGGATATAATGTCAATAATTCAATGGAAACAGGAATTTGTCCAGTGTTTCTTATTGTTTATGAAAATACTTTGTTTTGATTGATAAGGTTATGGATGGCATATGAGGAATTATTTTAACTTAAATATATTCTTATTGATAAATATCTTATAAATCAAAATTATTTGCTCGCTGCAGTTAGGTTGATCGCCTAAGGGAGCGAGCAAGGGACGCTCTGTACCTGCCGGGAGCGTGTGAAGTCCGGTGCAGGCAGGGGGTCTATGACACAAAGGAATATTTAAATGCGCTCCTGGACGTGGCTCGCATGAATGTGTATTACCCTATGACCATATTATTTTTAACATGCGAAGATAATGGCTCATCGGGGCGATTCTTAATTTTTTGTCGCTTTCTTTTACGCAACCCTTTATTAGGGTCCGCAATGCTTTAGGGTTTTTGTGCAACTGGCAAATGTTGTCATTAAGGAATACTTATAATTATGTTCTCACCACATACGTATTGGATTTCTTTACAGAAATAACTTTTAATTAATTAGCATTTATACAACGATTCATAGCTTTAACTTTAACATTGGTTGTAACTGTATCGTTCTCTATACATATATGCCATGGTTACAAGGTATAAAATATTTAGTGTTTTTGATTAAATCGTAGCATAGGAAGTGTGAAAGAAAATGGGTCGTATATTATACTCGTATAATCATAAAAATGTATTGTTAATAAAAAAAATTGTTTACCAAGGAATTTAAAGTATTGACAAGCTGATGCAATTTAGTGAAGTACTTACTTAAAAAACGGCCTTACTTTAGATATATTATTTTAGTAATTGCTGTATCAAAAAAATATTATCAAAGGACAATGTTATCATTTTACGGAAAAATATATGCATTTCAGGTTTGTGAAGTTCCTTTTTTATTGGAATTTTCCTTTTTCTGTAATTTTTTTATAAATTTCTTTTGTCGCCTCTTGGGATGCTCAAGAATACGAAGGGAGAGGTTATACTCTTACGTCAATGTCATCATTCATGTTCAATGACATCTACTTAATCTTATTAATTTTAAAGTTTTTACCTTTGAATAATTTTTAGGTAACCGGAGGCCCACACACCTCCCTCCCCCAATCTGGGGGGCACTCTAAGGCGGCAACGCATCCGCTATGGCTCTGGTATTGCGAGTGTACATGGACGGCGGTAATCACTTACGATCACGTGAGCCACCTGCTCGTTTGCCTCCCTTTTCTATAAAAAAAAAGAATATTAGTTATGCAATCACACCAAAACGGTTAAGTGAATTTGCACGAATTTTATAACTAGGTTGAAAGTATTTTTTCTCGAAAAAATTTATGGTACCTGTAGGAGATACGTGAAGCTTTATTTTGTTTAACGGATTGTGATTATTAGTATTGAGGATCTGGAGCGGAATGTATGCTGCTGTATACTCCGTAAAATTATATGAAAAATTGTATTAGGAAAATAACGTTATAATTTGGAAATTCCATATAATGCATGGACGTAGTTTATTCATATTCATTAATATCTCAAACGCAAAAAGAAAGTAGCCCACTTAATTGTTATATTTCATCTCATGATAATTTTGAGTAAAATTATGAAAATCAGATCATTTATATAAAACTAAGATGAAATTCCACCAAAAATAATTATAAATTTTATTTTATTGTTAGCATTCGAACGCCAGTGGAGTTCATGCAGGACAAAAATAAACAATAAACATTCGACGAGTGCTGCCTTCTTAAATATAACCGCTATTTATGACACTTTACCCTGTAATTTGGCAATCAACTTCTTACCGCCGATCTCCTCTGAGCTATTGTGACCACGATTGTAACCCGTAGTTAGCCCGCTGAGCAGCAAACTTGTAATTTTGTGGTTATATGTAGAAATTTTGTTTTAAACTTATCTAGGATTAATTACTGGAAATTTTAACTCACTATTTTACTTCTTACTATATTGTACTGATGTGTCAGAAAACTAATATCTTAAATGATTATGCTGTAGACGTGTTAAGGTTACTAGATTTTAAGGATAAATAGATCTTCGCAAAATTCTCACGGTATCTCAAACTTTTGACCATTTTATAGGATCAATAAAAAAAAAGATTGCATCCCTATTGCATGTCTTTGTTATGAATTCACCCTTTTCTTTGGACGGTGTCCATAAGCTTTGTCCTTGCCTATAATAATATCTTACAGCGATGGGGAGAGGTTTATTGTTTTGCAGCTTCCAAGAGTCCTGTCGCGAATTTATGCTCGTCTGTCATAACAAAATAAATTTACGCATTGTGAATCAATATAGCGATTTGATCTACAGGCACCTATTGTTTCTGGGTGTTGAGACTGCGTATCTCTTTATTGGTATAGTTGAGAGTAAACTAAAAAGGTCCCTTTTAATTAAAAAAAATCATTTAAGTATCTTACTATAGAGTAAATTCCCATCAGGTTTATTTATCAATAGTATTTTTGTTTGTTTTTATACAGTTTAATTCTTCTTATGTCGTACTAAAAGTCACTAGAAAATAATAAAACGGCTCAATGTAGTAAGTAAGTTGCTAATACTTAAATTTCTTCGAATTTTCTCCGTTTATCTCTACATATCTTTGCTTTCGATGGAACCACTGAGAAAAGTAGTCAGCATTTTCTTCCTTAGTAGATTTCTGCTGAGCTGAGTTAGGAGGTGGAATTTGAGAAAACACTTATTAGGGCTCGTAAAGCGAATAACTCGAAAATTGTCTTTAGTTTTTGAGAATAAATGAAATTCGCAGTACTCTAAGACAGGGCTCATCTGTGGCACCTGCCACAGTCAAATGTTCAATTGAATGAGCTTGCTGAAGAGTTGTCGTGATGATGAAGATCCTGCTTCGAGTGAAGCATTAGCGACGGTAGGTAACTACGTATTTCAAATTATTTCATTAAGGATATAATTAAAAACTAAGCAAATTTGCAAAAACCAAGTTTTTTCTTTTATATTAGCGTCGCCTTAAGAGTTTATTTAAAAATTAAGTACCTGCAGGGAAAACACATGTAGGTAAGTGTTCTTTTCTGAAGGATACAACCAGATTTTTTATGTAATTATAATACTTGTTATATTCTATTATATTTACTATATATTGAGCAATTGAAATAATCTGCGTTCATCTGTTATAGAACTATACCATAAATGTTTTTACATAAATTTAAAAAGTGGTACATAAGAAACAGACCTAATAATTTGAACGAAAAAATGTTCTTTTCTATGAACACCGTATTATTAGCAAAGTGACATAATACTACTAGTGGATACTTTATAAAGTAAATAACCTAAAAACACTATTTTACAAAAAGAATCGTATTTTTTAATACTGATAGGTTCGGGTGTCTTAAATTTTTGCCATATAAAGAATCACACAAATTAACGCCTATAGTTGCCGCTAATGTGAGAAGGGTCGTGGCGTAAATATGTAATCATTTGTCTTTACGGTAGGAAGCAAAAACATTAAACAACAACTTTATACATATAAAAAAATTGCCTCAAAAAGAACACAATACAACTTTCTTAGATACATTTGTTACTTGTTAATTTAAATGAAATATTCCAATAAGCTGATGTCCTTGAAATCGTTGTTAAGTGTTGGTGGTAAACTTGTATAATTTGACATTACAATTGCATTCAGTTAAGGTGTTATATCGCTGTTACATCGGCACTACTTTAAGCATATTAGTTAACTAATGCTTATTAAAATATTTCATTTAAATTAATAAGTAACAAGTTTAGCTAAGAATGTAATTGTGTGTTCTTTTTGAAGGCGGTTAATTTAAAAAAATTTTCTTTCTATAATATAAACGTAAGTATGTGTAGTAAATATGATAATACTTTGCGGGAACAAACTTGAGGGTGATCTAGCGTAGGAGAAGTTGGTGATCTTAGAGTTGATTATAGTGAATATTTTGGTTATTAGATTATAACCAAAATATTCACTATAATCAACTCTAAGATCACCTGAACTCTAAGATCACCTGTTCCAGTCAATATATAATATATTAGTGCCCAACTCAAAACCGTTATGGAGTGCAGTAGCTTTTATCATCAGCTCAATAGCTATATAGCGAAATAGCCATGATAGCAGAGTGGTTGGGTGGTCGGAGTTTCGAGTCAAGATACCAAGCTCGATCCAGGTGACAGGCTCGTGCCAGTGGGTTTTTCAAAAACTTATGTACGAATTACATCGTTAGCTTGGGCACAAAGACGGCAACGGGCTCACCACCTGTCACGTTGTCCCGAAAATATCTTAGGTAGATGGTGGGTTGAAGGGACTTAATTGTCTAGACTACTAGACCTCTGTCTACCCCTGTATTGGGGAATGCGTGAATACAATGTTATTATTATATTAAAACGAAGTTAAATCCTAAAAAATTAAGTTTCTTGATTTTCTTTAGTGAGATTGAAACCAAAACTGAAAGTATGCTAATTCAACTAAAAAAAGAATTTTCGATTATAATTTACAATATTTGACTAAAAAGAAACATTAATTTGAATTGGAAATTGAGAACTTCCCTTTTTAAGCCGGTTAAAAATTAGATGCCAGTAGTATTGAGTACATAATTTATTAAATTCAGTCACAACACTACTACAATAAACGTAGGTTTTGATTACTCGCATTTAATTCATCTTAAAAATCTACAAATATGTGTAAAGCCCTGTATATCATGTTAAGACACGATTCAAAAAGCGTAAAATTAACAACGATTCAGTAAAATTATTTTGATTAAATTATAAAAATAAATAATTGTTGGTTTCTAATATCTTATATTATTTTCTAAATAAAATAAAAGAATTATTTGGGTGGTTGGTTAATTATTTTGATTATCACTTAAATAATATAACTAAATAAAAAATAAATAAATGTAGTACATAAATATAAAAGAGTTAGCATAATTTAACGACTGAATTTGCTATTTTCTAAAGTAAAAGTAATGACAAAAAGTTATGTAAGATATAAAGTTTATTACGAGCTTAACCTCCTATAATTCTTTTTGCACTCGATGCCGTAATTTCATAATTCAAGCGTTTAAATGCATAGCTTTTCGTGAGTAGCCCAAAAAAAATGTGGAGGCTTGCTGGAGCGGCCATTACGGTCCTTAAAATAACATTGTACGTTTAAGTTAATGACAGACACACTGGCAAAAATTCACTTATAATTGCTTATACAAAGAATTTTTGAAAAAATCATCATGTACGCGATTTTGTAGAGATATTTTCTCCCACGGGATGGAGACGGGGAGGGTCGACTAATTAAAAGCTCTGGATTTGGGACTTGGAATGCAGGCTTTGGTTACATAAAATATTGTATTTTTACTATTAGTGGGTTAGAAGATTAAGTATGTAAAGATTTATTTATTTTACAAGGTGTTTGGTACAACGAGAGGTTCTTAACAAGGCCAGCGATTGTGGCGAATACAGGGAACCTTACTGGAGAGATCTACGTTCCCTTAGCGTTTTGGCCATTGGCCTTTTAATAGTAGTAAGTGGCAAGATTTAAACATATATTCCATTTATTGATTTAATCATCCATATAGTTTGGCTAACTTCACAAGTATTTGCACTTTTTTAATTTATTACTTCTCTAAATTAAAAAAAAAATGTCTGAAAAAAATGTGTCTGAATTTTTCATTTCGCTTTTTCTCTTCAAGCACGAGTTAAATTCAGAATTTTAAATTGCTATTATTAGTGTTAATTGTTGAGAACCTAAGTGCTTTCTGAAGCAAATGCCTAAATTACTTGACTACCACGGCAGATAAATAGTAAAGTAATACAATAAATAATGATTCATTACTTCAGTTACAAAGAAATTTTTATAACTATTCATTAAATGTGAAAACTAACGGATTAGACTAGAATTTTCATAGTTATAGGTAAGTAGTGCATATAAATTTTGATTATTCAACATTGTTCCAATACTGGGGTAGACAGAACGAGCTCCAATGTCTAATATATGATATCTCTGTCTTTATTGCGTTAAAGCATAGACCTTAGGAAGAGTTAATTTGTTTAATTATGGTTTATCGATAATTATCTTTTAGTGGATAATTCATAAATTAAATTTCTTTTATCTTTGATTAAATTTTAAATGAGATAAAATACTTTGTATCTTTAACGCACAGATGTAAAACTTTATGCTTCAATTTAATTCACAGCAGCTGCATACAATCTTTATTTTATTTATTTAGATAACAGAAGCCATACCAGTCACAAATGTATACTTACGGTAAAACTGCTAACGATTTATAATATTTTTGGTACTGTTATATCTCTTGGAAATTTATTTAAATTACACTCTTAATTTTTAACATTTAGTATTATGAAGCTTATACTTTTAGCATCATAAAGTTTGTTTATTAGTCTGAATATATATAATACATGGTGGAACAATATCTTCAAGAAATACCATTAAAATATTCCTTAAATTAAATACTTTCAATAGGTTTGTTTACAGATAAACATGAAGTCAGGATTAATAAACTCAATTTTATACCCTTACGAGTTGAATTTCTTTTATCCAATATCCTCATAATTTTTAAAAGAAATTCTCCTAATAAACAGAAATCGTAAAAATCACACCACACGGTAAAAAATTACATAGATACATACTTATCGGCCTGTTAAAGTCCACAGCAGGAGACCACACATGGGCCTCTTCTAGAGGGAGGATTTGCCATAATCGCCACTCTTGGTAAGCGGATTGGCGACCGCAGCACCAGACCACTCGCACCTCAGACGCTGCTGCCCATCTTCGGTCAGATTATTTTGGTCTAATAGAGAGTTAGAGATGTTTATCCTGCCATCTATCGGTTGCCACAACGATATTCAAGGCTCTTTTAGTCGAAAGGAAAGAAAGAGAGTGGCAATATTCTTATGCTGATAAATAAAATAAATAAAATATCTTCACCCAATACAGGGGTTATACAGGGGTAGACAGAGGTCGAGTCTAGACAATTAAGTCCCTTTGACCCACCTTTCACCGAAGATATTTTCGGGACAACGTGACAGGTGGTGAGCCCGTCGCCGCCTTTATGTTCAAGCCAACGATGAAATTCGTACATAAGTTTTTGAAAAACTTATTGGTGCTGCCACCTGGGGATCGAACTCGAGTCTCTCGACTCGAAATTCCGACCACCCAACAACTCGGCTATCGTGACTCCTTGACGATGAAGGTATAAATTTATACATAAAAAATATGCGCGTTAAATTGCGATGTCTTTTTTCAATTAGAAATGTCTAGGTAGACTATTTACGTGATACTGGATCTCAAGTAATAAAATAATTATGTTACCATAGTAAAGAACTACTAAGTACGGTCCCAATATTACTACTAGTAAAATTGGAGCCGAAGAATTTCGTTCGCATGTAAACTATGCGCGAATTACTTTCGCCTAGTGGTTACGACATGTGCTGACATTTACATCAGACTTCAGAGAAGATATTTCATATGTGGACAAGTAAGCAAGGTTATTAAAGGAAAGCAAGAATTCATGTGCAAGGTTTTATATTGTATATAAAATGTTAGCTATAAGATCAGAGCAGGTTTCAAAGAAACTACTAGAGATGAGACGCGGAATATGAAATCAAATTAATTTACACTTATATCATATTTTTCTTCACTGTAAGACGTTAAAAGTTAAAGTATACGAGTATTCTTGACTCTTTACTTTAAATTTCTTTAAGTGTATAAAAGTTAGTTTTGGTCTAGGTTGAGCTCTATTATTTTTCACTTCCGTGCTGTATAAATATTCATACAAACATCGTGGAACGCCCTTATTCTTACTTCAAAACTATTTGAAATTGTTGCGAGGGCTTAGTGAAAGTTGGTGTTGGCTTGGAGACATTTACTAGATAGGTATATTTAACTTAGGCTATAACTATAAATTCGCACAATAAGGTAGTGGTTACTAGGCCATAATGGACGATGTGTATTTGCATAATTGTACCAATAAGTGTCTGGATCTACATAAAATTGCATCTTCTTCACGAGTCCTCTATACTTATTCACGAAGGAAATCGCTTTAATCTAAATCTCCATAGAATTAATAGGGATTATCTTTATTATTCTTTAAAGATTGATATACGGATATTGATATGGATGAACGGACCATAATTTTAACACTGATATGTAATTTCTCTAGCCACGGTTGTGTCATCTTATACCAATGGCTATTTTTAATTATTTACTTCACCTGAGGTTAGGTTCTTTAATTTTACATTTATATTTAGATAACACATAGGAAGCTATCAATTATCTATTGACTCGACATGTAAAAAAATCGTGTAATGTAGATACGAAACATTTCAAAATAAATATGGACAAAAGCTCAATCTTTATAGTATTGTCTAACTCGTCACCTTTAAGAAATACAGTAGCTTCCATCATCAGTTCAGCAGTATAACATAGTTATTCCCACACGCAAACGATTAAAATATATCAGAGGAATGAGAGGAATGCTTGAATTTAAAATGGGTATAAATTTTCGGTGATTTCTTTGATTTTCTTGATAGAATATATCATCAGATTCTAACTCGGCGTCTATGGTACCTACTCTAAAGTAAGTAACTTTTATTGGTCTACTGTTAACGATCGAGCTATCGATGGAAATATATAGACATAAGAATATAAAATTTTATTTTCTTTATTTAGGATAAAAAATAGAAATTAAAATTTATAAATATAAGCAGTGTTGACAAATTTTAATATTTATTGATCTTCAAAGTTTCTTGGGATCGAATGTCGACAGTTTGCTTTATATCAAAGATTACACAATGAGTGTAGTTATCGTGCTAGAGGCTCATTAATGAGCACAATAATAAGCTTAGTTTCGATTACCATATACAAAAAAACTTACGAATACCGGCGTCTCTCTAGATAGTTACGATAGCCGAGTGGTTGGGTGATCGGAATTCGAGTCCAAAAATCCGAGTTTGATCATCAGGTTGTATCTTGAAATTCATCTTATCGGAATCAATAATAATCTAACTAGATAAATTTGAGGTCGTAAAGGAGGCTAAAGAGAAACTCGTATTAGCAAGGTTGCTGTTTATGTTACCTTAAGTAAGAATTGTATGCCTATTGTTGGGCGAAAGCTTTGTTTGAAATATTATTTTAAGGAAGCTTTTTGTCCTTATTATATATGTGGAGAAGTTGAGTGATCTAAATTCTAATAAGTTAACTGAAATTCGATTCCTTTGAGGAAATTATGTATTAATGAGATTTTTAAAACTTTTTATATTTGTAACTCTGCCTTACTAAGACGATCGTAGGAAAGCAATCTCAAATAAGGTATATTTACTTCTTTTTTTTTTAAATACTGCAATAACGCTACTGTTTGGATGCGTTTTTCCGTGAATATTTTTGCTTTAACAAACGGTCACCAAAAGGAAGACGACCCGATAAACTAGACGACTTTCAAACTAAGGATTGAGGGTTCGAAGTCTGCTAAAAGCAAACATTTGTAAATTCTGTAATAAGAAAAACGTGAAGGTAGTAAAAATAAACAAATGAATGTTTATGGACATCTTTATTACTAGATATTAAGGAGACTGATGAACTGTGCGTTCCAAAAACACAGAAGCCTTAGCAAGCCCACCTAATGCGTAGTTGGCTGAAAACCAACAATCATCGATTTTTTATGTAAGAATGTTAAAATATATCGGTTTTGGATTCTTATTGTAACAACTAAACGATTATTGATTTCTGTATACGTTAAACACATAAATTACACCCGAGGTTGAAGGGCGTAACGGCTTGTAATGCATTAGGTTATTTAAATGTTATTATAAAGGTATTTTAATATCAGCGCATATCTGTTACACCGTTATATTACAAAGATAAAGCTAAGGCAGTGAATGAATATTTATATTGGTCAGAATTGAGATGTAAATAAATGTATAGATCCATTAGCCAACGCTCTACATTAAACTAGTATCTATAAAATGCAAACTTAATTGCGTTCATACCTTTCCTAACTTCTACGGTAAAATGAAGCGGATAATTATAGAAGTTGGTGTTAAATATATTCATAATTATTATTCAAAAGACTAAAATTATTAATACTTTAATTATCATCCCAACACCATCCCACAGTTCACCGCGCACTAAAATTTTTATTGCAACTATGCTGTTGTAAATAATGTTAGTATATCACACACAATCACGATACGTGTAACTTATTGAAATTACACATACAGCTAGTATACTACTACACATATTACTTAAAAACTGAACGAGGCATTACCGAGGTTATGTTATTTAAAAAAATATTACACAATAACCTAAGTAACATCATAAAAACAGATCCCAAAAAATCCGTTCTGTCATCATCGGCCATGTCAGTTAGTTTATGTCAGTTAAGCTTTGCTTTAACTGACTGCAATTTGCAATGAAAAAAATTTTCAATATTCTCAACAGTTATAAAAATTGTAAATTAATAATGTTTATCACACAATTCTTTATAAATAAACACATGTCATTGCTGTCTATAATATTAATTTCAGAGTAACAGTAACAGTATAAATTCATATGCGTCCTTGGATTATATTACAATATTTTTTCGCAATACTACAAATAAAAAAATCGTATCTAAAATGTCCATATAAACTTACGCTACTGTGACTGCGAAAGTTTGGATGGATTCAAATCAAAAATCACTTTATCCTAAATTTACCAAACGTTTATTTTACATATTATTACTAGATGAAAATATAATATATAATATACGTAACAGACAATGTATAATAAAACATTGTCCATTACGTATTAATTCAAATCGCGGAATCTAATAAGATAAAGTCTTTTTTAAAATATTCCAAAAAGATTTTATATTTTTAATATAGTTAATTGACTCAGGCATTACTTTTCGGAAATTCATTGTAAAGTTGTTATTGAATAATTACTTCGCACCATTCCGCATGCAAATATAAAAAGATATATGTTACCTGGTCCGAAGAGAAGAAAAGCTCCACCCTCCCTCCCACAGATGCGTGCACTAATGCTACTATATGCACCACCACCACTACACTCAAACGAGGTAACATATACATTATATATAAAAAATTATACAGTCACCGCTTCACTGACACTGAGACAACAGTTAAAAAAAAAGACAACAGTTCTACATAATATAAGTATTTAATTTGTCGAATCACACGTAGATATAAACCTGTCCTGTTAAAGACTACTGCAAAACATAAGCCTCTTTCCAGAGAGGATTTTCCATAATCGCCATATACTTGTATCTAAGTTTATTGTACCGTTCATTTGGACATTAAGACTGCAAAAGCACACCACCTGTTACATTGTTCCAAATAAGCTTCGTTGAAAGATATATCGAAAAGACTTAAAATGGCGGAAAAAAAATATTCATAGACAACCTGAAGGTTTGATCCCTGCTACTAAATGATACAAAAATGTGATGAAAAAGCTTTTCCTGTGTTAGAATATCTAATCTAAGCTTACTTTTTTAGATAAGTAATATATCTGACAGTAGAACAGAATACCACTAAGACAGTCTGTTTGTAAGGCACTGATGAAATGGAAATCATGAAGATGTTCCTCTTGATGCAGACGCAGTTATTGTTATGAAGGAAATAAGATAATCACTTAAAGTAGAAAATATGGTATGCAATCGTAAAAAGTTACAGTGCACAATTATCATGTCATTTCAAATTAAATTTCAATAATCTTTCTGTTTTCGGCAGACTACTAGCTTCAGGGGAAACTTTGAATTTGACTACTAGTGGCAGATGACGGATCTTATTATATAAAACAAAAAAAAACTGCTATGACAAATCTGGTTGTTTACGGTAACGATTATAGTAAAAGTAATAATAAATAAATACAAAAAGTCACGATAGCCGAGTGGTTGGGTGGTCGGGATTTCGAGTCAAGAGACCCGAGTACGATCCTCAGGTGGCAGTACCAATGAGTTTTTTCAAAAACTTATGTACAAATTACAATGTTGGCTTGGACATAAAGACGGTGACGGGCTCACCACCTGTCACGTTGTTCCGAAAATATCTTCGGTGGAAGGTGGGTCGAAGGGTCTTAATTGTCTAGACTAGACCTCTGTCTACCCCTGTATTGGGAATTGCGTGAAGATATTTATTTATTTTATTTATAATAAATACAAGCAAAGATAAGGACAAGATTACATAAATTGCTCTAGTACCAAAGTAAACGGCTTAAGTATTATGGAATCAGAAACAACGAAGGTACCACAAACACCCAGACCCGAGAAAATGTAGAAAAAGAGTTTCCTTCATTTACCCGACCGGGAATCGAACTCGGGACCTCAGAGCTGGCAAATTCTATTTATGGGAGAAGCCTGTGACCTGCTTTAGAATATTTCTTCACGCAATTCCCAATACAGGGGTAGACAGAGGTCTAGTCTAGACAATTAAGTCCCTTCGACCCACCTTCCACCGAAGATATTTTCGGGACAACGTGATAGGTGGTGAGCCCGTCGCCGTCTTTATGTCCAACCCATTATATTATTCGTACGTAAGTTTTGAAAATCCCATTGGTACGAGCCTGCCTCCAGGGGATCGAACTCGGGTCTCTTGACTCGAAATTCCGACCATCCAACCACTCGGCTATCGTGACTTTTAAATTTATTATTTAGAATAATTCGGTTGTCAAAATAAAGTTATAAGTGAATGACATAAAATGCATTAAGTATTCTATATCAAAAAGTCTATACTCTTGAAGAGCTATTGATATGTTTAATTATGATTATGGAATTTATAAACAACTAGCAATATTCCGTGATTTCATCTGCCGTTTAATAATGATTAATAAGAACAGCCACTATTATTAGAATTATAGTAAAATAGAATAAAAACTATTTCAATTTCTTATTCAAAGAATAATCTGAATGAATGAATAAAAATATCCTGTGCCTGTGTATTATACATAAAACCCACTTGCGGCAAGTTTTTCACATTTAAATATTTAGGTTTACTCGTAGGTGTATTCGAAGTTACGCAATTAAATATAAACTCATATTTTAAAGGTTCATATTTTCTATGTCATAAGCCAAGTATTAAGTATAGTAGTTTCGATGTCGGATAATTTTATATCTTATGTTTTGCCTCTAGATAATATTTGCACTCCTAGTAAACTAAGCCAGCGTCACTCAGCTCAAAGATCTAGGTTATTAAGATATTTAAATATATATTTTAGAACCTTTAGAAAATCAATCTACTATATGAATTACATGTTTATTACAAAAAAAATATTAAAAATATTTTTATAGCTCGCATAAACAGGTGGTATTATTAAATACTTATTAACAATCAAACTCTTACTCAAAAACATTTAACGAAATTTAAATTTGCTTAAAATTTAAAGTTGAATGGGGTCGCTGCGACCTCTGGTTACAACGTGCAAAGCTATTCTCAGTATTTTAGGAGAGCGAACTGTGTTAAGGCGGGCGGAAACACTCAAGCTTCATAAGAAAATAGCACTTAATAAAACTTATTGGGGATAGTGGCGATTTCGAGCACCTGACTAAAATTTAACGTAAAATGTGCGGTGTTACCTTGGCCGACCGAAAGCGAAACGAAGAGATTCGCAACATGGTAGGTTTGAAAGATCGACCTTGGTGGACCTTATCACTAAAATTGATAAGGGCCTGCTTCGATGGTTTGGGCATGTTGAGCGAATGAGCGAAGACCGAATGGTGAAGAAAATATATAGCGCGTAAGTTAATATTTAAAGGGGTCGCGGTAGGCCGAGACTAATTTTCGAGGACCATGTGAGTAAATTGCTCGAAGACGCGAGGGTCAAGAGTACTCGGATACCTCGACGTGCATTTATGAAGAAGATGATGAATCTGAATGAAGTGAAAGAGGTATGTAAGGATCGTGACACTTGGCGATCTGTTCTCTCTGGCTACCCTGTCAAGGATTGTGCATGAAGATATTTATTAATTTAACTAAAAATTATATAGTTGTACTGTTTTCTACTATACGAAGATTATTTTAATTTTATTGGATTAACTAGAAAATTACTTTTTATTTGGGTTTACATATCGCAACGTACGTTTGCGCCCGAGGGTTCCTCGGCGCGGTCCGTCGAGTAACGGTTCGCGGGCCGTGAGACTGATTTATTGTGGACATCCACCAAACCTATCCGATTTGCATATAGATAGCGTTGCAGTGGTGAAGAGCGCGGGCGGCGCGCTTACACTATCGAACGTTAATTAACTATAAAATTATAAGTCAACAAAAAATTAATTGCCTTCGCTGATAATTTTATTCGGCCAATTGTTGATGATTTTACTTGCTAATTAGACTAATTCGCTCTCTGACTAGTTTAAAACATCGTATTATTTAAGATCTAAGGTTTATGTATCGACGAGTATAACTCGTGCTAATATTAGGAATATGATCATGGCGAATCAAAGGTGGACGTCCTCGAGGTCTCTCGCTCGTGTAGTATTGACATGTCTCTTACGGTGAGAAAACAGATGCGAGAATTTTTATTTTATTTGCTTTTATTGTGACTGATAGTTGACATTATTGTATTAATTAAAATAATTCATGGTAAAAATAGCTAAGTTTTACGTCTTGACACAAGATAAATTTCTTTGCCTGTTATAAAAAAGCTTCCATGAAAAAATCATTTGGTGCTATACCATCTACAATAACATGACATTGATATTTATCAATTGGTAACGACTTTAAAATGACGATGTGTTAAAACTTATTTTTATTCTTTTATTAAATGATAATAGTAAATACGATGAAACATAAATTGATCATATAATAATTTATTAAATATATTTAAGAAGACGGCAACGAGCTCACCACCTGCCACGGTGTCCCATAAATGTCTTTGGTGGAAGGTGGGTCGAAAAGACTTAACTGTCGACACTTCAGTCTACCCCTGATTGGGAATGGCGTGAAGATATTTTTTTTTATTAAATGTACAAGTACTTTTCGCAATTTATACCTATGTTTTTTAATAATAATTTTTGATCTTTGCGCCCCTAGAAATATTACACACTGGCTACCTACACGCGTTTTGTTCAGACTCTGTTAGATTTATTTATAGCACCAATTCGTCTAGAGCGGTTCCACAGCGCTAGCGGAAAGCTGATGGCGATGTAGTTATTCAAGTTGATCGTAAATTATTGGTCTCCGCAATTAGCAGACGCCGATTTGGTGCATTACATTTCCAACGGTTCGCGCGTTGGTGCTAATATAAACTACTAATATAAGCATGTGCTAATATTTCCTATTTTTACCAATCGTCGATAATTGGCTTTTATAAAAAAAACAATTAAAATCTTAATAAATACTAGAATCTCCCTTAGCGCGAAAGAATTTAACTACATAAAAATGGTAAACATAATATTATGGTAGTGAAAAAATACTGTTTTAACTTGGATTAAGTTACAAATTTGCAAGTCAAATGTTGGTATGCAAATTTTATTGTACAGATAGGCATATTTATTAATTATAAACATTATACAATATATGGTTTTCATATGTGTTGCAAAATATCCTATGAGTATAATAGGCATTAAAATACTGAGGATTGTATACATTAAAAATTGTTGAATAAAGCAGCAAATTTTCCATAAGCCGCTATTTTATCTATGTGTCATATAGATACTATCCACGTTGACAGACGTAGCCACTTCGAGGCATAAAAGGAAAAAGCATACGCCCCTAATTGCGAGATATTCCTCAGTATCTCTTCGAGTATGTAAATAGGCGTTGAATGTAATTAAAAGCTTATCGCGCGTCTGGCCTCCTCGGTACCGCTGATTGCCTCGCAAAATGATTGACACGCTATTTTAACTGTGAAGTGATAATGAAATTGTTCATACTTAGTTAAAGCACACTATATTTACTATTAACAATTACTATTTGCTCAATATAATTGATCGGGTTCTCACAATTGTCAATGAGCTGACGAGCGGCTGGCGAGCAATTTTGTTCCATTAAAAGTTCGTGTTGTCGTAAGGCGCCACCGTTTGCCGACTGACAGCTTACTTGTTTGTAAATCAAGTTTTTTGTTCCTTACCATTGTCTTTGTTTTTGTATAACAATCTTAGCTGAATTATCTCGTAAAGCGGCAAATATTTATAATTTCTCTAAATATTATTGAGTTATCCACTCATAAAGTTATTAAAATAGTACGCGAATTCGATCTCCACGCCTCGTAACAATGTTTTTTTTAAACTTATCTACGATTTATACGTTGGCTTGGATATAAAGATGGCGACGGGCTCACCGCCCGTCACTTTGGCCCTAATAATATCATCGGTAGAAGATGGGTCGGGTATTGCTTTTTTCTTTAGATAGTACCATGATCACCTATTTACGACTATAACTTAAATCCGAAATCACATTGACAATTATGATCCAATTATGAATCAGACTCACGTAATTAAAGTTAAACAATGCAGTATAACAGCTGAGGTTAGTAAATCATTACGTAGCCGTTTCCGTGGGCAGTGTCGCAGATCTTTCGGCCATGCCTAACAGCTTCGCGATTTAATTATAGTCGCAGGATTATAACATAATCGATAATAAATCAAGTCGTATAGATACCTGTCAGCCACAACCTGTTTCAATTCGCGCGGTACAATGTCTGCCGTGGCGAGCGCTGCATTGTGCGCCGGCGCAAGCGACATGACTCCTAATTTATACCGTCATGCTTATTTACCACTTCCAGCCGAATCCAGTAAATTTGTAAAGTAGCTGCGTTTTTACTACTTTAGTTCTAAAGACTCACCATATTTTAAACGTATTTTGGAAGATGTATTAACGTATTATTCTTTTTAATCCACGCCATAAATCTTCGTAACAATAAATTCGTTCCTTAGTTTTGATTTTAAGTACGAATACATAACTTAGCACACAACCGAGGACATTTATATTTTAATTAAATCGCTATCTTTCTTAGGTTATAAAGAATTTGATTTTTAGCAATATGGTTTTTTGAAGCATTCATGTTTTTTCGCCAAACTTTACTTATATTATTTAAATTTTTAAATAATTAAATGTCTGTAAAAGTTTACAGCAACCATAAGGAGGGTTGCAATCATAAGCGGATTGACGATCGCAGAATACTTCAGTCTGTATAAGACTGTTGTAACTGTTGTGACTACCTTTGGTTTCATGTACATATCTAGACGGTAACCCGCAATCTTTCGGAAAGTTTTGCGGTCTAAAGCATTCACTGTAATTACAAACTTGAAAACTGACAAATTAAAAAAAAACTGGGGTTATAAATTCTTACTTCGACACCACACGGAGTAGATTCGATAAAATTCGATCATTCAATTAATATAGAATTTTAGTACTTATATAATCGGAAGTACTAAAGACTGGCATGCCTACATACAATTCAGTAACGACATCTAATGTATATCTAGACGGTAACCCGCAATCTTTCGGAAAGTTTTGCGGTCTAAAGCATTCACTGTAATTACAAACTTGAAAACTGATAAATTAAAAAAAAACTGGGGTTATAAATTCTTACTTCGACACCACACGGAGTAGATTCGATAAAATTCGATAATTCAATTAATATAGAATTTTAGTACTTATATAATCGGAAGTACTAAAGACTGGCATGCCTACATACAATTCAGTAACGACATCTAATGTATATCTAGACGGTAACCCGCAATCTTTCGGAAAGTTTTGCGGTCTAAAGCATTCACTGTAATTACAAACTTGAAAACTGATAAATTAAAAAAAAACTGGGGTTATAAATTCTTACTTCGACACCACACGGAGTAGATTCGATAACATTCGATAATTCAATTAATATAGAATTTTAGTACTTATATAATCGGAAGTACTAAAGACTGGCATGCCTACATACAATTCAGTAACGACATCTAATGTATATCATCTGTTATATACAGAGACCACACACGAATTTTTAAATTAGAAAATTCCGACAAACAGAAATGATGCATTTGTTATAGTTTTAGTGTACAACCGGCGCTGCGGGCGTTCTTCTTTCAAAACTCATAATTCTTAATAAAACAGTTTACACGTGTTTTTGGAGAATAAATACTTCAACTTGATATGTGAAAACAAAATTTCTCTTAGTTTAAAAAGACACAACCTATTTAGGCACTTTGTTTATTAATCGACTAAAACAGATAGTTCTATGTTTGTCTACTCATATTTTTTAAATATACTTAACGACTAATGTCGTTGAATGCAGGACACAGACATCTCTTCTGAAGCATTTGCTATAATCTCCACGCTTGGCAAGTGAATTAGCAATCGCAATATCGGTCTCGCGTCTTAGATGTTCATCATTCTGCTTTGTTGTAGTTTTCACGATAGTATACCATTTATTATATTTTTGCGATGGTATCTGCTATATTTGTGTATACTGCTCAATACAACTCGAAAATCCTAGGAAATATTTTTTCACTCACTTTAAAAGTAATGTTTAAAAATTTGCTCTTTGCAAATTTAATTGTTTATGACAATGCAGGCGATGTGTTAAAATCTATTTAGTAAGCTTAGTAAGATTCTGAGGTGTACACCAATAAGTAATCAATAAGTAACCAATAATTATATACACTTAATTTTTCATCAATGGTCAACGTATAAGAAGAAAAAAACATTACGACATTTTTAAAATTACGAGTACAATGATTGATTACCAACAACATGTTGGTGCTTTTGACATTTTCAGTCATTATCTTTAACTTAAGGTTTTTTAGTTGATAAGCGATGGTGTTGATGATCAGCATCCACTAAGCACCACTTTTCAAAGCTAGAATAGATTTATCCAAATTAGGAAGTTTCGTAGGTTTTCGTAGGTAGGTAGGTTGCCAATTTGCTATATTCTATACTTTACAAACATAAAATCTTTCACGTATTTTAAATCTAATAAGATCTTGATTCGAAGCCCGGTAATATTCTATATTTTTGCAATACCAACGCTATAGACAGAGAGAGAGAGAGAGAGAGAGAGAGAGAGAGAGAGAGAGAGAGAGAGAGAAGAGTGTTTATAAATAATTTAGCGTAATATAGCGTTGTATTTAAATATTCACACTATAAAACTGTGAAGAAAAAAGAAGAAGCTGTTAATTATTTTTTATGAATACTATTGTATTTAATAGCAGTAACATAATTGACGACCGCACTTCGTTTTTTCTGAAGATTAGTTTATATTATATAAATTGTATCTATTTTACATTGCATTTTGCGTTAAATGATCAACACTGAAACAGAACATACAGAATTGAATAGCCATGACATTCTGTTGATGATTTCAATAAATTTAAATTACATTTCAAATAGTTGGAATGAAAATGTTTACATATGTTATTACATAAATACATTTGATTAACATTATAAATTCGAAATTTTATAAGTGCGTATTATTGTTATACTTACCGAATAAAACTAAATTTTTGGATGTAAATAATACATGTGTGTAATTTTTTCTGCAACAAAAAATACCTGAAAGTAACTGCTGACTGACCAAGCGCGGCTAAAACTGCAGAGCGTAGCAAGGATATATCTTATTAACAGTTTATATAAATCGTATATTTTAACCGTTAAACACTTTCAATTCATCATGTAGATAAAATAATTCACGCAAAAAGAGAAGAATCGACGAAATTTTTTACCACTTCAAACTGCAATACTGGATTTTATTCCTTTCGATGATTATTATTAAATGTCTGCTGGTTTTGCCACCTCGATGTAGATATATCACTGGTTGTTGTGCTGTTTTGTACAGTGTATTGAGGTACCCTGATTTAAATCATAAAGTGCAATAAAATACATCTATATTACGATATTAATATTTATTATTGTTCTATCATATTGTTCTATTATATTTATTGTCGTTCTGTCATATATTCAATTTACATTAATTTTAATACCACAAATTTAACTTAGTAGTAGTACTTTAAAGAATTTTCGAGGCCTTTCGTCCACTTTTTATAAGAAGGTTAAAAAATTTAAATAATTTCTATTTGAACTATAAGCATTATGAAAAAAAAAACATTTTTATAAGGCTTTGTAAGCTTTAATTTAAAAGTAGGCAGTAAAATACAAAGAAACACTAAGCAGAACATTTTGTAAAGTATGTGTTAAACATTTTACTTCAGGAACGGTAACTGTAGTTTAAAAACGAAAACGTAAATAAAACTCGGCCGTTGCGCGTTTATAGTGTAATAAAAAATGCAATAATCATAATTCTATAGAGAATACGTGTATGGCCACTTGCTATTCACTTTCGCGACCGTGGGCCGCAGCAACGACTGTTGGTTGTCCTTATACCGCGAAGCAAAGCCAGGCTCACAATTCAATGAATACAATACAATGAATACTTCATATGAACTCGAGTGAACGCATTAAATGGTATTCATTCAGTTCGTGTCACACTTATGAGCCGTCATTCAACGGTCAAGGAACGATTTTATCAAAAAAATTTGGAAAGATGTTAATCGTCTTTTCAAAATTTTGCAAGTCCATGTCAAATGTCAGCTTTAATAAACTCCCTCCTGTTATCAAATTTTGATGTCCATATTTTATTTTTATTTTAAATGTATATCGTAGGTATATATTGCGTAGAATAATACAATAATAATAATTATACAATAAATGTTTTTTTTGGAAATAGCGTGTAAGACGAACTAACCGATTACCTGATGCTGATTACGGTATTCATTGAACCTACTATTATAAAGACATATATACATAACGGCCTGTTATAGTGCACCGCTATTTACATGCCTCTTTCGAAGGTTTGCCGTTACGACCAGGCACGGCAAGCGGGTTGGCGATCGTTGATCGACCAGACATCTTGCATCTTAGATGCAGCTGCTGCCCATGACCGTTCTGTCCCTTATTTTGGTCTGGTATTTTTTTCGAGAAGGCATTTTCTTATGTGTATACTAGACGGATATCTATTATAAATGTGTGGTATTATTAAAATTGCAATAATGTATTAATAATAACAACAATAGTTCTTGTTTCATTTTATGCGATCGCCGCTAGTTCTCTGGAACACAGACATGATTTATTTTGTGGTGATGTTGCGTTTCCATCTTTTAATCTGCGTGGGCGCATATTTCCAAGAAGACATTTCTTGTTGACCGTATATAATGCTGCTGAGAACAGTTGTAATAATGTTAGCCATACTTGTATGGCGAAGAACTCCGTAAATGAATCATCGCATATGCGGTCCTCGTCAGCACGCAAAAAGAGGTTTGTCGAAAATGCACCTCGTTTAGTTTGCTCTGTGCTGAATGTCCGTAGCACGCCGCAGTACTCATCCCTTATTTATTTATACTGGTATGAAGAATGTACGCTTTTTGTGCTCCCATAACAGCGTGCGTCCAGTGGCTACAATCCGAGACTGCAAATTCTTTAATTGACGAAATGCAGCAACGCCGCATTCCACCTCGAATCGTTAGCTTTAATGTGGGAATACAAAATAGATTCATAGGTAAATACCTATAATCAGAAGACAGTATATAATTATTTTTCCTGTGTACACAATGGTTATTATTAACTTTATTTACTATCATTTTAATTTCATATCGTTGACATGATCTTAAATGTTTTATAGTCATGTCCACTAATATAAAAATGCACACGTTCTTTAAGTTTTTAAATAAATTATTTAAGTAACAATCCTACCACACTATTGTCAGTTACATTATATTACAGGCACAAAAAGCTCAGAGGGCGACATGTCAATTGAATTGCTCTTAATGAGTCATAAGTGAGACTGGATACTAGTTTCTCTTATCATTGATGATAAAACATGCGTAGATTTGAGCCACGCCCTGCACTTTCCCCCGTACCTACTTACACCTGCCGGGTGAGAGAGGTGAAGCTGCGCGTCTTGTTCCGCCGTGGAATCGAGATTCAATGTAACTGGGTATCGCAATGCGATTTACACATTTATGGACGTGAAGATACCGATGTACTTATGTACCGTTAGCTGTGTGACAATCTAAGCGGATCCTGGTGAAAGTTTTCCCTGAGGTACAAATTGATCAAAACACCATTATAGTTTATTTGCAATATTTGTAATATTTACCATGACAAGTACCCATTCAGTGTGCATTATTATTTATTTGTCGATTTTTGCACTGACGTTTTAAACGTATGCTTTGTTTTGTGATTATCATAAGATAGGAATTTGTTTTGTGATTTTCATAATATAGCAAGTAAGGAAAAAGCCTTGAATCGTTGAATAATCATCAAAAATTGTCAGTTCAAAATTAAGCAGAACAGTGACAGGCCGAGCAAAATTATTATAAAATTTCAAGGTGAGATCGTAAATCCGCTTGTCTATTTTCTGCAGTGGACGTTAAGATTTTTGACTTGTCTTAGGTAGTCAAGGCGCAAACATTATTTATGATTTTTATGTTCGTTACATTGAGTGTTCGTTACATTATATACTGTGTTGCCTTCTTCTTATCTACATCTTGTGTTGTATTATAGTTACGAGTAAAAAATACTCTGCTACCTACCACGTGCCTACCATAAATAATTAAAAAAAGTTAAAGGAAACAAAAATAAAATTAATAAGAATGTTGATTATTAATAGATAAACAAACCAACGTAAAAGTGGATCTGTGACAGTTTATTATCAATATATTCGATAGAGAACAGTTCTGTCTCAATAGGTACTATCTAAAAACTATTCGATAGGTAACGGCCTGAGATGGTGTCTAATAGTGCAATACCCAAGATGCCAGCTAATCTTGACGATTATGGCAAGTTATCTACGTTTCTGTAGAGGTCTTTGTCCTATAGACTAGTTTAGAGACTAATGCCTTCAAGTGGAATAAAAAGAGGATTATGGACTATGACTTTATTCGTATAAGTCACGTGAATCTTTTATAAATGATTGGATAATTTATTACACAAAATTGCGTGACAGATAAGAAAATGTTTAATTTAAACGCTGCTGGAAACGTTTTGGATAAGACTACAGTTTCGTCACGACACATCCATTGGCACCG
The DNA here is from genome assembly GCA_029286605.1 of Sericinus montela. Classification (NCBI taxonomy): domain Eukaryota; kingdom Metazoa; phylum Arthropoda; class Insecta; order Lepidoptera; family Papilionidae; genus Sericinus; species Sericinus montela. Next base: position 5,720,328 of record JAGSMR010000005.1, read on the forward strand.
GAACGAATTTGTTTTATTTTATTTAATTCCGATAAATCGTTTGGTATATTATTGATATATTACCGTTATTGGTTTTTTTGATACAATTATATTTAATTGGCTAGATTTACGTCATCTTCAGATGATGTTTTTTACAATAAATAAGTAACGTTGTACATATTTATATAAATATGTTATTATCTCGGAAACTACTGTAAGGGTTTAAACAAATTTTGTATTCAAATTCTGAACAAATTTCAGAAAAACTTGGTCGATTTGGCAGTAGTATTCGTTAAAATACAAATAATATAAGCATTGCTTAATAAGAAATTATTGAAAGGCCATCTATTCGGAACCTGAAGATGGTCACTCTGGTACAAGTATTCTATTCAGTAGAAAATATTGACTGGTGATTTGATAGAGATTAAATATGCAATTTACAAATATAAAGAATAAGGATTACTGAGTATTCGTCTAATGATTTCATAATAAAATCTTCTAAAATCCCTCAAAGGTTTAGATTAAAATACATAATAAAGAAAATTAAAATTTTAAACAAAAGTAGGTCTCTCTGGTGATTTTAATTAAAAGATTAATATGATGCAATGAAGGCGGAGGCAACGACCGCGGAGGACAAGCGCGCCAGGCGGGCGCACGCAACCCTACGCGACATGCGTGCCGCTCCGTTACGACACCTACACCAAATTTTTCCACATGCCCGAACAGCCGAGATAAGCGGCGAACGACGCCAACGTGTTATTTATTAACGAACCGAATGATCGATAGTTGGACGCGACACCGGACGTGGAGTTGGACGAGAGCTGCCTTTCGAAACTCGCCGCCGCTCCACAACAGTATGACGCCTGGGACATGCTGCGCCCTCAGATAAATCTTCGTCTTACACTGTTATTGACAGAGAATATCAAATTGATCTTTTGACTCCTTTCTAACATACACCAAAATCTGGGATGAATGTTAGCAAGATAGAGCTCTTGTTTAAAAACTGTTTAAATAAATATTCGAATTAAATGATCACCTGATCAATACTGACATTGATGGATTTTTATAGAAATCTAACGGACGTGGACACTCATTTGACGTACACTAAGTTGATACACACCAAAAAGTGCAACGAGACAACTCTATAACGGTATTATGTAGATCACAGTATAAATCGAGGTACGCGATTTTGTATGAGAAACCGTCGGATATGAATGGCCGTAGCGAATGTTTTGTTTGTGTTACCGAAACTCCTTCAACCCTTCGATCGAAGCCATCCGTTCCACTCTAGTATACGTCACGTCTTCGTGACAGCTGTGTGCAATACTTTCTAATCGGGCACCATTCAATTGTCGACAACAAACAAATAGACAAGGAGTAGGCAACTTGCGAAACATTAAATGGCTCGAACAATCGACAATAAAGAAACGAGCGATCGATTAATTATTTATAGTTACCAGTCGACAACTCTTTGTTGAACCGATTGCATAAATTGCGATGTCTCAAATAGTGTACGATAATGTGCCAAGCAGCGTAGTGTGAATACATGTATAAGCTGATGTTTACATTTCGGTTCGAAGGCAACGTGATAGGAAACGGTCGGAAATTCGAGGTTCAGCTGCGCAGGGCAGGTTAGACCAGTCCCGGTGGCCTCGCAAGGACCCCAGCAAACCTGTTAGATTCGTTGCACGATTTTTACGTGCGCACCTACCGGAATCTCATTCACGTGCTGCACCCGCGCCTCTCGCCCCGCTTTGCGACCGCCTGCCAGTTAACTCGTCAAATGACTCACGACTCGCCTGGTTAAATGCCAGAAGCTGGCTTTTCCAGTTTTCTGAACTAATTCGCATGTGCTATTCTTACTACGTGCTAGCACAATTTCCTTGAACTGTCTATGATAATATTTAATTGGACACGATGTATCAATAAATGCATTTTATTCACATTCCTTGTTTTTAATAATGCAGAATCAGTACGATAAAAAATATATAAAAAATATAATAAAAATATGATAGTGTACATACTCATATTTTTAATAATGTGAAGAATCTGTACATTAATATAAAATTGCTTTAATTGAAACTTTTATAAAAAGTCATTAGTAAAATGGACTTAGTAAGTTTCGAGTTATAATATATCGCAAGTAAACAATTACGCATTGTTCACTTACATACTTTTGATATTTCGGTTTTATAAAAGGTGTCAAACTAACAGTTACTAGTTTGTCAAAGCTATTGGTTACGAACAGACCCTTAAGACAATGAGTGATATTCTGCCACGATATCAACAAGGAACAGAAATCAGGTAGAACTACGATCCGGTTAAACTTGTCCGACGCGTGCTTCCAACATTTTTTATTTATTTGTCTGCATCGTCGGATACCGCTGGGTGTGACGTCAGACAACCTAAACTGGTTGGCGAGGGAGCAGGGATTTGCCTCGTATCCTTCCGGTTCTGCAAGTGGTTTGGACCTGTTCTACATTCAGGTTGCACGGTGCCAGGCGACCCGGACCGTGTGACGTATGGCAAACAGTAACAACAAGCTCTCTGGAGCTAATGTCCGAATTAGACTGGTTCGCGTAAGTGGGACTTACAAGCATATGTTGATAAACAATTCATCTATGTTTGCCGGAATGCATAAAAGTTCAAATAACCACGTATTACGCTATATTCAGTTCACTTTAACTAGACACTCGCTTTGCTGAGTCACGGTGTGGTGTACGCAACAATTAGCGTACGTATTATAGCGTCATACTATGCGCAGACGACCGCCTGGTGTATACCATCAAAGGTCAGTATCCGTACCAAAATGGTCACGCCTAATAACTGGTTGTATGATGTAGTCGATCCAGTCGTAAAACCACAATCTTTGGGTACCAGTATTTTACGCTGTGTTTATTGATTCAATAGAATCAATGAGAAATGACGCTTCATTTACAAATCATATCTTATCGTATAGAAAAGTATATCTTTGTGTAAAGTAGTTTTTGCTTTAACATAATAAGCGGCTACTACCAGCTCTACATTGATTTATAGCAATTTAACTTTTAACGATCAAGGGAAAGTTTCAGATCATAAATATGAAATATCCATAAAATAAGTGCATGAATAAAGTTCACATTAAGTTAGTATTTAACTTTGTTGGCAGGAGGCGCAAGGAGATGGTGGAGGTCAGCGGAGACTCGTGGCGTACATACTACTCGAGTGCAGCGGAGCATCCCCTTAGCGCAGCCACATCCGCTGTGCTGGGGGTGTCGGAAGAAGGCCAACCCCAGTCACTAGTCACGGAGTACTACAAGTTGCCACCCTGGGACAAGACACACATCTCAATCTGCACAAAGATGTCAAAATTGATGTCTGGCCGTAAGTCCAAAGTCATGCTCACATTATGCCATATTCTGCGATCTTTACGTTTTCCCCCACATTTCACAATATAATAGGAATAACATGACTAAGCTTGTTATGGTCTATTATTTTATACTTGTAACATGGTATCTATCAAGAAGTAGTTAAAGATAAGTAACTGTATCAGTAGTAATGTTTGTAAAGATTTGTTAAAACTTATAAATAAGATGCCTGACAATCTATCTAAACATCTTTCGAGTGTTTAGTTTAAACTAAAAAAGTTTAATTTAAATTATATTTCCAAATTTTTATCACTAAAATGAATGTTAAATCAACGGAGATTGCGGAAAATCAATCGTTGTTTCTCACGGCCGTACATCACATCCAATGTTCGTGTATCGATGCAATTATCATTATAATCGACGAATTTCGAGGCACAGTGAATACGGAATGAATTCGCGTAAAATTTATATGTAAACTATGATAATATGTTACCTTTTGTGTGATGGAGTAGTTTTTGTTAGCGTTCGATTTACAGGGCTGTGTTACCGAGTCTCACGGATGACTACACTGAGACATAGGCCGCGTGTCTTCCGGCCCCAACGAAAGGTGTAAGAATAACAAATAATAAAAATGTTAATGTTCCACTCAATAAATCATAAGCACTCATTTGAATACGTATGGCGAGATTAAAGAAATAAGAGTTCGCAACTGTGAAGAATATTTCGTTCCCCTAAGAATCCGTGCATTTATCATTCGAAATTACCATATTTTTTGCAGTTGATTAGATTTATAGTTTTTATCGATGCCTTTTTTCTTAATTATTTTGCATTATGTACTTTACCTCAACCTTAAAAAACGCTATTCATGCAATTATAAAATCGACATACGCTGTAGTAGTACAGCCACAGGTGACTTCGAAAAACGTCTTCATATCTTTATAATCTATAAATAATAATACAGTTTAAAAGTTACGTTTCATGTAGTAAATATATAAATTAAGCCAAATTAAACACATATCTTTTTGGAGTTTATTAAAAAGTACAATGGAGCAAGTTTTTTTATAGTAAGTTTTTTATATAAGTATATTTAACATCAATTTGCGTACAAATAATTAAAGGTAACATAATGTATTACAAATAACATAATGTATTTTTTATGTCTGTTATTTCATTATGTTTATTCTGAATAATATCAAAAATTAACCGTTTTATACATAATTATATTTAGACAGAAGAAATACGTCGATTGATATTGGTAGCATGTTATTTATAAAATAATGAAAATAACATGAAAGTATTTTATAACAGCATTGAAAGTTATAAAAGTTATAAAACTATTCATAGAAGATAATGTTGGTGCATTCAACGGTATTCTCATAGAAACGCGACCCCGATCAAATTATGCCCGCTCTTTGAGTGAGGTTGTTAACAGCATCCTTTGAATGGTGACACAAAAATGAGCAAACGCCGTGTCACATTCTGATTATAAAAACTGCATAATGTTGACTTGACCCTGCAGGCTAGTTTATTCCTTTGTTAAATTTTTAACGAAACATTTCATTTACTTACAAAATGGTTGAAAAGAGGGTTAGTGTGAGTAATGTATAATGAGAAACATTATAAAATTATGTATTAAATTGTTAATTAATAACTCTGTGTGTTTTAATCACAGAGCTATGATAGAGATATACGAGATAAAAAAAATTCTATTTTCTTTTTTTTATAAAATATTAATTAAGTATAAGCAAAATAAAATTGTTAAAACCAATAAAAGAGTCTACATGGTACGTAGGTATTGTGTCTCTGATATAAATACTTCGCTCAGTGCCAGACAGACGGCAGATTAGTTAATTTATTAAAATAAAAAAAATGAGACTAAATAGAAATGTTACTATATTTAAAATATACAGTTAAATAGCAAATTGACGAGATTTTGGGGTGGCCCTACCCACCTACCCGAACACTCGTTTATTCCCCGACTTTACATTCACAGCCACACACGTCAATACCCGTCAGCATGATTTCTATCAACTAGAGAAGTTGCTTTTGTCTTCGCCAGCGCCAGTGCTGTGGGTTGTAACGAGACGATGCATTCGGCCTGTCATCCTCGTCACCGAGTACGGGAGAACAAGAATACAAATAATGACAATAGACGGATGTTGCTGGAAGTGGCTCACATTGACAAGGACGGCCAGGACTTGTCTCAGCTCATTGTCGGCACGCGTCCCACGCGGCCGCGGCTCGACGCGCGCTGCTATTTCTCATTCATACATTCAAAATTATAACAAATGCTTCAGCTCGCCCGCACCCATTCGTGAGCGTTGTGTCGCCGCTATGCGTTTGTATGCAAATCCGTTATGTAGTTCAGTGCCAGAATATCGTCAGTTTCGGGGCTGTATTTGTTGTCTAAATCGTTGGTATTATTTGAATTGAATGCACGATGTTGATACCAGTACCAGTTATAGATACCAGTTCGGTTCGCAGCTTTGTCGTAGGCGTTCGTTTCATAAACGTTGTGTACCCACTCCGAATATGTAGACGAAGTCAACTTTTGAGTCCAAGTTTACGGGTAATATGGGTATTAAGTGAAAACGACGACTATAACTATTAATAGCTGTCAGGGAGTGGTGTATGTGAGCGCCAAGATTAGCATAGAAACGCGCTGCGGGATGGCTCCGGGGAAGGCCTCGCCCTTTTGAACCTGTCACTGATCACACTCACATCTAACGGGAAATCGGTTTCTCTGTAAACACTTAGTATGCAACGCTTTAATTGAGTATATAAATTAAATGGATATTTTAAATATCACAGAACCCATTTACGACGATAACGACGACTTAATGGGTGAGTAATAAATAAGTAGTCGTCAAGCATAACATGGTCCAACTAATGTTTTTTTTAATGAAATGAAACTATTTTGTAGGTTGCTGGGTTTTTGCTTCAGGGATTTTATCACAAAATAGATGCGGAAAGTCATTAGATACAAGTGACAGCTATTTAATTTACATATGGTAATACCAAGAAATTATTGTTATCCGTAACTTAAATACTAATTGTAAAAATAAGTTAATTGAAGTGGATGTTAACAAATATATTTGATTGCAAATTCGCAGCAAAGCGAAACGCGGCGTCGCGGTTGCTAAACAAAAACTGAGGGAGCTGAAACCGTGTGACCCATTTAGGAGCAGAACCGGTTTCCTCTTGAAGATACGTCTGCATTGTTATAGCTTAGCAGTTAATACCATACAATTCCCTTGGAAACACCCGACCCTCTTGCAAAGATAATGTATAAAGAAGATAGTTGTGCGTTATGTCGCGGACAGTAGCGGTCATCACGCAACGAAATATGAAATCGGGGCTTGACCATTCTTGTGATCATTTTTTATGCGCTGTTTTCCATTGAACTGCCAAACTAAAGAAATCCAATTATTGTCGTTACAATCTATGCGAATTATTTACAGCAGCTGTCGTTATTACTATTAACGGTAACCATTTGAAGATAAAACTTTTAATTAGTGGCAACGTAAACGGAAAGGAGTAGCTTAGATTAAATGAAGTGCGTAACTGATTTCTCATTTTTAATGACATAGACAAATGGCGAAACCGTTTTCAATTAAACTTTTTTGATAATATATTAGTTCCGTGAGAAAAGTAGCAATAAACCTACATTTGGCTGAATGATATATTCAAATAGAATGGAATTACGTTACTCACATCCGTTGCAAGCACCTTCTTCATCTCGTTTTATCGTTCGATAGATTTTAATCTGTTCGTCAAACGATGTATAAACTGTCGTCACCTCTGATCGTAATCACGATAGTACGTACCTTGAATATATGCTGATTTTAAAGGTTCACTACACTCATTGCCTAGTTATTAATTTTATACCTTTTGCTAACTACGTTTGCATGTGAATTACATCGATGTTTTTAAGTCAACACTACTACATAATCGAATCGACGGTAAACACCTGGCTACCGCTTGGATGTCTTTTTACGGTAATATTGAATTAACTGACAATCGAATCTATTATGGTTACGAGATGTTTATATATTTTAATACAAAAATTGTTAAATTAATAAAATTTCGTATCTTAAATACGTTATCCTCCACCATCAAAATTCATTCGGAAACGATAAGCCGTATTGACGTACCTGCTATTTTTTAAATAAAGGGTAAGTTGCACCCTTGTGTGATATTGTCGATGCCTCATCATGTGTGAAAGGGTGTTAAGTAAACATTGCAAATAATTATGGAAGCGATTGCATCTGAGTGGGCAACAGATTTTGCTTTAGCAAGACACTTTTGCATTTGCATGCGAAATACAGTCACTTTTTGTTAGAGAAGGTGTACATACTTACATTTTATTGCGCGCAATGTTATGGTAATCTTGTGCAACATGACACTGATATCAGATTAAGAGTTTGGGAATTTAACTTTGGCTTCCGTTAGTAGGGTTGTCTCACGAATAAGTTTCTGTTACACATGTATTGACTAATACTTATTTTTTTATCTTCACGCATTTCCAATGCAGGGATATTCTGAGATATAGACAATTCTTTCGCCGCAAATTATTTGGTACAACTTAACGACTTATTAATTTAGACCAACAATATCCTTTTTATTTAGACAGTGTCAAGATATTTAATGTTGAATTTTTATCTTCAGTAACTTAAAGATACTCAATCATTTATTTCTTCACAGACTGCTTTATATTATGGCTCCAATATAGTGAACTGTCAAGTTTATTCAATACTAGTTTATATAAACCGGTGACTTTCTTGAATTTAATATTATTATTTAATATAGCTATATTTTATCGTACTATTTGCTATTAATCATAACGGTATTGCCTTCCACTAAACGAACATAGTTTGAACTTACAGTTTAAGCAAATTTACTTTACATCCTTACTAAATTGTTTACCCTACCATGACGTTTGATTATAATTATGATTTCGTGTTCAGTATTCAAAAGAAAATTGTTCAATGGGTAACAAAAATACTTTGGTTACAACTTTTGTATAACATTACAATTTACCCAGACCGGCCATAAGTTCTGTTACAAATGAAAATGTTTTTTTTTAAATGAAGTAATGTAATATTATTACAATTTATAGCTACATATTTATTCGTCTTAGCAAAGAATTAAAAAATCTATTAGAAATTGCAACCTTTGGCTTTTATACAGGGTTTGGCCACGAATCCATAGATTTACGCACTATTTCCAAGGGTAATTTCGTCACTGCTTGCTCCAAAAATTTTTAATGAGACTCAATGTCACCGTATCGTTTAGAGCAGCCATGTCCTCTAAAACTGACCATAACCTGCGAGTCGCGACAGAAGGCGTTTTTATTGATCCACTGTCTTTAATTGTAAAGATTGATTTAGGGCATGTTCCCTATATTGACGTTAACGAGGTTTCAACGAATTTTTCTCTAATAGCATTCACAGCCTTTGTTCTAACAGCCAGTTCTAACAGCACGCAGCCGAAGCAAGACAATAACTGCAATTATATTTTCTTTAGCAGTCCATTCCATATTTTAATTTGATAAGAAACACGAAAAAATATGTGAAATGGCGCAAAATCGAAAGAGGTTTTTAAAATGAATAATAAACAAATATAAATAAATATCTTTACGCAATTCCCAATACAGGGGTAGACAGAGGTCTAGTCTAGACAATTAAGTTCCTTCGACCCACCTTCCACCGAAGATATTTTCGGGACAACGTGACAGGTGGTGAGACCGTCGCCGTGTTTATAACCAAGCCAACGATATAATTCGTACATAAGTTTTTGAAAAACCCATTGGTACGAGCCTGCCACCTGGGGATCGAACTCGGGTCTCTTGACTCGAAATTCCGACCACCCAACCATCGTGACTTTTTAAAATAACATATGTGTTCGAAATTCAAAACACTGAAAAAAAGTTTTTATGTAACTGTATCTATGGCTAGACTGGTTAAATTTCACGCCTTTCTTAATTCTGGAGTAGTCAGGGGTCTAGATAATTTAAATATTTTTACTCACATTTCACTGGGACAGCGTGAGAGGTGAACAGGACACACAATATATTGGTCGGAGAAGAAAGTGGCATATTAACGCCCTAGAGTAAACATTTAGCAATATTTTTATAAGGTTTCTTGACTTATCAAGAAATTACCGCAAGAATATCTACACACCCTTTGAACTCATGACCCATGTTTACAAGATCTTTGCTTGACTCATTAGTAATTATTTCACCGGCTGGTTTGACGACTTCTAGACAGCCGAACAAGCCGGTTTAAGTAAAGGTTATACATCTGCAGTTTACATTATAAATAACCTCAAACAAAATTCACGGATATATGGATTAATATTATTGGATTATCATTAATATTATTAGATTTGATTAACATTATTATATAATTCTTGTTCTTTCTAGTATAGGAATTGTTTCTAGTCTTCAAAGTCTCGGCCGTAGATTATCCTAGTATAGGGTAGACTATCCTAGGTATATTTAGCAGGTAATGTTTGTAGCCTATAATAAGAAAATGATGATGATTCTCAGAATCATCATCATCTTCTCCATTCTTCCTCTTAATAAGATACTGTTACTTACATGCCGGTAAAGCTAAAGGGATGACTTATGAGTAATATTTAATAACTGAAATTGTAGAGAATAACTTAGAAATAAAATTAGCGGATAGTTTTCTATTCTATATTTTCAAAATCAATATCTATAAAACTACCAGATGCTGAAGATTTAAAGCATTCTTAATCGGTACTGTTAGAAAATCAGCTGTCATGTGAAGTTTGTAACGCGTTTTTATCGTCACGGCCAATATTCAACATGTAAACAGTCGTGCCCCGAGTATATGAATAACAATTTCTGCCACTTCGCCTCAGGCACATTATGCCAGGATTAACGCAAACTCAATTTGCATGCTTTAACAAAAAAGAAGGCAGCGTAAACCCTTTTCGATGTCAAAACACAGTCCCGAATGTAACTGCGAATAAAAGGTTATTTGTTTCGCGAATCAAAAACGATACGAAAACTCGGCTGTGGAGTTTCAACATTAAGCATTAAGGAGAAATTAAATCGAATATAATGTTATCGTACTTGCGATTTCACACTCATCGTATTCCGTTTGCAAATCGTATAATAAATCGTGAAGAATAAACGAAGCGAATACTGCCATCGGAGTCTCGGCTCGCGGGAGGTCGCGCTTCCCGGCCAATTCGGACGCATGAAATAGTGCCAACGGAGTCTCTTATCTAAAATAAACATCTGAGCGCCAATGAAACATGTCTTCAATTATCATAAATCGGCCCGCACTGACACCGACCAACGAAAGCCGCGCCCCGCGCCACTTGCGAAGGCTCCGCTCACTCACATGCAAACGAGTCAAAGTAATTTAACGTCACTGTCTATACGCTGGGTGTAATTATTAAAAAAAGTTACTTTTAGGACCTCTATACATGCTGCATAGAAAAATCAATAATGTTATTGGAAATGCAAATAGGTTACAGCTATGCGTTATGTGTGGTTAACATGCAACGTTGTACGTTTTCTTTAAATTCATTCCTCTTTTTACAACCGATAATATTAGATACGTACACGGTTTTGTTATTTTATCAGGGTCAGTACTTGCGAAGGAACACGTGTACCATAGAATAGATTTTTGCTTTTCAGTTCTATGCTCATAAAATGATTAAAGAAATAACATCCTTTTTAACATATGGACTTTACAATTTCGAAGCATATAAACTTGATATGGCGTACAACAACACAAATAGACTCTAGCTATTATTTATAAAACTCATATATGTTATACGAGTATTATTGTTAAAAAAAATTAAAATATAAATTAAATATCTTCACGCAATTCCCAATGCAGGGGTAGACAGAGGGCGAGTCTAGACAATTAAGTCCCTTCGACCCACCTTCCACCGAAGATATTTTCAGGACAACGTGACAGGTGGTGGGCCCGTCGCCGTCTTTATATCCAAGCCAACGATATTCGTACATAAGTTTTTGAAAAACCCATTGGTACGAGCCTACCAACTGGGGATCGAACTCTGGTCTATTGACTCGAAATTCCGACCACCCAACCACTCGGCTATCGTGACTTTTTTATTATATTTAGTATTATTGTTATTTATATTATTCAAATTACCTTGCGTTACGTTAGTTTAGACCTTTTTAATTTAAAGAAAGTTTAAAGTCTATAGTGGTATACTAATTGGTAGTGACCCCGACTACGAAGTTAAGGGTTGCAAGTTCGGATCCCACAAGAGAAAAACATGAAAGTGATGAATATGAATGTTTGTACTTTATTCATGGATGTTTATATAAATCTATAAGTATGTTAGTATATTGTATTGTCTACTTTCAAACCAAGATGTCGTTCGCGCCAGTTACGAGAATATCTGTCACTGAGCTGACCATGGAGAGGTGAACTTATCTCTCAACAGTTCATCTCTACTACTCATAGTTCCAGTAATCCGTTGATTACTTTCGATGTCCCTATAAATTAAGAGGAATTGGATATAGTCAGGATCAATTAGAAATTTCGTGACTTTAATTATCTTTTATTATAATATACTCCAAATAATAAACTTCTTGATTGGTATAACTAATGTATTAGTAATTTTAAAATCCAGTCCCAATTTCTTAGTCATGTTGTATTCGAATCTACAGATTCTTCATTTCTGAAAAAACGTGTGTTATTTTTCGATTTATGTATTTAATTCAGACATAACATACGTGAATTCATCTTCTTGATTGCATAAAATGTCAAATAATTGTCTAAATTGAATTTCAAAAACTTACCGTTCAAGTTTAATTTAACTTTAAGGATAATCCAAATGAAAACAAGCGTCACTTGATAATCGAAGTATTTCTGTCATTGAAATTTAAAGTATATTTTATGAAATCTAAAATAACCAAACTTTATATTTTTAAATATCAAATCTATTCTTGCATTGCGTAGTTGTTTTACGCCGCATTCCATTGCGCAGTCTAGCAAAGAACGGTTGCCAAGGAAAACTCGCCTTAACGATAATTTTGAGAGGGCTTTTGACAGTAATACGTTGCGGTTAATATCATCTTTTAGAATTGATATTTATTCACATTTCTTTTCTAAAACAAATTTTTAAAATTCTTTTGGTCGTTATTTGTCTAAGTGTAGTTGGAAAGCTTTATAATAATGATAAATAATGTCTAAAATTCTTTTTGCGAATAAAATTAATAGATAAGCTAATTGACATAAATATAAACTCGATACTTTTGGATTATTTTTTACAGTTCTTATCTACCTGCATTTTAATTGAGGTGAATATCGTAGATCTATCTGACCATAAATTTAAGTTTCAGATGGAATCAAAGAAATAAATAAATATTAAATAAATATATGGACAGATACAACATTACATACATTGCTCTGATCCCAAAGTAAGTGCAATGTATAGTAATGTTGTCCTTAACTTAAAGCACTTCAAAGCTTCCTAAGTATCTGTTTGATGCAGTGGCAATATAAGTATTAAAATTGATTAAATATGTAGTAAAATAATTAATAAATATCTTCACGCAATTCCCAATACAGGTGTAGACAGAGGTCTACTCTAGACAATTAAGTCCCTCTGACCCACCTTCCACCGAAAATATTTTCGGGACAAATATGTAGTGAAATTAAAATATATTTAGGTATAATTCTGCTTAAACAAATTTAAAATTTAACGCTTAAATCTGTCAGCACTAAGGTTTTCTGACTTTATAATTCAGTTCGAATAAATAAAAAAAATTGATGACATTATAGATGTTGTGTCAGTGTTTCTTGAGCTCGTTACTTTGTAGTCCCCTGTGAGTATTACCCGTTACAGGTTTCATCAACACCTCACATTATGAGGTTGTAATAAATCTGCACTTATATGGCAGAAAACATTTCTGTTCTCGATATGGAAAGATGACTTGTGATATGGAATGGGATAACTAAATTTGATTGACACAATATTTTTTACAAAATCGTAATATCTTTTCAAATTATTAAATTCATTATATCTCGAAATTAATGAAGCAACCTTCTTCACTTTAGAAACAAAGATTTAATTTAGAAAATATTATTTTTATTTATAAATAAAAATTATTTGAATAAATAAAAACTTTTCAATGTTGTTACAACTTCTTATTGTTATGAGAGCGTGTAATTATAAAATAATAATAAATATCTTCACGCCATTCCCAATAAAGGGGTAGACAGAGGGACAGGAGGACAATTAAGTCGTTTCGACCCACCTTCCACCGAAGATATTTTTGGGACATCCCTCAAATTAGGTGTCTAATAAATAAGGTGATATGACAGTCAGATATTTAGCTAGTTTATTAAGGTGAAAGAAATATTTGTGATGAAAGTATGTTTTAATATAACATGTGACAAGAAGTGCAAGAATGATAGTAAGACGCTTTTGCGCGCGCACGTCGAGGTCGGTCGTAGAAATAGTAGCGCGCACGCAACGTCACCAATCACACTTGTCTCCCCTCCGCAGGGCCGGCGGAGCGCTGAAGGCAGCCAATGGCGCGCACGGGGCGGAGCTGGGCGAGCTCTCGGTCCTACTTCACGCGGGGAGCGTGAAGCGCGAGCCCGAGGACCTCAGCCGCAAGGTGGTCGAGGAGCCCGAGCCGCACGCGCTCAAGCCGCCGCGACACAAGGTGCGTCACACGTCCGCACGCCGCCGTCGCGCGCGCACGCACTCACACACCTCCCTTACCGGTCACTCATGTATTATTTATCGCGGTTAGCGTACGATGTGCCGAGCACACCGCTCGCGCCGCACTAGCCGCGCCCGCCCGCGCCCCACGACAGGCCGGCCAGTGCTGCCCGCCCAGTGCACTACGCACTCGAACCACAAAGAACTCTCAAGTTCCATGGAATTTTGCACATTAGTATTGTGAACGTGTTACAAACAATTTTAGTGTACGTGAAGCTGTGAACTGTGCTTCGACGCGTCATGTACGCGTCAACATTGCGAAGCGGACAATTGTCGTGGGAGAACGCGTGTAACCGGCGCGTGTGTCCGCAGGTGGCGGTCGGCGAGCCCGGCGAAGCGGCGTCCCCATCGCCGGTGCCATCGCGAGCCTCCTCGGCCGGCTCGCTACTACCAGACGCTGCGATGTACGCAGCGCAGATGTTTGCACCGCCAGGCACTCCAAGTCCCACGCCTTATGGCGACCAATACTCTCGTCAACCGGCGACTTTCGCTGGCGAGCCATACTATCGAGAGTACTTCGTCGGTGATGGCTATCAGCAACGTAGTGCTCCTCCCTATGGCGATTCAGAGCCGGCTTCAGCGTCGACGCTCGGCGAGAGATACGCTGCGCCTCGATATCACAGCAAAAGTGTGATAGCCGCAGCTGGGCTTACTGTGGACCTGCCTTCTCCTGACAGTGGTATTGGAGCAGATGCTGTCACACCTCGAGATCATACCGCCGTGCAGCAGGTCGGTGCTACGAGAGAGAAGGGCGCGGGCGGGCGGGCTTCTTACATTAACACATACATACACAAATATACTACACATGCTTACACTTGCTTATTATATTAACTTTCATTTTATGAATTTTATCATAATTTATCATAGTTTACGTTTAGTTCATCTTAAAATAAGAAATTTATCAAGCTACAAAAACCCTGACTTCGTTATTAAGATTATGACCCTGAAACGTATAAACGTATTTCAGAACATAACCATTATAACATTTTGCAAACAAGTCTTTGAAGGATTCAAAAATATTGACCACGCCAGAAGCCCACCCCTCGCACTTTCTGTTTTTGTAGTTGTTACATTTTGTTTATTTTTTATATTTTTTCCTTTTATATATAATTGATTGAATGCTAGCGTTTGTCTATGATTCGTGTTCATAAAACAATCACTTATTCTTGTTAATTCTCTATTGATTGTAAGATAGGTTGGCATTATTATCAGTTTTATTGTAAAATATTTAAGTATATCTTAAACGGATAATCGGTTACATTTTTCCCCATGACCTTCAGAAACTTTTTAAGGAATATTGTCATAGTGATTGAAAAACCGTTGAATAAACAAATACCGTTTATACTTCTTCATTACTTTATAACGTTTATATCTCACATATAAAAAAAAATTAAAAATTTGCTGTAAATATTACGAGATATATTTAGCAAATTTATCTCGTAAGAATAAAAAATCGAGAAAAGAAATCGCTCCTTTTGGAAGTCAGTTGAAAACGTACCTATATAAATTTTTGAACTTCTTTAGTTAGTAAATACCTAAATTGGTAAAGTTTAAGATTTGAATAATACCTTTTTTTTTGTTATTACAATTTGTCGAAATAAACGTATCGTCATAACCATTAATCGCTCATCCATTACGAATGTATTATTATATTGCGCATAAGGAAGTCTTACGAAAATTGCTCAGTAGCTTTTTGTTTTTAATAACCATTAAATTGTTATTCTAGAGATCCAATTTATTCCATCTCCATCGACGCAACTTATAAAGTCACGACATAGTGGCCTTCTGTAAGGCTTATTTAAAAGCCCATTCCATTTACAATATATTTCTGAGGAATCATATTAAAATAACAAATTGGTAACTGGGAGGGTGATTGGTGAACAAGTGTTATTGAAGGACTTGCACCTCCATGTCTAAGGCGCGGCTCTCACGAGCTATAGTCACCAACAATACCTACTGTAAGGTTTAAGTGTTAGTCATTTATTCTACTGACATGCAGAAATAGTTCTTGTATAATATTAACATAAATAGATTTAAAATTCTTAAGAGTTATGTTACTCCCTCTAATCTAACATTGAAGGTTCTATTTATTACGATATCTTAAATTGTTGTGATCTATAATAATATCGTGAACTTAATATCGTGATTTGTGGCGAAAAAGACAAACGTAAGTCATTAATTTAAGTTACATGTTCATTCACAATACTAGGAAATGATAACGTAAGTACAGTAATATTTTAATTATAACCATTAACATAAATTAGGTACTAGTTAAAAATGTATAAACGATTACGTCATATAAATTATCATGACATTGTCTGTTTTTCGCTCTTTTTTTTAATTCTATACTAATTTATCAAAACAACAAGCAAATTAACTGAGTTCGGTCCTTAAGTTATGTCTCGAAACGAGTATTTTATACCTTCCTGTTTTCCCTGATCATTACGAATCACTGGTATTAATACGAAGACAAATAGTACATATAACGTAATTCAATAATATGAATGTATACTTAAATTAAATAAGAATAATATTAATTTTGTAAGAAATCAGTTGCCAAAAGTATGTTGTTATAATAATATAACTAATGTTATTATTGGATTCAAATTAACTGCTTAATTCGATACGGGTTAGACAGGTAGTATTAGTTAAAAACAAAGATGAAAAGCTGTCAGCCTAAACAAATCTAAAAATCTTTGCTGGATTATTTTAAAGACATTCAAATTATCAGTACTTATTACACGTTGAACGTTACGCAGATATTACCAAATAACTGCGTAACGTTCAAATAAAAAAAAATCTAATAAACACCAAACTCATTTCACATTAGAATAACTAATCCGACTACTGCTAAGTACTAAACTCTGGGGTTATCTCAATATAATCGAAAGAGCAGGTATGGAAACTACTGCGAATGATAGATATTAATCATGCGAAAAAAAGACTCGCATGTCGGATATAATGTAATACGACCTCCAACTTGCCATACTGGTATACAAGCTAACGCCTTGATTTACAAATAAAAAAATCATTAATGAAAGTCATGAATCAAAAAGCGTTTGAGTTTCCTTTAAAGTTTTGACTCATATAATATTTTTAATTAATAAACTACATAGTTACGTGATTATTTTTGGGTTTTTATTCAACTATTTTAGTTTTAGGTTTATTGGAAGATATGTTCTAATTTAAATTTAGGATTAATTTTCCTTTACTCTTTTAAATTCTTATTGGGTTCTTTCGATAGACATTTCAGTGAAAGTGCGAAGCAAATTTATAATATAAAAGTATTTTCTTATTTCGCTTCAAGAATTTCGTTGACGGGTCTAGGAATATTGTGTATACCTATTAATCCTTTATTTTATCAAATATGGTAAGCAAGCCTAAGTTAATCATTCATATTAATAAGTTAATTTCTGTGAGCATGCAAATATCAAAATTAAACTAAACACGATGACATTACGCTTTCAAGTATGTTTATGTATAATAACAAAATTGATTATGTACCTAATCTACCTCAATGCCAATTTTAGATCGATTAAATTATTAGAATTTTTAAAATTTTCTTATTCGAATCCTACTATATTCAGCAATCACTGCTATATACATATATTGATTTATAGAATTCGAAAGTATATAAATTATTAAGAAGTATTTATCTGTATATTTAAAGAAAAATTCGTCTTGTGTAGTATTGGTCCAACAGATTAAAAATTTAATAAAACGGTTACCCGAGATTTGTGACCCAATTAGTACCTAAAACATAGTACCTATTTCACAGATGTAATGCTTAAGTATGACAAGAGGTCAATTTCAAAGGCAGTTTTAATTAAAGCGTGTTTAATCTAAATTTGATTTCTATAAAATTATTACGAACGCTGATCTGTTCAGAATCGCGAATCAATATACGCCCATAAAAGATACAGCTAGAAATTCTTTCTTATTTGAACAGATAGTTTTTAATATGTTACAGTTTTTAGTTTATAAGAATAATACAACAACGATAAAATAAGCCTGGACATTTCGAAGTATCTTTTTCACCAAGCACATTTTATTAAGCTTTTAACCAATGACACATTTTATTGTATGGATTTATATACCTATACAATACCATTTCATATATCATATGAAGTATTAGGTAATCGAAACGCTATAAAAACTGAATACATTTTTAAAAACTCTAAAATAAATAAAACAGTTGTTTATAAATTATCTTAAATAACAAAAGTTGCTCAAAATCCTATGTATTTTAAAAATAGACAGCATGTCTGAAATACATAATCCCATCGTACTCTAAAGCTGCACATCGATAACAACTGACTTTGAATTTTACCGTAAAATTTTTATTTTTGCAATCTGTGTGATCACAATGAATGTAAGTAATGACATGAAGGGTCAGGACTGAGTTTTGAAATATTTTCTATTTAGTTCCATGTCTTGTCATGCTCAGTCTTATGCCATAGTATAATTATTGTCCTCTGGCCTAGGTGTTAACCGCAATAGGCGTATATCTTTGCAATATCTCCCTACAACATTTTATCAATATCCTTTTAGCCGTAAAGAGGTTACAAACTGTATATCAGAGACTATATTAACGAGAAATTTTTAAATAGATTTCGACTAACGAATTTTTAATTCTTTTTAGTATAAAAAATTTTATGATTTCTTGTATTTACGCGAACACAAAAAGTAATAAATAACGCGATAAAATCCGAAAATCGTTTTGTTTAAGATATAAAATATTTTCTATTTACTATAGGATAATTATAGATATATAACAGAACAAAGGCTAGTTTGGGGCGAATTGGTTTAGGGGACAGATGCATGAGCTACGTGATTGATTAATATTACATGATCCATTAAAGAATAAATAGTGCACAATGGTTGTTTAACTAGAACTTTGATGCCCACACAGTCGTTCGAGTATACGGTAATCTGCCAGCAGCCCGGCGTGGGCGAAGACGGACGAGGCACCCCCTCAGCGCACCATTCGCCCGCGCAGCCGCCCCGCACGCGACCCTGGCACGATTTCGGTCGGCAAAATGACGCCGACAAGATACAAATCGCCAAAGTGTAAGTACAAAGTCTAATCAACGTCCGATCGCCTGCTTCGGTCAAATTATTTTATCAACATTCTTTTTCTCATTCATGCATAAATTCCACATTTATTCGAATGCTTTTCATACTTACACGTTAACATTATTGAACGATTTTATTTTTAACTCTAAACGTTTTTAAGTAATTTGTTCAAAAGTATGATGCAGTAATTTAAGTCAATTTATATATATTTTTTTCTAATATCTCAGAATATTTGTTGTGATAATTCACGAATTTTTGCAGTTGTGATGATAATTAGGTTTAAATTGAAATTTTTGGCGGAAGTTGCTTATGGTTTAATGTCTATATCTCCAATAGCACGCTCTTCGCCAACTCAGTAAGCGGATGGCCGATTGCAGTACCAGATGATTCGTAACTTAGACGCTGTTTTCCTTTATCAGAATATAATACGGCCTTGTGTTTCTTAAGTTGCTTATATAGCTATCGGAAGTTACAAGGACACAAAAAAAAATGTTTAAAAGTCTTTCTTATGATTTAAATAAATAGGGGTTTTGTTTTTACAGCTCAACTAATATTTTCATGTCATCGTATAAGAAGAAACTAAAGCTCTTTATTTATTAAATGGTTGCAATAAATAATACGATTTTAGCGCCTAATGACTTATTTAGTTTAGCTATTACATTAAAGCAACTTTACATTTCTTAGTAAGTCCATCTGATTCAAGTCACTACATACGAATCAAGCCTTAACATTATTGGTTCGTGTAAGTACTTAAAGAATCTACCTGTTTTACCATAAACATACAGTGTTATTTCCACGCATATTAATGTCGGAGACCGCAGCACACTCGGCTTTGGTAAGGAGTAATGTGGGGACTTGAATTACGATGATAGTGTCAAGAAAAATACTGCACAAAGAAAACACGACGAGGCTAAAGAAATTTTAAAAGCAAGTCTAATTTATTTTAT
Organism: Sericinus montela; assembly: GCA_029286605.1. Lineage (NCBI taxonomy): Eukaryota > Metazoa > Arthropoda > Insecta > Lepidoptera > Papilionidae > Sericinus > Sericinus montela. The sequence goes on from JAGSMR010000005.1 coordinate 5,740,426, forward strand.
TATTATTACAGAGATTTTTATTAACTACTTGTAGTTTTAATGGGTTTCGTTTCTATTATTAACATATTACAAATTCAAATTTTCCTTGGATACTATTATTATAGTAACAAATAAATAACTTCTGCGTCCGTATTTCCAATACTAGATTAGAATAATATTTTAAGTTTGTGTGGGCGGAAAAAAATATATTTTAGATTCGTGACAATGTGCTGAGCCTGGAACTGTCTTAGGCAAACCAGCAGAAGCAAACCAAACGAGAACAGAACTTGAACCCATTCATTTCAAATCACCCAACCAATGTGTTCTTCTTTACAACCTAACAAAATTCCACGCTGTATGGCCAATCGCTGGATGTAGATCCATCGATTGACACTAATAAATAATGTAATAATGATAATTATCTCACTATTACTACTACAAATGCTATTATTGTTGCAGTTAGGATTAATATTAGTATCTACATTCTAAACATTCTTGATTAGCCAGCCGTTTTATCAATCCATTAAAATTAATATCTCACAAAATTCCAAATATAAAGGTAGCACATTTCCATTTTGTTATTTCACGAAGAACATCAAAAATTCTCATTATACTGAAAAAATTTGTTACTTATTAAAAAATCAATTCTTTAATATACGGTATTGAGTTTGTGGTAAATTGTTGATAGAAATGCTAATAAAGAAACAATTCACGAAATGTATGTAAATGTTTAGCGTAAATACAAAATAAAAATAATTTGATTATCGTCCTTTTAAACTTACGTGTTGTTAGTGAGAATGGAAGGAAACAACCTGCGACCCAAACTAGCATATTGACTAACCACTTTGCACCTCCCGACAATCTTCGATGCAGCGGCCCTTTCTAGGAAAAACATTGTACGACGAACACACGCAGTGTTTAATATAAATACTAGTTGGTCGGTCAGACGTAGCTCTATCCTTTCCGGTAAGAGTAACTCTTCATCACAGGACCACCTTATTCATTATTATCTGGTCCAGATTTTAGGATTTGAGAATTTTGATAATTAATATGGAATATTAGTCACGATCGGAATTTGAGCCTAGATACCTGACTACGATGTTTACCCCTTTAGAGACCAATATATCAGTGATAAATAGCAGTGCCGAAACATGTTTCAATACAAAGTACTTTTTTTGATGTAAATTTCCTATTGCCTGTACACAATTCATTTATTAAGTGTACGTAATTGCACGTTACAGTTATGAAGTGTTAGAAGTGGTTTGAAGAATTTATTTTGCAGAAATTACGTTACGACTTAATAAAGAGATCCTCATGAATAACTTGAGCTACGTATTAATTAAATATACGTTACGTCTTTGTTTTTCTTTTCAAGAATACACGTTTGTTTTAAATCATATTTTTTAAAACTTGATTTAATTGAGTAAATTGCAAGTTAACGTTAAATAAATTTTAAATCTCAGAATGTCAACTAAATAGCATTAAAGTGTAGCAAGGGATATAAGGAAGTTGGACATTAAATATGTTTCTTAGAAGTGAGTAAATAAAATGGTTTCCTGGAAAAATTATTTAGGACCTCGGAAGGGAAGGGGACTTAGGAATTGGTTCTGCATAAATACCATCCAGAGAAAATGCAGAATGTCGTTTGGCTTAACAATATCGCAGTAATTACTGCTATTTTCTTACTACACTACTTTAATTAGACTCTTTAGTCTTTATAAATGAATTGGAGATAACAGGACCGCCTTCGTTCCTAGTTTAGGCGACATTGTCCCTCACTGATATAGGTTTGAGAAGCCCCGATGCGTTCTCCCTTTGTTATCGTGGAGAAGTTTAGTAACTTTGGAGTTTTGGGCGCCCATGATATCCCAAGAGATACCTCGAAGAAGGCTTGGTGAGGTCGCTAGATATTCAGTTATCTTTTCATTTACGTCTACCGCACTGATCGAATAAACTATATAAAATATCATTTAAAGTTTCTGTAAAACTGTGTTAAACATATTTTAAACTCCAAAACCTCAAGAGGGCCGCTGACATGGCTTTGTTTACTAAACAGTAAGGTTAAAAACTTTACAGCTATTCACTATTGTATTACATGTCCGATGTAAGTAACGGTCCTAGGTGTTAATTTCTACTTCGTGGTTATCAAATGAGTCACTTTACAGTTCTATCAATTTGTATATCCAAAAATGAAAACAAATACCTGAATAAGGTTTTCAATATTTATAGTATTGTTTTGAAGAATTTATTTTCTTTAGACTTGCTTATAATTTTTGTTCTGGAGATCTGAGTAAACGTACCGGCTAATATTTTTTTGTTCAATTAAGTCTCAGTAAATATAGGACGACTCGATCTTGTGTTTACCACAATGGCATTATTAACCGAGTCTTAATAAATCCTATCTGTTCAAACCGTTTACCCATCTTTAAAATTGTTAATAAATGTCCGATCCGAATTACAATACTCGTATATAAATATTTTTGTACATCTCTTTTAGTAACTTTGGTATCACATAAATAAAAAATTTTAACACATTCATTGGTCCTTGTCATTCCAGATTATGTACAATATTTTTATTATAATTGGAAAGCGTGAAAGCAAAAAAATATTTTGCGGCGCACTGATCAGGAACTCAAATTTTTGCCACCTACTCAAAGTTCAACATAATTTTAGAAATCAGTCGATCTTTGAAAATCGTTGATATTTTTTTTTTATTTCATTGCGGGACGGATCTGTCATTGCAAAAACTGGGGTTACCAACGAAGCCGTAAAACGAAAACAATGTGACATGTCCCACAAAATTGTGGCAAAGTACTGAGTTTTGTGACAATCTTTATAGCAGTGGACTACTGATGTGCTGTATGATCGTGATAGTTTCAACTGTAGCTATCTCCAATGGGCAAGCGGTGCCAAGAATGGTGAATGTGCAAACCCTCTTTACAGGAAAGGCCTATGTCCTGTAGTGGCCTTGTATGATTACGATAAGTTATTAGCTACAGTAAATTATTTTAATTTAATAATCTATACTACCTGTTACTTTTATTGCCTGTATCACCGTGAGAACTAATGAACAAACACATTACAAAAAATAAATTATAACTGTTAATTAACTTGAAAAAAAAAAACACAAATTCAGTTTAATGTCTAATCGTTAGATCGTATATTTTTTATGAAATCTTAAAATATCGCTTTAAAAATATCATCTTAATTTAAATGATTAAAAAATTTGAATGGAATTCAGATTTTCTTTCTTAATCAACATATTAGGCATTGAACTTTATTTTTTGTTTAGTTTTATTGAATTTAAAATCGGTCCATTAGTTCTGTTACCAGGTACCTACATATTATAATTTATAATCAAACACTAATATTTTTATACTTATGATTACATAAATATAAAAAGCATATATAAATTACCTTACCTAGGTTGATAAAACAAAAAATCACAAAATTTCACATGACAAAAAGTAAAAATATACTAGATTATTAATAAAATATATGATGATTGTTTGTTTGATTGAAGTCACGATAGCCGAGTGGTTGGGTGGTCGGAATTTCGAGTCAAGAGACCCGAGTTCGATCCTCAAGTGGCCATACCAATAGGTTTTTCTAAAACTTATGTATGAATTATATCGGACGGCAACGGGCTCACCACCTGTCACGTTGTCCCGAAAATATTTTCGGTGGAAGGTGGGTCGAAGGGACTTAAATGTCTAGACAAGACCTCTATCTACCTCTGTATTGGGAATTGCGTGAAGATATTTATATTTATTTATGATTGTTTTAACTTTAAATTTAAATTAAACTTGTAATCTACATTACAATATTCGAATTTTTTTTAATCAATGATTTTCAGTGCAATTGATCAAAAGGTTACTTTTAATTCAATTCCTATGAAGTGTTCAAACAAGGTCGTAAGTCGTCTTTAATATAATATAGAATTATCGGGGTTATAAATGTATCGAATTATTATTTTACTGTTATTAGCTTACTGCTGTGCAAAGACTTGTAAGACCTGGAGTCTTGGATGTTGAGGTTCTGATAACTAAATAGGACCATTAACGTTTTAAGAAATAATTATTTTCAGAAGAATATATGTATACTTCTAACACTATATTCTACTATTTTTTCTACGACATTTATCGGCATAGTATTAAAGGCAACCTTGATGGTGGAAGATCATTCAACACCACAATCAAAAAGGCAATAGATGCAGTTTACAGGCACAGCACACCTTTTTTAATTATATTTTTAAGAAATCGCGCTTTCGGCTAAAATTTGTCTCAGTATTAAAAAACGTACACTTTCTTATTGAAATTGACTTACTAGTAAATAGTAAATTTTATTATCACAACTAATTTAATTATCACATACTATTTGACAATTTTTTAAATTTTATTAACATTTTCATTGCTTCCTTTGCTCCTGATTGAGTCTCCAAGGTAAACGTAAGTATTATTGATTATTGTAACTATAAATACTTAATGTTTTAAATTATATTTAGACAACAATGTTCGTCTACCAGTCTGTCCGTAACGTCTAGGTTCATTAGAACAAAAGTGTATTTAATTTTATAATGTATTTAATTTATGACATTAACTTTCTTGAAGACTAAATCTTCTTCCAAATTGAATGCCGGGATCATACGAACAAATCGTTACACAAGCGGCGACGTGCGGCGCGGCGGAAACAGTCGTCAGTATGATAAGTGCATTAGCATTATTATCTGGATAATTACTTGCTTGCATTTGGCCCAAATAACTAAGTCGCTTTTATCGTCTTAAATTACATTCGATGCCGATACCCACTCGTTCCCTTGTTGATTACGATTAGGTACTCGACTTAACTACTAATTTCCTCTCTCGTTCCCTGTTTGATTACGATTAAGTTCTCTTCTTAACGCTAAAGGAATGTCGATGCTAGCCGAAATGTTTGAACTTCTATTTATCGCCTCGTAAGTATCCAGCGAGTGGTAGCCGGTCGGCTTGATGCCTCTATACAATACTGTTTACTTGACCAATGTTCAAACGGGAATTAGCGTCCTTAAAGTGGTAGCTTAATCAACTTATATATGCGTATATTGTTATCACAATGAAAAGCCTTCTAATACAAAGTAATGGTGTAGCACGTTAATTACTTATAAACGCTTCATGTAAGGCCAATAAAGTTATGAGTTAGAGTGCATCGTAACTTCTGACTTAAAATTATAACTACTCATTTACAAGTCCAATTTTAAATTTTAATGTTTTGTCATTCTTTATGTAATCAATGAAAAAAAAACATAAAAAATTGGTAAATAATAAAAACAAAAGTTTGTAAAGAATCAAAGCATATATAATAGAAAACATTTCAAAAATAACAATCAGTTCAGAGTTACTCCGCCTAACTGTTCTGGTTAACCCGTCTCCGCCTGTTCGATACCTGGTTTACTATTTTTGTAAAATGAATAATATGTAAAGAACTAACAATTTCTTTAATACATTACAGTTTATGTAACAATCTTTACTATTACATGATAATAACGACCGATCACAATAGTCACATTTCGGTTATTAAACCAGAGTCCGTTGAGATACAAAGATGTAGTTATGAACATTGTGTCACACAGAATTGTCTCGTCTCCGGCTATACAATGGTCCTTCAATTTCCATCGAGAATTTCAGTAATATATGGACACAAACCCGATTGTATTTCACCTAACGGTATTCGTATCTCAAATACATATACTAAATATAGGCAGAAGATCAATTTACATAGAATTCCTTTTCTTAATTTTGTTTAAATTTTTAGTGTCAAATTAAAAAAGGTAGTACGAGTATATACACGTAAATAAACTCAGGATGGCTATAAACTTAAGCAATTAAAATACGGTGTGAGGTCTGTTGATGTAATAAAGAGTAAAACAAGTGAAAAAGGAAAACTAAAGTTAATTAGTTGAATTTTGTTTGACATAATAATCCTGGTAGTATTTAATCACGTTAAATATCGTGTACTCGTCTTGGTCAAATACCTAAGTGCTGATATATTTATCAAGATGATAAGTTTAAATTTTTATATCTGTGACAATTGTAATGGGGTTGTTTGAAGGTTTGCGATCGAGTGAGGGTCGTATTTATGCGCATCTAATTTGGCATTCGAGCTCTCTGGCTCCGCGGGACGTCTTTTCTTATCGCAGCAAACGTTTTTATTGTGAGCACTTTGTTGTAGCTGCGTTCCGAAGGCTTTTTGTGCGCTCATCAATTTCCGCGCCTCGTCGATTGATTTATTCATGAAAGACGCTCGCCTTCACGCAGGAAGTGTCTTTTTTCGGTTCTTGCGTTGCTGAAATTTGTAATGAAGCTCATTGGCAAACAATGCTTTATTGTAAATGAAAAATTTCTGTACATTGTTATTATTTTCAGCTGGAGTATTTTAAAAAAAATCAAATGCATTTATGTGTCTATTTAAATATTTTTATATATGCAAAAATAATGTTTTAATGTATCAAACGACAAAATTAATTAGGAATTATTAACAATCGCGAGATTTATCTCTGAAGTGGAATCATATAAAGAATAATAACGGCCGAAATAACAATAGTCGTATACGTCACAAATGGAAATAACGTTTCGAATAATTTAAAGAGAATCAGATAGGCAAGTACTGCAGCGAGCGATCCGTCAATGTCGGTTCGAGTTTGCATTACACAGCCTTTATCTGTATGAGCACGGTTTAAATCGCAAACATCAGCGGGATTGTTTACCAAATTGTTTTCAATAAGCTTTAAGTAATGGTGTAACCACAAGACACGAGCTAAACCGAAGGAACTGGCTATCTACATACCATAAAGAGATTTATTATAAGATTAGGCGTTCTTTAACGTTTTAAATTTTTAGCCTTTTATCATGTTACATAAGTAAGGTGCTGTACAATGGACCGGGCAGATAATGACATCGTCGTTTCCTAGTGCAATTTTCTCTTTGTGCAAATGTCGCGTGGGTTTGCGATGGCGACAAGACGACAAGCGTCTCAAAGTGCGGTTCCCTCTTGGCTAACGAGGCACGCGAACATCGCTAAATTAGCGGGGTTTTCCTTCCGCTGATCCCACGCGCAGGAAATCACTAGAAAACGTAGTTTTTCATTACGCACCAAGAACTGGATCTCCACGCCTTTATGTAACGACGCCGTTTCCGAGCTCCGCTCGCCGCACAATTAAGATTTCCACTTTTTGCTCACTTTTATTGCTTCACTTCATGGAAACTTTATTGTCGTGAACATGTATCTGTTGATATGTATCGTGAAGAAGAAATCGCACTTTTTCTAAATGTCTCTTACTTAAACCAGCTCTCGACGCTCATTTTATATTCCAACAAATGGTTACTGCAACGACTTGCCTACTATGATACTTCGTAATGTGCAATTTTTAAGATTTATCTTGTATCATGAATACGTACGAGGCGTTGCATGAGCACGTTATCGGGGCTTCTCATCGTTATCAAACTAGATGCCGTGTTGGCAGTTGAATTATGTGAGCATGTTTCCGCAGGTTTTCACCGTACGGTTTCAAGTACCACCTCGAGACGGCCAGCAGCAGCTCGCAGCGGCGTGAAGACGACCGCATTACCTACATCAACAAAGGCCAGTTCTATGGCATCACGCTTGAGTACATCCACGACCCACACAAACCGCTCAAAAATCAAACAGTTAAGGTAAGACCTAATTCTTAACTCATTTGAATATTTGATGGATATCTGTCATCTAATAAATCTAATTATCGATAACTAAAATAGGAGTTATTTATCTAACATTATAGGAGTTATGTATCTATAGACGTCTGTGTGAGATTTTAATATATATATATATATATATATATATATATATATATATATATATATATATATATATATATATATATATATATATATATATATATATATATATATATATATATATATATATATATATATATATATATATATATATATCATACAGTTAATGAAGAAGTGGGTTCGACCTGTTTGGTTTTCCTAATAACCAGTTTAGAAATTAAATTAGCGAACGTTTTATCACTTATCACTAATTGATGTGTGATTAGTACTTTATATTCTGGATATTAGCGAATTTACGTATAGTGTGTGGTTTGTATATTGCGCTATTTTAATATTGTTTTTTTTATTTTAAAGGGTTACTAGCAATACTAAATAAAATTATATAATAAATAATCCTGGTAACCTATTTCAACTTAATAGATTGAGTAAATAGCCCTAATCTAATAGTTTAGACTAAATAGCCAGCTTTAATCCATGATGTCTTGTTTAGAAGTCTGAAATTTAAATTAGTAGAACTAATATGATTTAATTTATAAATACCGACATTTTAAGTGCTTTACTGTATCCGAAACGTCAGAAATTTTTAGCACTGGTGGCATTATAAAAAATATCAATATATAATATAGTTTTCAGACTTTTGGTGCACGAATTAGATACGGTACCGGCACCTCAATATTATTATTGTTATTCATTTTTAAATTGCTTAAGTGGTGCATGAATCGGGGGAAAAGTACAACATCCCAAAGCAATCAATATGTCTGAAAATTAAAAAAAAAGTTTCATGGCCGTGTGAAAACCACTAATCTACATCATGCACTAATACAATACACTAATACATCGAAATAAAGTATATACTAATTGGAATTTTAAATATGCTAATTGTTGTGTGAAGTTTGATTGATATAATTTGATTGAATTGATACATTTATACATATAAATAAAATTGAAGTGTGTTTGTAATTCCAAATTAACAGTTTTTAGTAAACACATATGAAAGTACGGTACTTACATAAAACATGTTTTTACATAAAAAATCTGTATGATTGTTCCGGCTAATCTCTAAACCGGCTGCATCGATCTTAACGGGACTTCTTTTTTTATTTAGGATACTTTTAAAAATAATATGGGTTCCGTGTCAAGTCTTAAACCGCGGGCAAAGCCACGGGGAGTACCTAGTTAGTTTATAACTAACTAGGTACTTCCTGTGTTATATATATATATGTCTTTTATATACATATATATAAAAGACATCAACGAGACATCATTATGAATCAATGCCAGAATTTGTCTCTATTTGATAACTCTCGGTTCCTCTAAAGGCCGGATGTTTACATCTCACGGATGTTAGAAAGCTTAACTAAGTATTTGGAAAGATGAGTATCCGTAAAACATCACTACTAAATTATGCATGTAACGTTTAAACTACATTATTATTCGTTGGTTTAATAAAAAAAAATAAAAAAGCACACGAAACGTCTAATTATTTTTATAAATATTCTAATGAAAATTTGTAACGTAAAAGAAAAATTATAACTCTTAATTAAATTTACATCGAGAATTTAATACTCTCAGGCCTTAGTTTTACCATGCGACATAACAAAGTGGTATCGCCAGATCCCGGAGTGCAGGCGAGGGTCCCGACCGCAGCCGCTGCGTCTCAGTTTCACTGCTCCCGGTTGCATTACGTGTTCGCCTTCAACGACTCACTTTCATAGCCTCTTACTTTTTTACAGCCATTTTGTTATTTTTTAGGAAACCTAAGAACTATTTACATTACACATCGCAATTAGCTATATGCGTCATTTGATTTCACGTTGAAAACTGACTTTGAGAAAGACACGTTTTTTTGTTTGAATTATTATTTTGTTTTTGTATTAATTGCTATAAGGATTCATAAAATTATTAATACATTCCCAATACAGGGATAGACAGAGGTCAAGTTTAGACAATTAAGTCCCTTTGACCCACCTTCCATCGAAGATATTTTCGGGACAACGTGACAGGTGGTGAGCCCGTTGCCGTCTTTATGTCCAAGCGAATGATGTAATTCGTACATAAGTTTTTGAAAAACCCATTGGTACGACCCTGCCATCTGGGGATCGAACTCGGGTTTCTTGACTCGAAATTCCGACCACCCAACCACTCGGCTACCGTAACTTCATAATTGTATTATTTTTGCCAAATAATGTTTAAAAATAAAACAAATTCCCGTGAAAACCTTGCTCTTGACAAGCAAATTAAAAACGCTTATAAAACACCATATCATGCATCGCGTGACTTAAAATGCCATTGTTTCATGGGAAACATGTGCACAAGAATCAATTGATAGATATAACAATTCACATGATTTTATTTTAAAATTGAAAATCCCTTTTCGCTGGTTTCCTGACACTGCCTTGGAAATTATAACCGGATTAACGACTTTTTTATAATTCATATTAAGTTAGACATAGAAAATCTTGTTTATAAGTACCTTGCTTCTGTAATTGCTCCAAATTACAAAGCCATTGTGTTGCATAGGACGTATCTTCCATTCCCATAGTTAGACGGCTATTGCAGTACAAATTTTTTGTTACAAATAAACTTTTAATGCCACATTCGATCATAAACAATATGCGTCATGCGATATTCCGTAATAATTGAATTTTCCTACGTTTTTCCTAATGCGTATAATGTATTCAAGTATACTTTATCTCGATTCAATGGGCTTAGGTCTGAATAATCGGAAATACAATGCGACATACGTTTGAAATTATTATTAAGGCTGCAAGGGGGCCGCGGGTCCGGCTCCGCATTCAATAAAGACTCGGATAGATACACGGCTCTTATCTCGCCGCAATCGAGTACGCATTGTATAGCCGCGCCCGATAATTAAGACGACGCTTTTGACATTCGCCATATAGGAACACAATGACCGCCCCGGGAGTCCGAACCTCGCCTCGGATAAAATCGCTCCCCTTAAACAATAACCTGGCTGTATTATGATAAAATAATTTCAATGCGGCAAACATCATGTTTCCTTAACGAGCAACGTTTTTGCCTCTTTCCATTGAAAAAAAAAATTATCAATACCTTCCCGATATGACCGTACGTACTTAAATTTAAGTGGCTTTCCATGCTAATCTACAAAGATTAGCAATACAATGAACGGATTATACTGTATAGTAAACAATTCAATGATAGAGTAATGTAACGTTTGGATTGTAATTATGTTTTTATTAAAAAAATATTATGCAAGGAAATTTTAAAACAGTATTCATACTTGTGGAATTAAGGTTTAACTATGTTTGTTTTTATTAATAATTCCATTGTGCGTATTCAATGTCAATTATGGCTTATGGCCATTACTTATTCAGCGTGGCTGACAGTATAAATACACACGCGATGCGAATATCTTTTGCGTGTCGGGAAGCGGTTAGGAAGCACAAATTTGGTTAAAAAAGAGAGAATTGGGCACACGGAGCGTGCGTGGCGAGATTGTAATTACGCCCGGCACCGCCCTGCTTCGGAGAGCTTTGCCGCGCCGCAGACTGCCGATATCATCGGCTAAGAGATTTCAACCCAAGCTCCTAATAAAACCCGTGCTCGAAATTTTGCACCTAATTAATGTGTTGTACCGTATACGACAGAAACGAGTCTACATCGTCAAAGTTGTTCGCACGCCATATTAAAACTTGCGCTATTTACATTTGAATAAACTTGATAAATAGAATTTTAAAATGATATTCCGAAGACGTTAAAGATTTGAAAAGACTTTTGCTTAAATATTTTTTATGTGTAACAGCGTGAAATAAAGTCGATCAATCACAGCGTACAGAGGCAATTAATCATCTCGCTGGCAAAGAAGTTCTTAATATTTGATATTCCACGTCATAAGAAGGGTGCAACTACTTTATATTATAAAGCAAACATTAAATTTTGCGCTTACTAATTAATATTCTTATTGTAACTGTCTGTACTAATCTGTACAGGTAGTTACACTATCCATGTTGTGTATTTTCTTAATGTCATTTACATTATTTCTGTCGACCCAAAATATCTGGATACTGGAGATTATAGTAATATTTAATTTGCTAGCAATGTTCGTAAATAAATTGTTGTATGATAAACTAATATGTGATATAGAAGCCAAGCAGTTGATAAGTATCTATTGGCAATACTTAATTAACATACGAATGATATTTAATACCTTTTAAGCGCCGGGTATAAACTTCCGCTTATCTTTTTATTCTCGGTTGCGATTAAACCGTATCTCGCATGTCTACAGCGCTCCTACTCATTGAGAGCAGTTTTTGCTCTATTTTTTATCGATGCACTGACATCATTGTGCTCACTTTCGTAGCAACGGAAACTGGCGTAACGAGCCACGTCGTTGTATTATTTTCTTTTTGCAATATTTTACGATTTTAATGATTGCTCCGGTTTGCCTTTTTAAGGCAATCGTTAATGATGCCTCTTACACTCAACATGTTATGCTTGATGAGGGATTATAACGGTCCACATTCAGAGCGCTCAGTTCCTACCGCGTGTGCCTTTCGACCGACATTGCCGAAGCCGACAAGTGAAGTGAAGGGCTGTCATATGAGACAGATCGAATAATTCTCACAGGGAGCATTGACGTGTAATGAAATTTTCTTTTCAATACGAATAAAATAAGTTCTCTAATATATGTAGGTATGGCAAAAAATATGAAATTTGCATATATTCAATTGATAGTTGGAAAACGCCAATCATGATCTCAATCAATCACCCGCTTAGATGTCTCAATTTAGCTTGCGCCCTCTTCATTGCTGCGGCGCGTCTGCACCCCACTCCAATGTCTTTCCGCCATCATAAAAACATTAATGATTATAAATTGCAGTATTATACTACATAAATATATGCAAGACATTGCTTAATTTTTTTTAAATAAATAAATGTTTGCAATTCTTGCCCAAATTAAAGTAATCAATAAGGTTGTCTTACTCACAGTACAAAAGTACACATCTTATCTGAGATAATAGTCATCAGCAACAGAATATCGTGAACCGTATTCACTTGTATTACCTAATTAGTTGATGATAATTTTTACAAATATTTTATGATTAAAAATTTCTGTTGAAAAAACCTTGAACTAATTATTTTAATATAATATAAATAATTTGAACGTTTTTTTATTAATTGATGGTTATATAACTAACGTCAAATTTAATTGACATCGCTATGTGATTTATTTATTCAATATTGTAGTTGTATGTCAATCTTAACGATTAATTTATTGAGATTCTTCTACATCTGTACTAAAATCTCACTAACTTTGATATACCTAAAGTTATTTATCAGCGCCGGTCTCGCGCTGTTATAATGTACTTTTTATGGCTTTTCTTATTTTAAGAGTGCAATTTATGTGATTTTAATATAATTGCTTTTTTGACAGTTTAATTTTTCATCATAATATAACTTTTGGCAATTCCGCCATGAGATGATAAAAACACAATTATCTGTGAAAGATTCCGTTCGCCGTGGAAATTAAAGCAATATACTAGTAAGGTGTAATAATATAATATTTTTTTAATAATTTGTCTCAACTAAATGTGTATCCGTAAACTAATAAGATAAACGTAGTAAGGGATTCTAAGAATTTTTTTTTTATTTCATATATTTTCTACAATCACTCCTTGGTGTTATTATTGCTTAAGATATAGAAGAAGAAATTACAGGAGTACAAGAATTTGAGAATGTTGAATTGATAAAACCCTGAGATTTTGTAGACGTGTGCACCTATCTGTTATCTAGGTGAAAGTTATTTGCCGGTGCGTTAATTTTTCACATTTGGTTTCAGGTCTGCGTAACGCTATACTACATAATTGTTTCGCTGACTATTACGCGTAATTTCGTAACCTTTGCGTAATAATTAAAACCACTTAAATAATCGAATTTAGCCTTTCCGTAATGTTTCTTTACTTAATTTTTTTCATTCAGGTATACGATATAGTGACGATATGCTGATCTACTGTCACTATCAATCTTAGTTCCCAAAAATTTGTTACAATAATGATCTTTGATTGACTTAAAATGATATTGTTATTAAATGTACGTAGCCTAACGATGTAGATAATCAGTGTTCTTTAGCTTATACTAAAACATTCTTTTGTTTATATTAAATACACTTATATATCATATGTCTACAAACAATATAAATCAATCATATTCCAGTTCGCCAACTGAAAGGCTAAACTTCAAAAAACTTTCACTTTGTTTAAATCTATCGTATGAGTGACAGCAAAACTGGACGTTGATGGCGTTACGCAATGCGGGGTTCGTCATTGTTTCGATATTGGAAGTGTCACAGCGCGCGTATTTAGTGTCACTCCACGATAGCATCGGGGCCAGCATGAGACCGTAATCAGCGGTATTAGAAGATATAAGGTTCAATTACGCAATGTACGACTCGACGCGTTTATCTTAATACAGAATTAAAATTGCATTGATTGAACCAACCAATTATTTGATATTTAATATTCTACAGTAGCATAATCCATATTATATTGACATATCAATTGACGATTATAAAATAGTTTAAACCACAGTTACACGTCTGAAATAGTGCTTTTTGAAGTCTGTCTTTCAACAATGCTCACAATATATTTATAGACTGCAATTATTTTAAAATACCTTAAATTAAAAATTTAATGGCCAATCCAAATTACAAGTTATCTTCACTGTTATTACATAATAATTATGGCACGAGTCATGATGATATCTTCGGCGAACGAAGAGAGTATTAGCCATTGAATGCACTTTAAGCTGTAGGTAGGACGTTTTGAGATGTATCACATCACCCGAGCCCTGCATTTTACAATCTGACATTTCCTTTCGACATTTAAGCAGATTAGTGTTACAACGCGACTTTGGATTTTAATCCGACGCTGGATGGATCGCGGGAATCGCTCTGATTTAATCGAGAATTAGCGGTAAATAACTGCTTCCATTAGTGTTTTAATAACTAAGACAATATTATCTCGACCTTAATGCAATGAGTCCATGAATATATAAAAAAATAAAATGTGTCTAATATATATACATATATATGTGTGTGTATATATATGTATATTACCTAGTTAAAGTTACCATTCTTTAGATGCTTTTCATTTTAGTTACTAGACCTGTATATTAGAAGAGTTAATGCAGACATAGGCAAAACTTTGTATTATTACAATTTCTTGTAGTTTTTACTCTATTGCATAATGGAAACATTTAGATGTTTTCAGAGGTAGTATAAAAATTTATAAATAAAATAATCGCTAAAATTATTTGAATTACGTTCAATATTTTCATCTATGATAATTATATCAATGTAAAATGATTGAAGATATTAATATTGATATACAAACTTTGATAGTTTATACAAAATGTATGCGATCAATCATTATTGGACCATAATTGCGTACCTGTGATGTGCAGGGGAATATAAATAATATTGGGTCTTGAACATGGCGCATTAAATTAGAAGCGATGTCCGTTGCGCCGGATGCGCGGGAACACTAGGCAATTTGTCGGCCAGCGGAAGCTTCCCATCTCTAGTAATCTCCCGGAGCCCGCGGCGCTCAAACCTATTGCGTGGAGTTCCCGTAATTCTGTGCGATTCTACATGGTTATCATTTAATAATGCATTTGATGTATTCTATATGCAAATGTATTTTCTTATTTATAAAATAGTATTAAATTACTTACTGGTCTGCGAAAGTTCACTGCAAAATGTAGGTCTCTCACGTAAGGATAATTGATAGTCATGGCGATTGACTACTTGTAAAGTCCACCATATACGCCAAGACTATCAGTTATGCCAAACCGTTTTGATAATAAAATATAATCTTGTTAAAATACTAAATCTTTTACTTTGACCTGGCGTCTTAAACCAGGCGGAATCGGCAACGGTCTGCTTTAATTTGGTCACTATTTTTCAAGATATTTTCTGTAACCTTTTCGATTTTCAATGTTTTGCCCTTAGTTATCTCCTATGATGCTCATGATAGTAAAAGGGGTAGTAAGATAACGATATTGAGGACATTCAATTTATTAATTTTTTATAATTAACGGTTTTTTTCACAAGACAGTAAAAGGGTTGACAGGATTAGTACATTCCTATATCTATACTACACAGTGGATATCAAACAAAGAAGCAATATTTAAAAAAAAAACATATCCTAACTAGTCTTACAACTTTTTATAATCGTACCATCCTCTTATTGACGGGGCATGATTTTCAGGAACAAGTTTAAATTAATTTTAAATAAATACCAACACACATATTTTGCGAGCAAACGCACAGCAGCAACACCCACAGTTCCGTACAGAATTTATGTCGAAACCGACATTCACTGCAAAATACATTCGCAGCAAATAATCTGGGCGTTAAAACAACTAGCAAAACTAGCGCACTTAACAAACAGACGTATCCGTATCAGATATAGGGTATCGCGACTGCAGGACATAACTTCTCCTCTATCGATAATGCTCAGCTGTAAGTGAAATAGTTTCGCGGTGCAGTAAACATAAATAATTGTCATAAAGGCGATAGGGTCTGATGGATGAACGCCGCGCCCGCCCGCTAACGAGGAAACCGCAGCGAGCAAAAAGTCTAGTTAAAAGAAAACTTACACGATGATAATCTCCTGCATAACTACGTTACTCAACATATTACGCGCATTGTTCACGTAAACATGTTCATGAACAGATGATGCGAATACGTATAACGCCGTTCCGCTAGTTATTGCCACGCACTACTTGTAATCGATGTACGCGTAACAGATAGTGTTTTAAATTTATTCAATCTAATAATGTAATAATTTTATTTTTTTGGTAATCTTTAGTTCTATTCATGTATGAAGAGTATTTTTGGGTATATTGGTATAGTGTTGCCTGTAGTACTGACGAAATATTTTGTATTGACGTATCGATAACCCTACCCCACTCAATAGTGACTAGTGATCCCATTTTAGGGTTGAAATACCAGGTACAGAAATATGAATTTTATTTTTACGAGTCCATTAATTGATTCAATTTACGTATTGGCACGATTTCAAACTGTTAATATTTTCTCGTATAAATATATCCTTATCTCTCTCTCGTGTAAATATTTTCTTAATTATGGTTCCAAATTATTAAAATATATTTGTTTTGCTTCTATAGATGACGACGTATATATAATACAACCTAGCCTAAGTACTTTTTTTAAAAACAATTAATTTCGTTTTCCTGACCTTCTAAAGCCTTTTAAAACACTGTTAGATGAAGACTGCGAACGAAAACCCGTTTGCTACTCCTTATAAAAGAAATAAGGGACTGATCACAGTAGGTACTAGACATTTCTGGGTTTATATGTTGCGCCCATCATCAGTTTCCCAAATTCAGTCCTTTGTTTCTCTTGCTTTTGGTTTTTTCAATGCTTTGCCTAAGTATTGATTTTTCTAAGGATATTCCCACAATCAAAGCTCACAACACCCAAATTTAGAATAGGCGCTTTGAGTAGGTTCTAATGAAGATGATATTCATGATGATATTTAGTCAATAGGCAGTAGATTGCCTCTTTGGTAGTGCCTTGCCTTCAAAGGTATGGGTGATTATAGGTTTGGAATCCCGAAAAACCAATTTTTTTTCGTAATAAATATGAATTTTTGTGCTCGTCGTGTCATGGATATTTTTAATAAATAAATTTTGAGATTTTAATAAATCAACTGACACGGTTTCGATCAGATTTTTTTAATTTCTCTTTAATAACAAAAGTCCAGCATAATTTCAACATAATCTAAGTAAATTCTATCGTTGGCTTGGATACTAAGACGGCTCCAGGCTCCACCTGGTATTACAAATTTTATAAATAAATGAATAAATATCTTCACGCAATTCCCAATACAGGGATATACGGAGGTCTAGTTTAGACAATTATGTCCCTTTGACGCACCTTCCACCGAAGATATTTTCGGGACAACGTGACAGGTGGTGAGCCCGTCGCCGCCTTTATGTCCAAGACAACGATACAGTTCGTACATTTGTTTTTGAAAAAACCATTGGTACGAACCTGCCACTTGGGGATCAAACTCGGGTCTCTTGACTCGAAATTCCGACCACCTAACCACTCGGCTATCGTGACTTTTTTTACAAATTTTATTACCATTTAGGCACCGCCTATCACATTGTACCATAACTTCGGGGAAATGTGGGTTGAACGACTGAATTGTCAAGATGTCTTACTATGCGAAATGTGTGAGGATAAAAAAATAAATATGTAACATAAACATAAAGGAAAAAATTATACACAAGTAAAAAGAAACTAAGTTAATACTTACCTTAATTTACTTTGCGTAATGTTTAAAGTGTGTGAATGTAAAAAATTACCTACCTTTTAATTTAAATTAATGAATTACTGAATTAATTTATTCACAAGATTACTGTACATATTCACATTACCGTGGTGGGGAGGCAATTTCATGTGATAGTAATACCTAAGTTAGTTTAGTAGTACATTATACGGCCAATATTTGTTCAAGTCAGTAAGGATTTGAAATTTTTTAAAACGTACATAACGACTTTATGACTTTCAAACATTCCTTTAGGGTTATTGACAACAAAGCGAAACCAGAGAGAAATTGCAATCTGTACAGAAATAAAGTGAGTACACGCGCGGCCACGAGTCTTAATTAGAACATTTATCTGGAATAAGATCAATAACTGCCTTAACGAAAAGATCATTTCCTCATATCCAACTGTACCACAAATAAAGTAATAACAGTAATACAAATAAAATATTATGAAATGTGAGCGATAATGTTAAGTGATACATTGTTACGTATTTACATATGTGTTTAATAAATATTTTCCACTTTTAGAAATTTATATTTACTCGAGATCGAACAATATCTCTTTATCGCTATTGTTACAATTTTAATTACAGTTCTAAATATATATCTTCACGCTTCTAGACAATTAAGTCCCTTCGACCCACCTTCCACCGAAGATATTTTTCGGGACAACGTGACAGGTGGTGAGCCCGTCGCCGCCTTTATGTAATTACAGTTAAATATGAATTGTTTGGTTCTAATATCACAAACAAATAACGATCGCATATGATTAACGATATGTCAAAAAGATGTCTCACGTAAGCTTTAGATAACAATCGAGTTGCGTATGGTGCATTAAATATCTATACAGCAATTGCTTATTTTATTCCAATAGAGTGATGAAATAATAGCGGTGCGGTCGGCGACACATGGGCACAACAGTCCGCGCCGCGTGTCACACACGCCAAGAGAAAGCGTGCTTAATCAGATAACTCAGATTGTCAACCGAGTCCGGGCTCCTGAAATCGGGTCGAATGTCGATACACTCGATTAATTAATTGACGGTCCGAAAAGTTGGAGGTAACTGGTTCGAGAAGGCAATACTCTTGTGAAACATGTATGTACTTCGACATGTTATATAAATACGTGATATACATGTAATTAGGTATAATTATTTTAATAGGTACCTGAATTATTTACCTCGCAAGCACCATTTCAAGTTCAAAAGCAATTTTAATACTCAGAATATTAATATTCTGTAAGTTCGTCGTGTATTTGTAATATTTAAATCATACATAATATATTAATTTAACTTTTATTAGATTTTGCTATTGGGGTAAAAACAAATTACTGAAATTTAATTTCTGCTTCTTTATTAATCTAAAATATTACCATCGTGTTTTATTTATAATGCAGAATAAATTTACTACTTAAAATCTTAACTTTATCATTATCTTAAGAGTCGGCGCTGATAACTATTGAATAAAGTTAAACTTGTCTATGACACATTGTGTAATTCAGTCATTTAAGACCTAGTTATAACTTGGTGTCTCTGTCAAACAACAATACCAACATTGTTCTAGTGCCAATTGTTACTTCAAAATAGGTATTTTAGTTACGCAAACCTTTATTAAGAATATGTACTTGATACAGTTAGATTTTAAATTGATCTGTAAACACTGTAATTCATTAACACTTAAACTATATTTATTCTTACATAGATCTATCTACAAACTCAATATCTAACGTAAGCAAGAAAAAATAACAAATAAACATAATAAAAAATGTCAAAGACCAATAAACCTCGTTTTGGTGGTTAATGAATGTGAGATAAGATATGACCCACCATCTAAATCGCATTTACAGTTAAGCATGCATTATGTATTTCTTATACCTACGAATTTGGGGAATTCTAATAAAGCCGTAAATGTTTATATTTATTAACGGCGTGGCGATATGAAGTAGAGGCGGAGTGCACCGTTACAATTTTATACATGGGCTATCTATTAGTATGCATGGTTCCGTTCAGTTAACGCCAGATCTCTGGAGAAAGCCAGTGTCCCGCTTATAGAAACGCATGGCTATTCGCCGACGCAAATTACTCGTAAATACATCAATTCACTATAAAACATTGTTTTTATTACGCGTTGCCAATACCGTAACCGAGGAGTCCTTGCTGTATTTAATTGCGATCCAAGCACGATAAACGCTGCCGTTATGGTATCGAGTACTTTATCTTCGTAGGCTTAAAGTTTTCCAAGAATACAGGCTGTGTAGGAATAATGAAAAGTGCACAATTCACAATTGCTTTATTATTCTTAAAAAACTTTTTTATTCTAGACATGTTGCCGACCAAGTCTTTGTGTATGCCAAAATTGGAATTGAAAAACATATAAAAATCGAAACCGATCTGATATCTTAATAAAACAAAACTACTTTGGTCACGAATACGAAATTTAGAAAAAACGCAAGTACTACTCGGATGCTCTTGTATCGAAGCAGTAAATGTAGAACTGTAATTGATCTAGTAAAAAAAGTTTATTTCCTATTAAATTATCATCCAATTACGTTTTACATTAATGGAAAATTTTTAAGTAATAGAAAAGCTCTTAGGCTGGGAATGAGTTTCGGAGGTCGATCAGGGCGCGGTCGGCCGCCGCTCGGCAGCGCGATCAATCAATCAGAGGCGACGATCGGAGGTGCTTTCACGTCGTTAGCCCTATATGGCCCGGTCTGGCACCACGCCTGGCGCGAAACACATCTTTTTCGCTTCATTTTCTAACCCGTCTATAGAAATCGTCCTAACAACATATTTCTGCGTATGCATCGAAACGAAATTGACGCGCGCTGAAATGACTATTGTAAAGCGTATTTAAATGAAATTAAGATGGCCGTCTTGAAGACGTAATCATGTTCGTTTAACGTAATAACTGAGAAAAGCTGCAGGTAATCGCGGGCCGTTTATTCGTGAAATGCTCAAGGCATTACTTGGATTTGCTTCTGCCATTAAAACTTGGTAATAAATTAAGTGGAGGCATAACTTTATACCACCTGTATAATTTCTAATTCGTAATTCATATATTTATAATCTTCATTTATTACGTAAAATTTTACAGTGAGTTAATGTTAGACTAACATTGTAAAATGTAAGATGACATGTGATATTAATTTAATTATTATTACGAACTAAATCAATTTAATCCAAGTCAATTTCATTTATAGACATCGTTGAAATAACTTTAATTGTTTTCAATTATTTTCAATACAATTAATTTTGTTTTAGAGTGTAGTAATGCTGATGTTTAGAGAGGAGAAATCACCAGAAGATGAAATAAAAGCCTGGCAGTTTTGGCACGGCCGACAACACTCAGTTAAACAAAGGATACTAGACGCCGGTAAGTTGCAATCAATTGACATATTTATTTAATAAAACAACAAATCGCGTGACATGCGGCAATTACAATACAAATAAGTAATTTTAAAACACAATGACTCTTTACATTTTTTCCGCATACATACTATGATCAGTCGGTAGCTCATACAGAGGCCCGAGGCACGATATTTACCGCACAAAAACATTGTTAGTCGTGCTCGAGGCGACACACAAACATGGCGGAGAAGTTTTGCGTGCGGCGAGGGCGGCGGCGGCACGCAGGACCTAATTACCGTGCTGCGAGGTAGAGAGCACCGGAGACGCACCCGCGCGCCCCGCTACCCACCATTATATGTCGTTAGGACATTTGCATAAATAACGCGCATCGTACGCGGCCTACACCAACCGGCGAACCTATCAATCGAGACGTCTAAAAATAAACACCCGTGGCGCCGCCGCCTAGCCTCATCCCTCGCTCACCGCCGCCACCGGCTTCATATTACCTACGCTCATAATGACATTCCTTCTCTACTAAATTAGTGATATAAAACAGAATGTTACATTTCCACGAGGTGAGGTTAAGTAAAACGATATAATAAAGATATCCGACACGAGCTCTATGAACGCGACGACCGAATAACAGGAAATCATAAAAATTCGTGAGAAACTTCTATCTCGGATAAAAAGCACTAAACAGCTGTCGCTATCGCTGTATCCACTTGGTTGAGGTTCGATATAAACATTTTCGAAACACGCCGATAGCATTGATCGCTTGATATGTGCAGTTAGTTGTCTAAAATGCACTGTGGAAATATAAGCAAGTATACAATATCGTCGCAAGCGGACATAATTACTGCGATGATATCGGGGAGCCGTTCATTAGCATGTTAATTGCGCGATGAGCCTCCGCCCGCGTACGCGCCTCGCGCTTCCAACCTATGAGAATTATCGTCTTCGATAATGGTACTGCCGTGACGTTCCCTGACATTTCGATAGCTGGAAAACAGTGTTGATAAAGTTACCTGGAGTTTCTTTAAAAGTTTTAATTTTTAATATGTTTTAATAAAATGCCACATACACATCTGATGAAGCAGATATAGAAAAAAATTAATATTCATTTTATTGCCGCGCTGACGATTTGACCCGATCGAGGCTTGCGTCATCAACATCGACGGAATGCTTGCTTATTAATCGCCCGCCTTGCTGTTTCAAGTAAACAGCGCTGATATATGACACTTTATACATTCTAACATTACTTAACTGAAGCTTGTAGCATTTGTAATGAGTGACGCCGCGGCCACAAGCAGTGCCTATAAATTTAATCTCAAGGAAAATAAAAACATGGAAGCCATTAATTCGCGCGGCCGGGCCAAGTTTAATGTCAAGGTTTTAGCTTATCGCGATGTTAGTCAAGTTTTATTTTTTACTTTGTGATGTTATTATACAAAATGAAATAACATCTAAACATAGTAGAATTTTTGTCAGTTTAAACTAAAAAAGGAAAAAACAAATGAGTTAATTTAAATGTGGGTGTTATAAAGATATGTTATTGTCTTTATACAAGTATATGTGTAGAATGTACGAATCTCATTATAGTTTATATGTAATAAGTATGGCGCTGGATTAAGTTAAGAATATAAAATATAAACGTCTTAATTTAATTCTTCTATCCCACATTGAAAAATATTAGGGAGAAAAATATACTCCAAATTTACAAAAAGAAATCTAGACACTAGCTTGCACAAATTAATTAAGTAGTTTAGGACTATAAATGGAGTATTAAAAACATGGTTGAATACATTCAACGAACTTGGCAAGAAGCGTCAAGGGCGACACCGGACACCTGTGCGCGGGCGTGTGAAAGCTCGGGGGGAAGCAGGACTGAGCTCATAGGTAGACAGGGGCAGAGGGAGGGATCGCAACGCACCGCGCTTCAACACAATGCCTTCTCAGATTACCTGCATGTCTTCTTGTATTGCGTGTCCGTAGGCCGTTGCAGCATCGCTTCTTAACTTCCACGGTAATGCCTTTAGACAGTTTTCACTCGTTATACACTCGGCTGAACCAACATGATGCAGTTTGCCACTGTTACACAATATTACTGTTCCCGATTAACATAGTACGCTTTTATTATAATTGTGTAATTTTTAATTATAACAATTAAGTAAGACGAAAACGACACATAAATTACATACATACGTTCATACGTAACGTTTTAAGTAGGCCCATAACTTACAGTCTAAAGTCCACTGCAGGACATGGGCCTTTCCATGAGCAGAGGTTCTATCAACCGATGGTAATCACATTACCCTTGACGCTGATGCTAGTCGGTCTGCTGAATTTTGGCCAGGTCTCAGGATGATTTACCTCGAAACCCTCACGAACTAAGAAGCAACCGCCATTCGAGACGTGTGTTCTTAAACCAATGTCAGGAGGAATTCTATAGTCGTGAGTGGCTTTTTTCAGTATACCAATTCTAATTTCCTAATAGCTATTCGTCTGCACCCTATGATTTCATAAACAGTATAGCAGTTAAGCAATCTGCCAATTTTTTCGTCTTCAAAAGTAGTCCATGTTAATTCACTCCTAAGATATAGGCTATCTCTGTTTCATATTGTACTCATATCCGTTTAGACGCTATCTCTGTAATTGTATACATAATGAAAAAGTGATACACTTAGCTTTAAAAAAAATTATTGTGTTAATTTAAATTAGTAGGCTGCCGTTTAAAAAGTAACAATAACAAACAGATAGAGTAGGTGTCAGTTTAAACCAGCATCGAATAGCAACGTTAGTTTGTCTCGTAAATCGTTAAATCCAGTCAAACAATGAGGCAGCGTGAGGGCGGGCGGCGGTGCTGCCTCGTCTCATAAACACATCAGCGGGCAGTGCGCTCGCGCACAGATTGCAGCCCGACTGATAGTGGGCTGCCCACGCGTCCAGCCACCACGCCATCTAACGATTACTCACTAACGACCTCACGCGTCTGTCCACTGACTGATGCACTCACGGAATTTAAAACTTAAGTGACAAAATCCTAAATCAAAATATAAATAAAGGTGTGTTTTAAGGTGTCCCTTGCGAGGTCCGAGTTTCGATTCAAGGACGATTCAATTGAAAAAAGAAAAGACATTTTTTCTATATTATTTCGGGCCCGGATTGTTATGATACCTTGGTTGTTTCCGATTTCATAACACAATCAAATCTTATCATCATGAAGCTCAGTTACTTACTTTGAGATCAAAGCAATGAGGTGTGAGATAGTAGGGACATTATCACATACATCTTTGCATTTTTTTTACAAATGGCCTTGATTTACTATTAAAAATTATATATATATATATATATATATATATATATATATATATATATATATATATATATATATATATATATATATATATATATATATATATATATATATATATATATATATATATATATATATATATATATATATTCCCTTGCCTGTATTCGAATGTAGAAGTTAATGTTTAAGTAAAAGTGTACTAACTTGTAAATATTTTTCAAAAACCTACGTTAAACTGTATGATATTGGCGAATCTATCGATAAAACCTCATTGCTATTCAAGCTGTAGGAAATAAATTTCCGTCGTCTGTGATGCATCGTGCATTAATATCTTAATCGAAATCTCTATAACCATTGCCCACAATTACCTGTAGAAAAGATTAATGTTTTGTTTTATTATAGACACGAAGAACAGCATCGGCCTGGCAGGTTGCATCGAGGAGGTGGCACACAACGCTATAGCTGTCTACTGGAATCCGCTTGAAAGTGCTGCTAAGGTTTGTATTTAAACATAGTCATTTCCGCAAACAAAACATCGAAACAAAAAGCAATAACATTTTGCTAAATTATAATTATCTAACCTGAGGAAAATGAAAAATGCAAATTGTTTCCTCAATGTTGTTCTCAAGAACATATTTATATAATTATATTTTTCAAATTAAGCAAAAATTTCATTATATATTTAGATTTAATTATGTTTAGATGTTTTTTAATGTCATTATCAATTTCATATTCTTATTAATAATAATCCTCTTATTATCATAATGTTGTTATTCCACATTATCATGATCGGATTCTCGTGCTCGTAACGCTACTTCTAACGAATGTACGTTTAGTTGCAATGATTGGTTATGATAAACATAGTTTAAAGTCGAGCTTAGCCGTTCATCATCAGTCTTGTGGATTTCCCACACAACCTTCCTACACTTATCTTTTATTAAAATACATGAATGCAGTTACTTTTAGGCGCACCACCTGACACGTTATTCCAAAAATATCTTCGGTGGAAGGAGGGTCGAAGCTACTTAATTTTCTAGACCACTGTCTACCTCTGTATTGAGAATGGCGTGAAGATATTTATTTATTTTATTTATGGTATAATAAACTTCACCCCATATATAGCCCCATATATAAAATAATATATCCCGAAACTGCGAAAACTTAAGTACAATCTATGAACTTAAGTACGATTTATACATTATATAAAGAATACAGTAATAAAATACCGAACTATGCACATAATTCGTGTAAGGTTTACAGAACAATGATACAGTAAATTATTAGAAGTACGTGTTATGACGAACGAACCAAAAATAAACATCATCTGAAGTCCGCTATGTATAAGTATGCGCATAAATAATGACCGACATATTGTAAGTACGCGTCGTTCTTCTTATTTTAAGAAATTAAAATGTGGATCATGATTTTATTGCGCTAATTAAGGATCAATTTAATTGAAGTCCGTATCCATATTGGGTGGAATAGCAGTGTCCGCTGCACAAAAAATTGTCACTGCACTTAGTATAAAAGAATCCCATACCATGCCGTGAACGTGCAGCATCGCAAGGCATTATTATTATAATTAAACTAGCATTACATTTTTGCTGCAGTTTTGCTCTTTCTTAATTCTTGTGAAAATTTATGTTAGCAAAAAAGCTGCGGTTTCAGGAATTATATAGGTACTTGTATCTTTATTCAGAATAAAAGGAAGAGCAACAGAATTATACATTTATAGCATGTTTTGTGACAAACTTAAATCATTAGCATATAATTTAATGCTTTAAGTATAAGTAGCTTAACTATCGATGAATGTAAGTAATTTAGCTCCAAATATGCAAACGCAAGTTCAAGAAAATATTTCATATTTTGGAGTAATGAGTTTACTATTGGTTGAAGTAAATACTGAAATTATTTTTTGCACATGCGATCGATAAGTATTATCAGTAATTATTGTTTATTATACAGAAAAGCATAGCGGATGTGAGTCGTTTGCGACAGTTAATATGCGTTCTGACAGTGATCGGTGGCAATGTCGGCAGCGAGTAAAAACTCAAGGGGGGTCATTTACATAGAGTGCGGTAATGAGCGGCATAACGCGGAGACGCCGTACTGCAACCGGCTCCTACATAAAAACTACCCCACGCTATAATATCGCTACGGCGAAGCTCCAATGACTTTCATTAAAACTTTCCCGGTTGTTACATCTTTTTGTATTATCGGGAGAATACACCCGAAATCATTAGGTATCCAATTTAATAATAAATATTATTATTATTAAATTAATAATAAACTATTATTTAATTAAATTTAAAATTATAAAATGTAACTATAAAATTATATTAACTTACATTTAATTAAGAATGTTCTGTTATCATTTTCAGATCAATATTGCAGTCCAGTGTCTCAGTACGGACTTTAGCAGTCAGAAAGGTGTCAAGGTAATATATCGAGTGAATTAAATTTCATCTGTAACTAATTTTTTTTAATATGGCTGAAACACATATAGCTGGTACCTTTAAAGTTATATACGAATATATCTGGAAATCCGTACCTCTTACCTACACTACATCTACACTACATATCAAAATCCACGAAACAGCTTAGTCTGCACTGCGTCTCAAAATAAATACATACAACATTGATACATAATCGTAACTGAAAAACATTTTATGCAGTTCAAAACCATTAAAAATTGTCCTCCTTTTCCGGTAATCCGGTAAAAACTATTTTATTTTATAATTATGTCATAATATTTTAAAATAAACGTGATTATTATAGTGCAAATACAAGATTTTAACTTAAAGTAACGTACGATAAAAGTTACAAAGCATAAATCGGACACACCCGAAGGATTCCGGATGAAAATAAACACGTTTTAAATTAAAAAGTTATGTAATTGAATAGAATCCTCGCGCGGCACCTGTTCGTCGTGTAAGTTGTTTCATTTTTTTTTCTTCTATTTATAGCATTATAAATTATAGAGGAAAATAATACAATTTTTAAAAAGGGAAAATCTCATGGAATTGTGATGGACAGCTAGAATTAAGTGGTTTAATGATAAACATTAAATTGCATTACGATTAATGTTTAAAAATATAAGTTCACAAATCAATATTATAGATTAAAATTTTAGTGCTCTAATAAAATTGAAAATGATGAAGTTTTGATATTATTCTTAGATTTTAACACTAATCAAAATCTATACTATATAGAAAATATACGTCTACATCGATCATGAGGTCGGTAACGGCGTAGTAGGGGGAGCTTCGACAAGCAGCTTTTGCTACTACGTCTACCGGAGGCCGTAGCGTTTCTAAATTAGCCCGTTTTCGTCTCTCGAACCACATGATCATTGATCATTGATCATGAGCATATCAACCAATTGATAGCGAATCAGTCTCCTCAATCAGTCTTTCAGTTACCAATTCAATGTACGGTGACGTCGCAGCGACGACCTCAACACCGACGCAATTAAGACGTTTTAACGCGATTCGATTCAGACACGTGCATATTTTCCTTATTCGTAAATTTACTATAATTATCCCTTATGACCGTTTATTTAAAAACCGTTTTTGTCAGAATACTAAGATGAGTATAGATCTCAAGCGTGAAATTGTTTTATAAAAACAATTTGCCCCGATGATTGTCCAATTAACTATATGGTTATTGATACATGACAGGAGAAAGGAGTAAAGGAATGAAATGTGAAAGTTGATGAATATTCTCAATAAGATAGAAGATTATTTTTCCATATGACTTACAAGTGCCTTTATTACAGGGTCTACCACTTCATATTCAAATAGACACCTTTGAAGATCCAAGAGATACCGAAGTTTATCACAGAGGATACTGTCAAATAAAGGTGTTTTGTGACAAGG
This sequence comes from Sericinus montela, assembly GCA_029286605.1. Lineage (NCBI taxonomy): Eukaryota > Metazoa > Arthropoda > Insecta > Lepidoptera > Papilionidae > Sericinus > Sericinus montela. The sequence goes on from JAGSMR010000005.1 coordinate 5,769,093, forward strand.
TAAGAATGTTATACCTTTAATAAATATATTTGCGAAAATTAAAGTCGTAACATCTTTGTTTTTATTTCAATTTTTGTTTATTGTTGAAGGGCGCTGAAAGAAAAACAAGAGACGAAGAAAGAAGAGCGGCGAAAAGAAAATTATCAGCAACAAACAGAAAAAAGCTTGATGAAATATATCACCCGGTTACAGAACGAAGTGAATTTTATTCGATGGCAGATCTCACAAAACCTCCAGTGCTGTTTAGCCCGGCTGAAGATATAGATAAATTAGCTGGAATGGATATTCAAGGCTTCTATGGTCACGAAGAAGCAGCCCTAGCAGAAGCTCACCTAAAAGGAGCATCACCTTTCCTATTACACGCGGCGAAACCGCAAGTGCCCGCGTTAAAATTTCATAATCATTTCCCACCAGATGCACCTGCGTAAGTGTAGTACAATTTTTATTTTTATTTTTTGCTACTTTGAACAATTTTATAAATAAATAAGTGTAAATTTAAATTTCGATTTCATTTTTGGTTTCATTTCTTACAGATACCGATCCGATGTAGGCGGATTGTCGCCATACAGCGACCGCAAAGACTCACTTGAATTGGAGGGTGTGCTGGGCAAGCGGGCTCGCACCAGTACACCCCCGCTCAGTGAGCGCGTTATGCTGTATGTACGCCAAGATACCGACGACGTTTACACGCCGCTGCACGTCGCACCACCAACAACGCAGGGCTTGTTACATGCGGTGAGTAGCCTTCCTTACCACACATGCTTGATACATCACTTTGACAAATAGATTCATACAAAACATGTCAAAGTTACGTATCAAGAATGCAACCGCCTTATGCGGTGAGCACGAGAATAACCTTGGTGATGTTAGCTAACCGCAGAACACGAGTGAGCGAAATGGACTTTATTGACCTTTCGGTTACTCGTAATATCGATATTCGTTTATGAACGTAATGTATTCTAAAAGAATGATAACGTAAACGAAAGAAATCGAGACGCTTCGTCCACGCTCCGGGTGCCGGCCGGCTTGCAGCCGGCTGCTGCCCGTGGCATTGCTGTAACCGATGTGGCGCTTTATAACCCCGTCTAATACTTACAACACACGATCATCATAACTGCATGTTGTAATTAACACCCGCGCGGCCGGCCGCTGCATTAGTTAGACCACATTCGTGGTCCTCGCGCGACTATTCCAAAATGTTCATGTAAAACCACTACTAGACCGGTTACTGAGCCAACGCCGATCCGGTAGACGAGACGTCTCGGTTTAAAAACCAAAGGCCCATTGTAATTCTTTTTATTTTTTGCTCATTTTCAGATTGAGAATAAGTACAAAATTTCAAGTTCGGCAATTAATAATCTTTATCGAAAGAACAAGAAAGGGTAAGTGGTTTTCATTGGCCTCAGACAGTTCTATAAGTACATACCGGCCGCCTCGCGTTAATAAGGCCTCGCTTATTCCTGAGGGCGCGCCACTAACTTCACACTGCTTCATTTACGAAACGTCCTTTTAATTTGTATGCTTAATAGAAACCTATAATACATTATAATAATTCCTTGACGCAAATCTGACACAAATTTTACCTTAAAAATACAGCATTATTTCTGATATTAATAGACATTAAAGTAATTTTCAGAGTTATATAAAAACTAATGTTAATTTTTTGGAAAATAATCAATAAATGTGTTTTTTTCTGCATACAACCATGTAAAGCAATTAGTATAGTATAGTAATGTGACTTTACTGAACTTATTTTAGGATTACGGCCAAAATTGACGACGAAATGCTGGCTTACTACTGCAACGAAGATCTGTTCCTACTGGAACTTCGGCCGGCGGGAGCCAGCGAAGATGAGCCTCTGTATGACATCACATTCGTGGAGTTGCCGCTCGACCACTAGCGCCGCGCCCTGCCCATGCGCACGCCCGCACGCACTCCACGCACCAACGTTCACTCCACGTTACACCCATGCAACTTGAGGTCGACTGCTCACGTTGAATGCGCTCTCTAGTAAAACATGTAACGTTCGATTATTTTCATCACCTGTGGCGGATTATGCGAAGGGTCTATAGATTTCCGTTTTACACTCATTATTTATGTAATAAGGTCTCAAAAATTGTCGATCTCAGATTGAAATTTACTATTAAGTGCTTTATCACCGTATTCTTTCTTAAAATAAAACCGAATGTCACAAATTGTTGTTGGTCACAAAAAAAAAACACAATAGTCGATAGAGGGACCGATTTGTAAATATTTAATTTAGTGCCTTATGAAATTACTAAACGTCGTGCAACGGTTTGGTGATGGCAAGTAACATTAAATGAGTCGAAATTGTAACCTAAACAGTTTTGTTCACATTTTGTTATATAAACCATACATGTAAATGTAAAAAAGCTGCTGTTTAGATGAATTTAAACGTGTGTGCCATTCGCTTGGTTATCATTCTAGATTGTAGTTAATGTTTTCAACAGGTACCTTTTAATCTTGCCATGATGATAAAGTAAGAATTTCTTGTCACAAACATTTTATTATTTGTAGATAATTATCTACAGAAAATAAGGAGAATAAAGTGCCTTTGACATAATTATAATACTAATTATCTTTTATTATAAGTGAGTTAAGTCAAATTAAATGCCATCCACTTTGTTAAGTTTTATAAGTAAGTTTGCTTTTATAAGCTCGCTCAATACAATCATTTAGTAAAGTTGATATTAGTTTTAAGATCACAGTTCTTGTAGACGAAATAGGGTTATTGTTTAAATAACTAAAATATTTTTGGTCAATTTTTCACATAAAAACAACGGCCTTGCCAAGATTTATTAAAAGACTTGATAAACGGAAGTAATAAAAATTGTTTATTAAATTTTAAGATCAGTCACAGCCATTTTGTTTCATAATCATAATATAATATAGTCATATCAATAGTCACAAAGTTCATGCCGTAACATTAACATAATCATTGTCGGGAGTGGTATGTGTACGTGTTAGTTTTTATTTGATTAAATAGTTTTTATTATTTTACTTTTTCAATTTCATTACGTTAGTAATCGGGCCATGACAACATTTAAAGCGTGAGGAGCATATTTGTCTAAGACATAATCTTTGATGTGGAGGATTAAATTGTTTTTATTAAAGTTTAACCATTTTTATGATGTTGGTGACCACTATAAATTAAATCATCTGACTAAAAATACAAAGCTGAAGCTTTCGAAATAATTCTGACACATTTTTTCCCAAATTATGTTATTATTAAGTGTATTTCCACCGATTAATTCGAAATTCAGAACCAGGTTCTGTTTTTAAAAAGGGATTGGTCGCAGACAAAGTCGCAAAAGTTTTATGTTAGGAAGTGCCTAGTGCGGACGGTTCGATTAACTGCCATATTATGACATAATTTAGATTACTTACCCTTAGCTATAGATTCTTAAGTATAGTTTGTTAAACTATGTCACACGTCTTAGGTCTGACTTCACTGGTAAATTAACAGAATGTTAAACAGTTGTTTAACGTGAAAATGTTCTGTTTATTTTTCGGTGAATTCGGGTTCTGAATTTACAATCAAATTAAGATTATGCTATTGATATTTCTTATTTTATGTATTATTTTTTCGAGCTGCGATAGCGTTGTGACTAGTTAAATATGTCAAACGCATAGAGAAATCGACATCTTCCATACAATTTGTATTTTACACACTCGTTAATATCTTTTCACTATATTTTAAGTAAACTGATATCTGTCTATAAAATTTTTATGTTACTTAAACGCATTTCATTGCTCAAAGTCTGCATTTACCTTTCTCATTTGGGGCGGACTCTAACATTGTTTTGTTTTACCTTACTTATACGTATTGAAATAATGGTATTTATTTATGTGTACTTATGATTATAAATTGTGCAGCTTTAATGTTTACTTACAATGATTTTAGATCGTGATTTTGAATCTCGTCGTAAGTCACAAACGTCAGTAGCAATAAAATACGTAAAGCAGTTTAGTAAAAAGGGGCTTGTCCGCGAAGCGTCGTCAGCCAGTGTCGCATAGCGTTGTTGTGCAATTTTAATCAGAGTTTAGTATAGAATGTGTTTGTATATTGGAAGTAAGGTTGTGCCGATCGGCTCAAGTACAATGGGCGTGCGCTGGCGGCGCGTCGTGGACTGCTGCTGCGAGAAGTTTAGTCACACTCGTTATGATAAACATCTCGAAAATGTAAGCACATTTTCGTTATTGAATTCTACTTTACTTAATTTTAAATTGAATAGATGTTACGTTATTCTTTTATATGAATATTTGTAAGTTGTCATAAAAATATTATTAATATAATTATTTTTATCAAAGTTTATAATCTAAATAAAAATGTTTTTCTTCAAAACATTTCAGCGGTTTCTTTTAAAATACCATATGTTTTATTTTAATTATTTTATTTAGAAAATGAACTATACAAAACTATATAAAATATAGATATTAGAACTCCAAAAATACTAGTACACTACTTCTATTTAAATTACTACTAAATAAATATTAACGACCAAAGAAATACCGAAGTTTAACAGTGGTAGAGCCACGCATCAGCTCCTGTTGTTGCATGAATGGGCTGGATCGACCGGGGAAGTACCATAACCTCACAGAATACCGGCGTGAAGTAGAAGTCTAACAAACTTCTGCGTTTCGTCTAGTGAGTGCAGGTAACTGGAGGCCCACATACCCCCCTCCCCCAATTATGGGGGGGGGGGCACTCTAAGGCCGGCAACGCATCTGCTATGCCTCTGGTATTGCGGGTGTTCATGGGCGGCGGTAATCACTTACCATCCACGTGAGCCTCCTGCTCGTTTGCCTCCCTTTTCTATAAAAAAAAGGCTTGTGGTCGAAATACTTGCTTAAAAAAACCAGTAAACTTGCACTTAAACGTAATACCATTTTAAAATGCTGAATTTACCACACAATAATAATAAAATTGTTATATCCATGTCCGACTAATTGTTGATTGCGCCGGGTATTAATGGAAAACTACGGTCGAAGTTGTTGACGAATATGTTTACCAGGTACACATTATCAGTCTTGTCAACGCACAATCAGCGCCAATCCTATAAGAATGGACAGCGAATGACTCCGCTAATTCCTCCCTGTTTGACTATATCGGTCTGGACATTTACTGTAAACCGACGCAGTATGATGAAGCGGCACTGACACATGTAGCACCGACCCAGATTGCTCGCAGAAGTGAACCTGTTGCGGTTCGAAAGACAGTCTCTCTAGTCTCAATCGTACAGGCAAACGCAGTGTTGTACGAACTACACCAGATGCAGTGACAACCTGTAAAATGTAGGTGCAGGGACGCTCAGGACCGTTCTTCGACGGTCGTGGCACGAACTTCGGGGAAGCCTGTTTTGTTTGGCAGTGGAGTAATAATGAAAATGTTATTTTGTTCGTTTTGTTCAATGTGTGAAATCAACTAAACCGCAAAAGAAACGTGTAGCATATCATGGCCAGTTTTAAAGTTCTAAAGATAGCGGGGGTGATTTTGTGATTTGCATTTCATAGCTGCAACTTTACTGTCATATAATTTAAAAACTATCAGTGAACTAAGTTTATTATATTTACATTAGAGACAGTCACGATAGCCGAGTTGTTGGGTGGTCGGAATTTCGAGTCGAGAGACCCGAGTTCGATCCCCAGGTGGCAGTACCAATGAGTTTTTTAAAGAAAAAACTTATGTACCAATTTCATCGTTGGCTTGGACATAAAGACGGCGACAGGCTCACTACCTGTCACGTTGTCCCGAAAATATCTTCGGTGGAAGGTGGGTCAAAGGAACTTAATTGTCTAGACTTGACCTCTGTCTACCCCTGTATTGAGAATTGCGTAAAGATATTTTTTTTAATATTATAATTATATTCCGTTATGTTAGGCTGTTATATCGCCATCATATCAGCGAGTTTACACGCTTTTAAAGCAAAAAAAATTTTTTTGAAATCGCTTAAAATTGTCAGTTTGGCTTACACAATACTAGAACGACAATTGCCGTTGGTTAGAATATAGAAATGAAAACTTTCAACTTCGTAATGACTTTAATCACTGATCATAATTTTAACAACAATTTACCACATATGTACACCGAGAAGCGATTTAAGGGCTATATAAAAGCGACACGACAAATTCATGCTATATTTTAGTACACATTAGTACGAATTACAGTTATCCAAGGAGAAAGTTAGATAGTCATAAAATATTATGAGAAGGTTGAGTTGAGAAATTATGAGCAAGTTCAAAAGCAAAGAAGTACATAATTTTTGATACTACATACAAGATCAGTCGCATACTTATAATCACACATATAAAAGTATTTTCGAATATAATAAGACAGATTACTATGAATTTATATTCATTATTACTTACTCGACTGAGCTATTGGTATACCTCCAAGTCACAATTTCCTTTATTTTAACAGGCACTTTTATTTGCAAATATAATGACCACAGCACAAACATTCATAGTATAAATATAATATAAATAAAATAATAATATAAATAAAACTAAACACTCGCTATATACTAAGCTACAATTTAAGTAATTCTGTAACTTATGGTTTTACAAATACCACGACACCAACGAACCCTTACGATAACAACGATTACACATCAACAATAAAATTAAAATTATCAATATTATTTTTGTCTAAATTTTTTTTCAGAATTATAAGTTTATCAGCTACAATGTTCCTTACACATAATTCGAAAGACTACTATGTAGACAAGCAAAATATATCTAATTTTGCTAAATAAAATTTTTCATATTTTTTGTGAACTTAAATTTTAAACCATTTCAAAATTCTATTAACACTAATCGATCATGTTTCAGTCGCCAGAAATCACGAAAGCCGATTGCTCTTTTTTCTCCTTTCTATGACAACCGACCGACAGTGATTTTAGGCAACATGACAAACGTATTTGCCTAAAATCACTGTAGGAATATATTTAATAACGAGTAACTCTACGCTGTACTCGTAAATACGTTTTAAAAGCTTAATGGAGATCAGCTGTAATTGTTAATTTTAATATCAAAAGCTTAATATTAGTATGATTTTAATGTTGAAGTTCAGATTACGGTACTAGGTATTTTTGTGGTTAAGTCCCAATATAATTTATTAAAAGAAGCAAAAAATCTAATTAATTTGTATTTAGTTTGGGACGTTTGAATCAATGAGACAATTATGAGCAATAATTTTGTATATATTGCATAGATCTAGAGAAAGCTTTATATTTGAATTTTGAACCGTTCCCCATCGGAGCAGTTCAAAAGTGATGGCTATTGAATAAGGGGTGAGCTCTGGCTATCGCTGAAATCGAGCGTGTAGTACATGTCAGTGGTGTCGAGTGCGGCGGACGTTGGCGGCTGCGGAACAGTCGGCACGCGTTTGTCCTGCAGCCAGTGATGAGGAGGACCCGACTCAGTCACGCGGGACAGTCGTGAGAGAAGCCGAGCGTAAGTTTTATTAACACGGCAATGGCACGCTGTGACCTAGAAAAAAGTATACTGCGAAAAATGGATAAAGGTAAACTGAGTCATCATTTACTGAGTATATTGTTACGGGTAATTAACCAATCTGTCATCAATTAATCAATATCTCTCATTTTTATTATCATCACGCAATTTCCCATAGAGGGGTCTAGACTAATTTAATCTTCGAAAGCTTTATATTTTATTAAATACTACCTAGATGCATATAAATTTAATTATTTCAAAGTATAAATTTATCAGATACTTACAACGACGGCAACAATGGCGACGGCGGCTCCCAGAGTTCCAGCTGCAATGTAGACGTTGTGCAGTCTGTCGTGGTAAAGACCCATTGGAAGACGTAGCTCACGCACGCCGCCCGCTGGATTATCTCTCTCGCTAACAACGCTTACTCCACCCACTTCGTCCTCCATCACTGACTCCAATATGAAATCTTCTGAAATGGTATGCATACTGTCAAATACTTGATATTACGATAACAGACTATAGGCTCGAAAGTGTACATTATGATGCAACGCCAACTTTCACACTCTACTGATAGCATAGCCATAGTAGGAACTTCGCCTAAAAATACATCTCAATTTTATCTCATACGAATAGTTGGGCAAATATCTGCAGGAAGAAAATCTTGAATGATATGACTAATTGTTTCATTCATCGTCAATCTTGAAAAGATAGACGAACATACATATAAAAGATAGAATAACATACACCCATAGAAAAGTATTTATATTTTCAGCGAGTAGTTATATTTTCTTAGTATCGTGACAGATGTGGTTATGTTTATGATGTGTCGCATCAGAAACGATTCCTATTTGCGTCGAGACGGGAGAGCGTCACGATACGTAAGATGAATATACGACTGAGTAGTAATGTGTACTAATGTTTAGGTATTATTGTTTAGGTCTGTATTTTTAGGCAGATCAAATTAATTTAAATTTTATTACATCATATTTCATCTACCGATTTAAATTTCTTTATAGGATTCCATATGAAAACTAGCCATCATGTCACAAAATAACACATATTTTAGTTACCTTCACAAAGTTTTCCTGTGTATCCGGGACGGCATGAACAATAGAAAGAGTTAGAGCTGCTCCAGCATGTGCCTCCATGCGCACAAGGATTGTTATCACAGGGCTGCAAAACAAGAAAATGTGTTTATTATATTTAGTCACTTTTGCTACTGTGTGAATAGCCGGCCTGGCCGGGACAAGACAATGCCTTGTACGTTTTTAGAATAAAGACATTAATTTTGTACTTCAAATTTCGTGGTGAGCCCGTCGCCTTCTTTATGTCCAAGCCAACGATATCATTCGTACATAAGTTTTTGAAAAACCCATTGGTACGAGCCTGCCACCTGGGAATCGAACTCGGGTCTCTTGACTCGAAATTCCGACTACCCAACCACTCGGCTATCGTAAGTATATATATATATATACATATATATATATATATATATATATATATATATATATATATATATATATATATATATATATATATATATATATATATATATATATATATATATATATATATGTATATATATATATATATATATATATATATATATATATATATATATATATATATATATATATATATATATATATATATATATATATATATATATATATATATATACATATATATATATATATATATATATATATATATATATATATATATATATGTTTATATATACGTATAACGACTGCGTTTCCAATTCTATTCTAAAAAAAAAAAAAAAAAAAATCGGCCATTTGAATTGCTGCGGGTGACCCACCCGCCATATAGCCCAGATTTGCGATTTTTATTTATTCCCGAAAATAAAAGTAAAACTTCGAGGAAAACATTTTATGGACGCCAAGCAAGCTGTGGCTGCCTTCCAGAAGGCCATCGAAGAGACCCCGAAGGACAAGTGGGAAAAGTACATTTCTCGGTAGTTCTATCGAATGCAGCGATGTGAATGGAAAGTATTTTGAAAAGATATAATAAAAATAGTAACTTGCTAGTTTGCTCAGTTTTTCACTTTCAGTGCCACCCTCGTAGTACCTACGAAAAAATTCTGACGACACTACTTGTATTATTACGTTAAATGGCTTCGAAATCAAAGTAAAAATTTAAATCTATTACCAAAAACAGTAAAAAATTTGTAAAAACTCATATACTAATAGTAATCCAGGTTTGTTATAAAGTATGTGTGGACAGAATAATTAAAAAATTAAGAATATATAGTGATCACCAGTAAGAAAAAGTGACAACTAAAGACGGGAAACATTAGGCATGACTTGTTTCAGTACATCAACCATGGACAAAACACACATGAAATAACTTTAATTAAAACATTGAATAAGTAACAGAGTAAATTGTTATAGATGTTCAAATGTCAAAATTCGAGTAATTTGAAAAAGGGACAATTCTTCTGTCTACGCAAGCTCCTTTGAACGACAAACATATTGGGGCTGCATAAAGCAGTCACTCACCGATCTAGACGGTGTGTTGCAATCAATACACTCGCACGTGTACGTGTTGCCGCGGTCCACACAATCATGGTCGTCCGAGCACGGATTCGGAGAACACAAGTTCACCTGGAAATTATTTAATTATTATATTGAATCATAACATTCAGGTATAGGCTACCGAGGTTCTTCAGGTATAGCTCTGAATGTAACTTACTGCACCCTCAATATCATAGTTAAAACGAATTTTAATCAAAAAATTAATTAGATTTCTGTATCAAAACTTTCGACATCAGCATCAGAAGTGGTACCCAATTTAATATCCTCCAGTCTGTGTGCAATATTATCTACAATTAGATATTTTTTTATCTTTATAAATTTGTGCAGATAGTCCAATAGATGGACATTTTTTTTTTCAACTTATTACCTTTTGTTTTTCTTCAGGGGCTGATAAATTAAAACCTGAAAGGTTTGAATGAAGAAAAAAACCGGAAATCATAAATAATCATCTTTCAATCTTAACGTGCACTTTAAACACATGATACAATCCAAGTTGTGCACGATTTATTTGGTCACCGATAGACAGAGAAAATATTAATAATATCAATTTTAAAAGAAAATATCAATTTTAAAAGAATATAAACCCAATTTTTCCCATTAAAAACTTCTTGATTAGGTGATCAACACACAACTCTGAGTATATTAACCACGCTGAAGGCATAGATGTATATTGTAAAACTAATTGAATTAACAGCACAATATAAGTTACCTTTAACTGGCACATGTTGCCGGCGTACCCACGGCCGCACGTGCACAGGAACCCGCCCACGCGATCCGTGCACGTGCCTCCGTTCATGCACGGCGACGACTCACACTCATTGTACTCTAGCTCACAATGCTCACCAGTATATCCTGGGAGAAAGGAGAAACTTGGAGTACAGGGCATTATACTTAATCAATCTCTTAATAAATTTCTTTTCATTTATCACGACATGATCTAAAATTTCTTTTCATCTTATCGAAGACGTTGTAATTGGTAAAGGTTTAAAAATAATTGGGAATACACGGTTATTTTTAAACCTAGCTTTATTTATATCTTCTCCTCCCTTTAACGGCGACTTGTCTCGCACAGTCTCACCTTCTTCATCCATCCACCCTCTCTCTGTAGTTCTCGCACACTTAAAAACTCTCTTTTTCTCCTTAAACAACTGCCGACAGATTGTCTATGTTTATTCAAAGTCACTGTTTAGTAAAAATTTTAAAGTTGTTCGTATCGAAACAATGTTAAACCTTGATATATTTCTTGACACCTAATTTAAATTTTAAATAAAATCAGCACAAATATAAATAACTTGTTATCTAATATCTATAAATTACTTTTATGCTTTTACTCTTAGGTCTTATTTCATTTTGTAATTATATTACTATAATATATGTAGAAGTTGAACATATATATAATTGGCACTAACAGAGATGTATTTGAATTTTACGGCAAATATCCATGATTATGTGTTATAAATAAACGAATTTCAGAACAATTACGTCAGAGACCAGACGACGTTGGCATATGACTCATATAAGAAACCAAGATATTTCTTGAAACTGGATCATTACTTAATGTGAGACATATATACCTAAAAACAATAAATTTAAATTTTACGTTCAGTTGAACATTCTATTATTTCTTAATTAACGTGTCTAGGACATAACGTAATTTAAATAGTGAATATAATTAACATTAATAATTAATATAACATTATTAATAATATATTTTATCATATAAGAATAAACTTAGATGTTTGCAAAATACTTTGAAACACTACAAATTTAAGTTGTGCTATGCAAACACTTATGGGTACACAAAACCTACATTTATTTCTCCTTTTGAAACTACTTAATAAAAAAGTTCTGACTTTTCCGATTTCCACAGGGATTTATTTCGCTTTCAGAAACGACTAATTTAATAAATTCGCCCCATTTAATTTACAAATGAAGAAAGTCTTTCTTTTAGTTAACATTATCAATAAATTCTAATAGCTATAAATATTTTTTTACCAAAACTGCTTTAAATGTATTTTTATTAAAAAGAACCTTACATTCAATGTGAATTATAAACACTTTTTACATTACCCAAGTGCTTTAGCTGCTTACTTTAGTATCAGTGCAATATTTGTGATGTTGTTCCTATCTATGTATATCTATCAATCCATTTACCTATGTATGTCGAATTCTGAATAAAAATTAGAGAAATATCTAATAGATAATTTTTCATCTAATTTGCAAAACTAGACATTTATTTGACTCGTTAAGTCAATAAATAGCAACGAGAGGGGCACTGGCAACCTTCCAAGTATATTTCAAATAAACCAACCATAATTTCGCTCTGTTGACTTTGAATACAAGATTATCGTTATGTTATTGGAAAGCTGTAAAGCATTTTACCGCACGAATTGTACAGTTGCTATTTTATGACAGAAAATATATGAAAATAGTATAAATCTTATTAGTGAAAATATTAAACTTATAATTGACTTCTTTTCTCTATTCGCACTAAATTGTAATGTATAATATATTAATTACACTAACTATATATCTCTGTTTAGTTTTTACTGAACCACCTCCTAAATATATTTATGGCGCACAGGAAAGTATATTTCAGGTATTAGTATCTATTTTGTATTGCAAGTATAGTGTTATGCGTGTACTTTTTTAAATTTAAAGAAGTAAAAATTATCATTAAAGAAAATTGTGTCCAACTCACGATTGGAGTTTCTTCTACCGAACGATTATAAAATACTGGGTTCCGCTATCACTAAAAAAATCCAATACAAAAAACTAAAACAATTTCTTATAGCTTATAATACAATCTATACCAAAAACTAACCGTTATTCTTAAACTAATAAAAAAGCCAAGAAAGCTCTGAGAGGGCAGGAATTATTCCGACTTACTCGATACTTATCTTGTTATTTCAACGCAAAAGCTACATTACTGTAAAGTTTCATCAAAATCTTTTTAGTAGTTTTCGCGTGAAAGATAACAAACATTCATCCATCCCCACTAATTTTACGTAATATTAGTAGATTAAAATATAATAATTAATGAACGTTTTTTATATAAATTTTCTCAATTTAAAACTAAATATCAATTAATATAAATACACTTAAATAAAAAGTTTTATATTAAAAACACAGTTGTGCTCTGCGTAAGATAAGTTTGATTGTACTCCTCATTAATTTTTCTACTCCTACCTTATATGAAAGCCGATTAAGGAGTAAACACAAAAAAGTTAATGTGTTTAAACATATATATTTACTTAGTTACATATATACGGAATATAACTTCGTACAACTACATAATACATGTATAAATTTATATGATGATTATTGTAGTATTATAACTACAATGATCGTTGTAAATAATAAATAAATATCTTCACGCAATTCCCAATACAGGGGTAAACAGAGGTCTAGTCTAGGCAATTAAGTCCATTTGACCCACCTTCTACTGAGGATATTTTCGGGACAACGTGACAGGTGGTGAGCCCGTCGCCGTCTTTATGTCGAAGCCAACGATATAATTCGTACATAAGTTTTTTATTTTTGGTACGAGCCTGCCACCTGGGGATCGAACTCGGGTCTCTTGACTCGAAATTCCGACCACCCAACCACTCGGCTATCGTGACTTACCGTTGCAATATCAATTAAGGCATGTTTATTTATAACTAATACTCACTAAAATAAAGCAAGAACTTTAAAAATGGTAAAAATGGAGAAAGACTTGGACCGATCATGATCTATACTTTACATATTCAATAGTATAAAAAACTTACCAGGCTCACAGAAACATCGGTAGTTTGGACCTTCGTGGTTATCATTTTTACTTTCAACGCACATGCCATTAACGCAGGGCTTGGCAGCACAGGTTTTGCTGACGGGTAGGTCACACTGTGCCCCGGTCCATCCGGCAGCGCACGCGCAGTGGAAAGTTGTAGATCCGTTAACAGCCATACTCATGCAAGACCCACCATTAAAACATGGCGCCGAATAACAAGGGTCTTTCTCACATTTTCTACCGGTAAACCCTGCGAAGATGATATATTTTAAAGTACATATTTATTTTGTGAATGAAAATTTACATTTTTTTTTAAATAATGCACGACCTCTCCAATCCAAAAACCTCTTCAACTTTCTTCACTTCAAAAGGATATAGGCGCAATCCTAAACTAACATTAGAATTCAACACTCTTACTTTGTGAAAAATAAACTACGCTTAAAAATAAATGCCTTCTGTTTTGAATATTTTAAAATGACAGATGATATATACGCTCACGTTTTCAAATATTTAAAAAATTAAATACCATAATTACTTAATTTTTTTTAATGTATTTTTAATTTTTTTGCATATTTACCTCATGCTTTAGTTCTAAACAAGTACTTTCTTTATATGAACTAATATTCTACAGTAAATCATCATATCAAAAGTCCTCCCAAGACTCATGTAATGTGACTAATGATGAAGATCATTAGTCAGTCATGTTTAAGCTAATGCTTATGCTTAAAGATGACTTCTACTAGCAGCAATAATTATTATAGGAATTGGTTAAACTACCAATAAATACTATGAAATTAAGATTTTTGTCATTTTTATGTATGTAGTAGTAATGAACGAGACTGACAATTAATTTGCCTTCAGTGACACTGGCTAAAAAGATTCTATCTAAGAGGTCACCTACATTCGTAAGCCGCAAGAAAGCCTTGTCGTCATTTATCGCTTTAACAATTAGCAAGGAGGATTATCAAGTGAGGATTAGCAAGTGCGACTAAAAAAACTCGATAAAAGAATTTATAAAAATTAGCACGATCTTAAATTAAAATTTATGATGATAAGAAATCTCTGAATATAATATTTCCAAACTTTTACAAAGTGCACTAAAAGTTTATAGCGAATGGAAGAATAATCGGTGAAATTGTCGATTTAAAAACGTTAATGTTTTCATAAAAAAAAACAATTATTACAGAAATATTGATAACTAAGAAATAAAGTGAAAACCCACTAAGACATCGAAATAATATAAAATATTAAGAGGATTATAACAAAATCGTAGCACTCAGGTTTCTTCTTTGTGGAAGCCGGTATGTAAGTGTGTATCAAACAAAGTGCTCAACGCACACATACAAACTAATCAACGAAGTCATGAAAAAAATAACCTCCGTTCCTTTGACGCGATGATTTGTAAATTTCGAAAGAGTTTTTTGTTGTTTTGTTGATTGTTTTTCGGAGTACATAAAGTAATATTTCCACAGATGATGAATGGTTTATCTCATATATTGGAATAAGTTCTGTAGAAAGACGCTGACTTCGTATTTAAACGTCTCCAGAAATAATATGTCAATTTCACCGCGATGTAATGTTTACTGAAAAGCTGCCGCTGTGGATCTCTTAAGTTTTCCGACGCGGTTAATATCAATCGGTAATGTCTGGTAAAATATTCGCTAAAATCATATAAAATAAAGATAATTTTAATCTACATTACATAGCGATGGTAAATAACATACGATGGAATGAATATAGTCGAAAACGGTATTTTTAATCGTGTAATATTTTTAATTAATAATTTTTTTTATGTAAATGATTTTACAATATAATTTTTATACCTACGCCTATACATTTTATACCAATAGTTGTCTACGCGTCAAACGCCACAAAATGTCTCAGAATAGAAATTTTCTCCCGGTGTTCGAAACATTTGTTAATACTGGTCCTTGCCCTGTTGGTTTCAGTTAAGTTAAAGAACCTACGTTCCAGCCGCTACGATTCTGGCACCGGGCGTGAAAGAGGGTACTGGAGCGGGCCCTGGCACTGGCGCGGATGAGGGCGCTGGCGTGGGCAATATCACGAGAGCGGGTGCGGATGAAGGCGCCGGCGCTAGAGGGTGCTAGGGGTGGGCGAAGGCGCTGGCGCGGGAGCGGGCGGGGGCACTGCACGGGAGCGGACGCAGAAGAAGGCGCCGGGGCGGGAGCAGGCGGCGGCACTGCACGGGAACGGTCGTGGAAGAGGACGCTGGCGCGGGTGCGAATGGGGCGCTGGCGCGGGGGCAGGCGCGGGGACTCACATAGGAGTGTGCGTGAAATAGGGCGCTGGCGTGGGAGCGGGCGCGGGCATTGGCAGCTGGTGCGGGTCGAGGTAGGTGCAGGCGCGACAGCGAGTGAAGACTACGGCGTGAGCCAGGGCGCTGGTGCGGGCGCGTTTAAAAATTTGACAGCTTTAAATATCCTAGCTAAACTTAATTACTTAGCTGTGAAAAGCTAAGTAATTTGGTTTAGTAAACATTTAAATAGATTAATAATAAAATCGATGTGATATTTTATTTTGGAGCTTGTATCCTTACATGAAACAGAGGATCGTCTCAATGATTAATTTTGGCTGCAAATACTACGCCAAGGATAAGTCATGTTATCTTAGGGTGATCTGCACTGGCAACGCAAGAACTTTTCTTCACATATGCTCGTTGATTTAGTTCTAATTCAAGAACAATGTCAGCATCCGCAATTAACCAGTGAGAAGGTTATTGTGCAGTTTGTCCGCGAAAGAAAAGCAGGTGTACATGGGGCCAACAGAGTACATGAAATTCACAGTTGAAAAGCATCCTCGAGGAGTTATGACGAAATATACTTTAGAAAATCTTTTTATATGTACAATTGAATAAAAATTCAACACCGCAAGTACGAATTTAAAGAGTCAATTTATTCATATTGATAGTTTAACATTAATGATACATTTTAATTTCAAAGATTAATAAGATAAAAAAAAAATTATGAGATATATTTTATTATTTTTTTACATGTATTCTATCTGGGGTAATGTCTTTATTCTAGTATATACAAATAACAATACAATTATTACAATGATTACCGAATATAATGTTTACGTACATTATAGAGAAATTCTCCGCGGCAAAAATAAACATTTGCATGTGTTTGCCTGAGCGCTCCCGCATAATATTATTCAAAGGCACGTATCTCCACAAATTCTTGCCACCAAACGTGTCGGATCATACTTCCATCCCCTATCCTCTAACTTCTTACCGTTAAAAAAGTGCAATCCTAGTTTATCTATAGGTTGCTTAAGACAATTGTGTGTGGCAAAATGGTTAACCATTTCTATTTAGCCCTTTACAATACCCGTAACATTGGATTTTATATAATATAATTATATAATGATGTAATTATAGTGCTTAGATAATATTCCAAACGAATGCTAGAGTAAGAACTCTGTTGTTTACAACTTTACTGCTCTGAAAATATATAAATACCATTTCCAGATGGAGATGGTATATTGGTATTTACAGCATTGTCACGGTACGGCGGAGGAAACGGGTTAATCTCACTCGTGTCAGTTTTTTCAATAATCGTACAGCCCTACTCCTCGTGGCAAGGTAACAAGAACATTAGTTGCATTTTCACAGTGAATGGCTAGTCTTAACTTTAGAACGAGAAAAGAAACAGCGCTGTCCATCTCTTTTACATTTTACGTAAATATAATTATTTTAGAAACTCACGCAAGTACCCCATGGAATAATCGTCCCTACTGCAAATGGAACAAATACATGGCCTTCTTTTTGAGTTCTCTAATTTATCTAATTCTTTAATAAGAACAGCTCACAATGGAACGCCCAGTTGTTATGCTTAAAATTCAAAAAATATACTTCTAATACATTTCCATAAATTATCTTTAAATAAAAGTCAAAAGTTATTAAGTGTGATTTTTGATAAACATCGGAGCAGGTATGAGAGAGATTTAACTATATTTTAAAGTCAAGCAAAGCAGGACCATAAGTTTAGTTTTGATAAATAACAAAAAAAAGTCTCTTCGACCCACCTACCACCGAAGATATTTTCGGGACAACGTGACAGGTGGTGAGCCCATCGCCGTCTTTATGTCCAAGCCATCGATATAATTTGTACATAAGTTTTTGAAAAACCCATTGGTACGAGCCTGCCACCTGGGGATCGAACTCGGGTCTCTTGACTCGAAATTTCAACCACCCAACCACTCGGCTATCGTGACTTTATAATTAAAAATTAAAATAGTAAATTTAAAGCTTTCGAATCCAGATAATGAGCACGTAAAATGTAAAAGAGATGGTAATTATACTTATGTACTTATTTATATGGATAGAATAGAAATATACAAGAATAGAAATAATTGTGTTAATGTACCATAGGGACAAAGGCAGTGGTAGTTGACCCCGTTGAGAGGTTGTGCCAGGTCTACGCATATGCCATTATTCAAACAAGGTGATGGATTGCACGCGTCCCTCTCCTCGCAGTGCGGTCCGACATAGCCCCGACAACACTGGCACTCGTAACCCTCCTGTAATCATAGCACATCAATTTTCCGTTCTGTCGGTGCGGTCAGGCTTTGTTAGTCTGAGTAAAGGCATGTTGAAATCAGACATCATGAAGTTTATAAATCATTATGTCACAAGCATTATCACCTTGTGTTTATTTTAAAAATTAACTTGCAACTATTAAATAATATCGTTAGACATTTCAGATCATTTATTTATACACTGTTTATTACATAAGAATTGAAGCTGAAAAATTATAAACTATTCTATTACTTAAATGAACTGTTTATTAACGTCACGTCATGAAGTCACTATAACCGAGTGGCCGGCTCGTACCAATGGGGTTTTCAAAAACTTATTTACGATTATATCGTTGGCCTGGACATAAAGACGGCGACGGCCTCATATCTTCGGTGGAAGGTGGGTCGAAGGGACTTAATTGTCTAGAATAGATCTCTGTCTACCCCTGTACTGGGAATAGTGTGAATATATATTTATGATTATTATTCAATGGAATTTTCATAATGACCTGAAATGATCAACGAAAAAAATATTAGTAATGTCATATACTCGTATGTCGATATACATATAAGTGTCCAACATATATCTCTTAATTTTCAAATGATGTATAGAATATTAATATCTATACATATTCAATTTCCGATGCCTTAACTATTTGAACAGGTACTGAGCTCACCATGGAAACATTTGTATAACAAACACCCTTCCCAGAACAGTCTTGAGACTCGCCACAGTTGTCGGACTTCACTGTTACTTTCAAACGAACGCACTGCGAACCCCAGTTTTCAGAAACGACTGCAATCAAGATTATCACATTGCTATTAGAACTTTTTGTATATGTTTACTCAAATGCTGAACATAGAAATTGATAAATGAACACTACCTACGCTAGTGCCCATTACCAAAGAATAACTAATCGCCCAATTAGATTAGTCTGTGGATTAAGCCAAGATAAAACTTGGATACACTAATCCGCCATCATTATATCATCAGAGCTTAGCGCCTCTTTACCAGCAAGATATAAGAGTGTGATCTTGGCTTTGAACAGATTTTAAGAAAAAGATGGAATAAAATTAAAAAAAAAAACAATAACCTGCTATTATAATTCTAACTACTGCTATTATAATTCGGATCCCGGAGATACGAATACGAGAGACCTATATCCTGTAAAAGTTCACCGCAAGACAAGTCATAAAAAAAGATACATATACTTATAAAGATAAACGACACAATTTACGTTCACTATGTTCAAAGGCAGAATAGAACCATCATTCTTCCTGCGCTACTTCCTTCCGCATGTACCGGCATCACGCATATTTCGTTCTTCCATAAATAAAGCACATTTATGTACGTACATATATTTATTATACGCAATGAATGGAAAGAAAATGAATAATGACTATAGTCATTCATATTCCTTTTCTGATACGTGACAGCAATGGAACTACATAAAAAAAACACTTATGATTTGAGGACCAGCTCTTTTCACTGCAGAACCTTATAATTTTTATTTTGCCAACCATTGTTTTGAGTCAGTAATTAGAATGCTATTAAAACAGTTTACTACGTTCTTCTAATTATTACATATAACGGAAGTATGTTACACGCGCTTAGGTTTTTTTTTATTTCTAAGTTCATTTAAACTTTTTATTTAATTTTTTTTGTACCTATGAGCAAATTTACGCCTTCAGCAAGGTCTTTATCATAGAGAGTAAACAACTTAGCGCCATTCTCATCAAGCGGAGTTATATCAAGTAGCATCCCATCCGACACGTCGCAGTGAAGATGACCCTGCCGTGTCACCTGGTACACAGCCGGCTGGAGAACCGTGTGATGCGTCCTGAAAAATAACTCTAGCATAAATGAGTCTATCAACTGGGCCGTTGAGCACTGAATATAACGCGGGTCACTGGATTATAAAGCGACGTCCCTGTAGGTCAATATTTCTACTATAATACCTCATATTTTATTGTAAACGATGTCATTTTATTTCATGTTCTTGTTTTTCGCTTTATATTTATTTGTAGGCTTTGAGTATATAATGTAGTAGAACACTTTAAAGGGAAATGGAATGTTAGTTTTAAAAAATTAGTCTTCTATGTTACGTTATCTCTCGATATTTGGATAATCTGCCGACGAAAATGACAGTAACACAGGAATGTGACTTATACGGTTATTGCTTATGATGACTTCGCGGACGGGTGGCAGTACGCACCCGTGTTTATGGTGTCGTCAGTTCTGAAGCCCCGGGTTTGATTCCCTTATCGGTTAACGGAGAAATTCAATCTTTCTACCTTATCTCAGATCTGGGTTATTATGGTACCTTTTTTGTTTCCATTTTTTTTTTCATAGAAAAGGGAGGCAAACGAGCAGGTGGCTCACGTGATGGTAAGTGATTACCGCCGCCCATGAACACCCGCAATACCAGAGGCTTAGCAGATGAGTTGCCCTTAGAGTGCCCCCCTCCCCCAGAATTGGGGGAGGGTGGTGTGTGGGCCTCCGGTTACCTGCACTCACTAGACGAAACGCAGAAGTTTGTTAGACTTCTACTTCACGCCGGTATTCTGTGAGGTCGTGGTACTAACCCGGTCGAGCCGGCCCATTCATGCAACAACAAAAGCTGATGCGTAGCTCTACCACTGTAGAGTAATTTAGTGTAGAGTGACTTACACAACTTACTTACTTCGGAGTATTATATGTGATGTTGTCTGTATCTATGTATGAATTTATTATTATTAATATATGTATGTATGTGATCGTTATTATATCCCAGGAGTAACACCAGTAATTAGACTTATTCTCCATTAATTATATTATATTACTTTGCCTCAAATAGTCCCGGCTAGGCATTTCCAAACTACGTGTAGGAACAATACAGTTTGATTTTGTTTGGAGGTATTTGTTGGAATATTTACTAAAGCATAAAGGTGTTTGAAAAGTATTAATGACACATAATTACATTACACAGACTCACCTCTCTTTAGTGTTTTCAATAGAATTTGAATCCTCAGTATCGTTCTTCGAAGCGACATGTCCGAAGGAATCGAGAAGCAGGGAATCGACAATTCTTACGATAAGAATGTCCCCGCTTTGGATGTCAACTGTGCCCTCCCAAGACACGATGACCGGGGGACACTCCTCCTCGCCCGCGACTCCCCGGCCAGGACTGCACTCCTCCTCCACCCATACCGCAAAATCGCATATAAATCATTTATGATGTTAACCAACTCAAAAATTACTGTTAAAGTACTTAACCACAACGGACACAAAATATGTTAAGAAATTATGCTGACAAATATATATTCCACAACATAGTATCACCAATGTATTTTGCATACATTGGTATACATGTATTGGTCATTAAAAATTTGTGCGCTTTAAAATCCTGTTTTAGTTTATAGTGTGACAGTGTGATATGTTTAAATCAGCCGTAAGCCGGATTATTTATGAAATATCGTATTTTACTCAAAACAAAATTGATATTTTACATGATATCATTTGTTAGTTTATAAGTGGTACCAGGCAAAAACACGTTGATAACTATCGAATAATTCCTTACCACTACGAATAGTTAAATTTTGATAGACTAATATTTTAATTAAAACCTATTTAAAATATTACAAATTAGTGATTTCAGTTACTGCCAGTTCGCACTTTAGACCTTTCACTCAAAGCTTAATTTACTAATACATTATAAAAAATAAAAGAAAGAATCAAATAATAACTTTTTACCTAAATTTGGGACTTATTTATTCAAATAAAACATCTTATAAGTACTACTAATAAACATGCTTAAAGTTGACACCAATTGTGGACAAATTTGTAATTATTAAAATAAAATAAAAATATTATTTTTTACTATTTACACATTTATTCAAAAGTTTATCTTTAGTAATTTTATATTTAGTAAGTTAGGCTGTTAGAATTTTATTTCGATTTTGGCACTGCCTTTAAACACAGTTGCAAACAATACTATTACAATATTTTATTTAAATGTAAGAACTTTAGCTAAAAAATTTATT
The DNA here is from genome assembly GCA_029286605.1 of Sericinus montela. Classification (NCBI taxonomy): domain Eukaryota; kingdom Metazoa; phylum Arthropoda; class Insecta; order Lepidoptera; family Papilionidae; genus Sericinus; species Sericinus montela. The sequence goes on from JAGSMR010000005.1 coordinate 5,791,464, forward strand.
ATTTGCCTATTTGTGTTCTTTTATATATCTATTTTTAGAGAACAAAAACATAAAAACTTTGTAAGTACGAAAATACTAGTAAGGCACAAACCCAGTATCAGAGACAGATGGTGAAGTAAATATTTAAAATTACTAAGCAATCACGAAATTATGATAACCATGTCAAATCTGTGTCTTATCATTTAATGCCTATCTACAGGACCGTTTCTGTTGACTTGTCGAGCGTTATTGTCTTACTCATAAACGTTAAGGCATGATGACCCCCAGACATAAACAATGGAATTATTCGATACGGAAAAGAACTCGAAAATTACCATACCACATTACAGTCACATCTTTGGCATATATATGTATAATACATAATGAGGATTCCTCTTCCTCTTCCACTTATTGCGGAACTTCCACAATATGCTAGGGAATAATTGATAATATATTTAATGAACAATGAGTCGAAATTAATCACATAATAAAATAATCTCCCAGTTTATTTTTGGGAAGAATTTTAGAGATATATAAAAAATACTTTCATGCCATTCCCAATACAGGGGTAGGCAGAAGTCTAGGCAATAGCAAAATCCTTTCAACCCACCATCCACCGAAGACATTTTTTGGGACTACGTTACAGGCGGAGAGCTCGTCGCCGCCTTTATGTCCAAGCCAACAATAAAAATCGTACGTAAATTTTTGAAAAATCCCTTTGGCACGAGCCTCGGAGATCGGACTTGGGTTTCTTGACTCGAATTCCGACCACCCGACCACTCGGCTATCGTGACTATATTATATGTATGAGTACAGATGTTTCACATTTTCACAAAAATGCATTGGTTTTTCTTATTTGGAATAATTTTGTAAATATATTTTGCCGAAAAAGAGTATTTGTATTATGTTTTTATTTATTTCTCCTTCTCTTTCTTTCTTATCCTCATAACTACTTCCTCATCAACCCTACTGTGTAAGTACATCAAAATAGTAGTTTACTGATGTGTCTATGAATATACCATCCTAAGCCTTAAATGGCGACAACGAGTCTCTATCGTTCTGCTGTTGAGATGGTTTGTAGGTGTTATATGCTGAAATAGCCACTTACCATGAGGTAGACTCTTAGCTAGTCCAAACCCCCCTCAAAATATGAAAAACAACATATTTTAAAAAATATAATAATGAAAGAAATAGAACCTCTCTATCAAAAATTTTTGTTTCCCTTTCCTTCAATGCTAAAAAGATTTATGGTTTACGAGAATATATTTGACCTCGCCGTAGCCCCGCTACTGTCACGATCGAACTTACGCAAACAAGAATATTATATTTCAGTGAAATACGGTTTCCTTAAATTCCACCATCTACTAAAATGTTTTCTTGGACGTTAAAGTTTAGGTACCTAATGGACTGGCATTACATCGTGTTTGGTAAACTTTTAAATTAACGTTTGCAGAATAATATTTCGTATGATGTACATAAAAGAAATATCGAACATTATTTTATTACGTTTTTTGTTAATGTGTAGTATTGCTATTTATATTCACGCATCATTACTGACAGGATAGCCAAAGAGAACAGATTGTAAAATGTCACGTTGCTTATTTTTTTTATTCTATAAAATTCATCAATTCCTTACTACACGCATTTTTTATCTCTTATTTGATCAAATTGCTTACATGATGTTTAAGAATTAGTCTCGGCCTACTCTCTTTTTTTGTTAATTGTACGCTCAATGATTTCTTTTATTTAAGCAAACACTATACATTTGAAATAAAATAATTATTTAAGGATTTTATCGCGTTTTTATCTAGTTTTTTATCGCGTTTTTATCACACATTAAATAATTAAATATAGACGTCAAATCGATAATACCTACAGGTGCAAAATCAAATGCAATAAGTTGTATGGGTTGCCAAAAATACACGAGGTAAATGCTCCACTAGTAAACCAAATCGATTCACTAACTTACAGATCAACTCAACGTGTAGCGAAAATACTATCTCCGCTCAGAGGAGACGCCAGAAAGGACTACTAGATTATTCCATTCCAGCACAGTGCGTTTTCCGCAGAATTTTCTGCCACGCACTTGCACTTTTTGGAATGTGCTGACGGATACCACTTAGGGACCTTCAAGAAAAGAGCTTATACCTAACTCAAAGGCATCTGCTATTTCTCTTGTATTGCAGGTGTACATTGGCGGCGGTAGTCACTTACCATCGCGTGAGCCACCTGCTCGTTTGCGTCCCTATTCTAAAAAAAACTTCCGGTTATTTGTTGTTGAAGGAAGAGTTCTACTTCCAAGTAGATAGAGTAGTGAAGGGATCACCAGTATCTCCCATTGTCGCAGTTTTTTCTAAAGCAGAAGTATAAATTATATGATTGGCTTGGATATAAAGACGGCGGCGGACTCATCGCTTTTCACGTGGTCAAAAAAGGTCTTCGGTGGAAGGTGGGCCGAACATGACACAGTGAGCGCGTTTTGCGTAAATCGGATCCAAATTAATAAATAAAAGTTGACAGTAGCCGAAGCTAATATTGATAACGGGACATTCAAGATATCTGCCTCCAGTGACCACTGCAAAGCATCCGAAGCTTCAGGAAATATATTTTTTTAAAACTAAATAGAAACGCGATCAAAATCGTAAATAAACATTTTATTTTAAAAACTTGTACACTGTATATTTTCTACTCAATTTCATTTTTTAGCATTCGTTCGACATGTCCGTACTATCGTAAATGCTTTTCATATGCTATTCAATGCTTCTTTAAATATGCATTTTAGTTATAAGATTTTTCAAATTTGCCAAATTGCGAATCTTTTCATTTCGTTTCGTTTCATGAACAGCGCGAACGAAGCGTGATGAACAGCGCGAACGAAGAGATTGAGAACATTGCGTTATACAACATTAGGCAATGTTGGTATTGTGTCTCACTATGTCCGACTAGTAGCAGTAGAGATTAGCAGTACCTAGAAGTCTGTAAGCGTTTACCATCAGAAGAACTGTATTTCTTTTTTGGGGATTGTTTATTAAAGGAATATATCATACATAAGAAAAAAGTCACGAGTTCTAAGTCACGATAGCCGAGTTGTTGGGTGGTCGGAATTTCGAGTCGAGAGACCCGAGTTCGATCCCCAGGTGGCAGTACCAATGAGTTTTTCAAAAACTTATGTACGAATTTCACCGCCTTTATGTCCATAAAGGCGGCGACGGGCTCACCACCTGTCACGTTGTCCCGAAAATATCTTCGGTGGAAGGTGGGTCAAAGGGACTTAATTGTCTAGACTTGACCTCTGTCTACCCCTGTATTGGGAAGTGCGTGAAGATATTTTTTTTAAGACAAAAGAATGTAGAGAACAAATTGTGTAATGCATATGATAGTTTGTGAGTCATAGATATTGATATTTGTATATAAATATGTATTTAAGTATTTTGCAACTAGTCTTATATATGCGTCAGGCTCACTACTTGTCCCGATGTCCCGTATATGCTTCTGTGGAAAATGAATTTAGAATGAGTACATTTTCAAGATCTACCCCTGTGCGAAATTGCGTGAAAATAAAAAATATCTTGAGCTACGTTTTTCTGCAAGTACTTTTTACCTGCATTTACTTTCAACAAAAGTTTTTATTGTGTGCGACATATTTTCATACATTTCTATAATTTTAACAATACAGTGAAGCTTTAGCTCGTCAGTTAATATCTTTTTCTAGAAGTGAAATTATTATGATATGATTATAATACAAAGTTAAAAGTAAAAAAAGTAACACAATCAGAAAATATAATATGAATACTCCAAAAATGATTAGAAAACAGGATAGGCTTGCTAGCTGTAAGTTTTCCAAAAATTGTAAAATAGCTATGCCAGAAAATGGAAATACACTGCATTTTTAAATTATTTTCAAATAAATATGCCCTCTGTCTATCAAGGGCCTGGCCATGATCTCATAATGGCAATGGATCTTCAATTGCATAAATTTTTTAGGCTATTACACTTTGTTAAAGACTATAAACTTACTAAAACTATTAATTTAAATATTTTGGTACATTGGGGTTTTACAGAATTTTTTAAGTATTTTTTTTATAGAAGAGGGAGGCAACCGAGCAGGTGGCTCACGTTATGGTAAGTGATTACCGCCGCCCATGAATACCCGCAATACCAATACCAGAGGCATAGAGTGCCCTCCCCCCCAGAATTGGGGGGGGGGGGACAGCCTCCGGTTACCTGCTCTCACCAGACGAAACGCAGAAGTTTGTGACTTCTGCTTCACGCCGGTATTCTGTGAGGTCGTGGTACTTCCCCGGTCGAACCGACCCATTCATGCAACAACAAAAGCTGATGCGTTACTCTACCACTGTTAAAATACTCGTATATTATACACTGGGCGTCACAAAAATCGGAACTTAATGTTTTTTTCATTTAATAGCTCCTAGAATCTAGCATATAAGTACTACGTGTGTAAAAAAATATCAATATAAGGTGTACTTCACTACCTTCACATTAATTACCTGTATCATTAAAAAACCAAATACCATTCAATAAGAATTTGGAAAAATGCTCACTTTAGGAGCGCCAGTTGAGCTACCTTAAAAGGGTATAAAATTTTATGTCCAGGTAAAAAATGGGTCACGTGCTATAGCTTTGGATGTCCTCCATAGGACCCAGTTGGACAGGATCCACAGGACCGAAGCAGTTGACCGGAAGGCGGACAGTAACTACAGAAGAATACTCGATGGGTTCATATTAATGCATGATGAAGCCCGATGCCCAATTGCGTTTGCTACGCGGGACTCCTTGGCAGATCCCTGTTATGCAGTGGCCAGCACGAAACCCAGACCTGAACCCCAGCTACCATTTCTGATTCGAGACGTACCAGAAATGGTGCAAAGACGTACGAGCGCGAGATCCTGCTCCAAGAGCTCCAGGATGCCGTGACGGAAGAATGGGCAAACATATCTCAAGAGAGAGTGGTGACCCTCGTAAGGTCCATGAAGGATCAGATGGAAGCTGTCATCAAAGCAAGAAGAGGAAACACTAGATTTTAAGGACTTATTTGTAATCTTTTTTAATCTTTGTAATTAAATTTTTTATAACTTTGTCCCTTTTTAAGATTTTTTTATAAAAAAATTTAAAACACATACACAAGTTTTTAATTTCCAAAAGGCAAAGTTGTTATTGAAAAAGTTACTTCGCAACACTATGCATGCAAATATAAAAAGGTATAAGCTAACTGGTCCGAAGAGAAGAAGAGCAACCCCCATCCTCCCACAGATGCGTGCACTAATTCCACTGTATACACCACCACCACTACACTCAAACCAGGTAACATATACCACCAACGAAAACGTGACACGTGTTTCGCCTCAAAACAAGGCATTATCAAGCGAGTAGACTCTACGATGAGCGACCGCAGAGTGAACTCAGTAACTTTTTCAATAACAACTTTACAATGAATTTCCGCAAAGTAACGCCTGAATCAATTAACTATTCCAAAAGGCAATTAAATTAAATTTTTTATTAAATTACCATTCCAATGCTATCCTACAACCATGCCCTTATTATTGATAAAGTTTGAGCAAAAGTATTTTAAAGTTACTTTTTTCAAATTTGCGACGTTTGTGACGTCGAGTGTGTTAGCTTATTCAAAGCATGTATACACAATTTATATGAAGACATCGATGTGCTGCCTCCTACATCGCTTGGTAAAGCTAAGGCTCACATTATATTAGCACGTAAGTATTACACGTACATATATATACATATACATAACGGCCTATTGAATTCCACTGCAGGACACCGGCATCTCTCTTAGGGAGGATTTGCCATAATCGCCACGCTTGGCAAGCGGATTGGCGATCGCAGTACCAGACCACTCCCACCTCAGACACTGCTGCCCATCTTCGGTCTGATTATTTTGGTCTGATATTTTTAGAGATGGTTATCCCGCCATCTATCGAATGCCATAACGATATTCAAGACTGTTTCCCTTAGTCGTCCCTTACGACATCCAAGGGAAGAAAGGGAGTGGTAATATTCATACACCGTTACCACACAGCTACGCGTATGAACACGAAAATAGTTTTTCAAACTATGCATTACAAACGCTGTTTTTAACAGTTACCTAAAATCATCTGCTAAATACTAGTCTTTTATAAAACGACAGATTTTTTCAGAGAGCTTTACATGCAATTTTTGCATTTACTGATTTTTTTGGGTAATTAACTGAAGTTTTGATTGAATATTTTTAATAAAAGATACTATTTATATAATATAGCAGCATCATATAATAAAAAAAAACAACATCAATAGATGCTAACATATAATCTCATACTTTTGCAGTCGGTTAAAAATAAATGGTAATGGCTAATAATTAGGAGTAATGATCAGTAATGGTGCTGTCAAAGACAAGTGCGATTAGTATGGATAATAAAATGACCAATACAGGTTTTTCTCTTGTAGTAATTACATCAGGGTATTTGAGTAATTTATATAAAAAGTGTTTTTTTCTATGGTCTCGGCTACCGTATTCTAGGCACAATAAATGTGCCACAAAAAGCTTTTTCTGACTTTACAGTAATGGTTAGACGTGCCAAATTGACGCTTGCTAACTTTCTTATTGATGAAAACTGGATACCTTGGGATATCTAATTGCAATATTTAAAAGTTTGGCATTTCTATTTTTTTAAAATAAGATATAGCACATATTCGCTCATAATGTGGTTATCTATAAAGGTGCAAGAATTTTTTAAAATCTGTTTTCAATGTACCAATTAAAACCAAAGAAACATACTAAGCATTAAATACAAGGTTTATAATATTAGATTGAATTAAAGGGGTTTGAAATATTTATGCCAGTTTAAGAACTTATATAGACGAGTCGGAGTCGAGGGACTAATTTCTGCAGGACGCCGATCGTAAAGTCATGCTGGGAACACCCTAGATATAATTTTCATTATAATTACTTATTTTATAAATAAAACGAATAAACAAACTAAACTTAACCAAACAAATTAATATTACCTACGTAATTAAATAAATAAGAAATTAAAAATTAACTGACAAGGACGAGATTAAAACCCGCGACCTCTGCCGTACCATGGTAAAACTCTAACATACGGAAGTTATTAACTATGAAATTATCAAACATTACTTTGAGGAAAACCCAAGTAATTGAAATAAATACTTTAACCTTGTAGAAGTAGAAAAATACTTCTTCATGTAAAGTTTCGATTTTCGGAGTTTTTCCTTTACTTGTGAAGTGTGACTTCACTTTTTACAAAATTTAATGACTTCTTCTTTCTAAAATTTCAAATTACATACTGATATTCACTTGTTGCTGAAAAAAGGATGTTGAAATGCTAATACCCCGACAGACCGACTGGTGGTCGGACATCGCAGTAGCCTAGGAACTATTGTTTAATAATTTTTAATCTTTATTCCTTTTGAAATGCAGAACCCGAAAATGTAAGGAAAAGCATAACATAAAAAGTAGAAAGTAAACAAAAAAACTTACCGTAACTGGTAAATTCAAGTCATGAGTCTCGTTGCCCCGCCACAACCGTGATTCCCGTGGCAATACCGGCAGATCGCAATCTATAGCTGCCAAGTGATCTCGAAAATGCGGTGGCAAATGAGCTACGCCACTAATAGCACTTGATGTAGTGTTTAGCTTTTGCTTTCTTGCACTTTTCACTGAACCCTTTGTGTTTTTCGTCGGAGCTTTTGTGCTTCGCGCGGTTGTTGAGCTCTCAATTGTTGCGTACGCTATTGTTTGCTTGACATTGTTCTTTGTCGCTAAAGTGGCAGTGGGCAAGGATAATGTAGACTTTACTAACTTTGGGCTTGATTGTGTTGAAGATTGTAAATCCGAGGTTGATGGCGAATAGGAACTGATAGTCGTTTTAATCTCATCCTCCGGAAAAGTAGTGTCACAAGCGGCGAAGCTCACGAGAGCGAGAAATAGAACCCACATCACCGTAAAGAAATATTTTTGAAGATCGCTCATTTTGTCAGTAGTTAAAGAATGTCCAACCTTAATATTTTTAAAGTCCCTCCTGAGATTATACTCTTCTAGAATTGATTTTTTTGCACATTTTTTTTATAATGTTGGTATCATACTTTTGCTGTCAAAAGATAAACACAAATTATTAAACTAAATAAGTTACTTGTCATGGAACGGAAACTTTTTTTAAAAATTGTCAATCCTAATATACAGTATCGTCAGCAAATAAGTGAGTATCTTAAACTCATCGGAAACTCCACATCTTAAAAGAGTAGCCACTTCTAAAGCGAAGTGTTCTTTGTTAATAACCAAGGGAGAAGAGCAGAGCCACTTCTTAATCATAACATCTATAATTGGACAGGCTGTAGAGCCCTCGCTTCGATGGAGACCCTCTTCAAATCAGAGGACATACTTCGGACAAACTTTGCTTAACTAATTTCCATTTATAACGAATTTCTATATAATTTCGGCATTTATTTGTCTATAGTAGCATATAGGTAGGTGTTTCATTTAATTTACCCGGCAACAACAATGTTACGCAACATTAGCATAAAACATTTTATTATTCTGAACACAAAATTACAGTAGATACATAACATGAAAGAAACATTTGATAACTACTTTAACTTCGATTTACTAGTTGTTCTAAAATATTGAATTACAGTAAGAACTTCATAACTAACATATTTATATATACTTATTTATACTTATAATTTATTCACTCTTAAAAACGTAAAAAATAGATGTAGTAATAGGAAAAACGAATGTATTGTTTTATTTATTTTCTTCTTTGGCTTAGATATATACCCACTTACGTAAGATTTTGTCACATTGATATAATTCCACTTAACCGTATACATATATATTGATTGTTATATACATACGTTCATCCTACGTATAACGCACAGGGTTAAAAAGGTAAAGTTCATCTCATATTGACATTAAACGCGGATTGATTTGCGCATCGAATTTGTAACTTGAGCACAAATTATATTTTCTTTCAAATATATTGAGACAGCATTCTTTTTTTATATCAATAAGACATGAAGTTTGTTTTAATTTTGAAATTTATATGAACAGTATAGTGGAATTTGGGCGCGCAGCGATGGGCGGGCGGCGTAGTCGACCGCAGCCTCCGTGGCACTGAGGGTGGCCATTGCGACCGCCCGCAACCCGCACCCGCCGCAACCCCGCACCCTTGGGCACCGACAATCCCTATATCCTTGCTTCTAATTCAACCCATACTCATAATACAAACGACATTTTGCAACTTTAAGACTACAACCACACCTATTTTAAAAAATTAAAGATGAACTTATTTATAAAAATAAATAAATATCTTCTCGCCAATTCCTATTTAGGGTTAGACAAAGGTCTAGATAATTAAGTTCTTTCGAGCCTCTTTCCACCGATAACATTTTTGGGACAATGTGACAGGTGATGAATCCGCGGTATCTTTATGTCCAAGCTAGCGACATAAATCGTACCTAAATTTTCGAAAAAACCCGTTGGTATGAGCCTTGAGATAGAACTCGGGTCTCTTGACTCAAATTCCGATCACCCAACCACTCGGCTATCGTGACTTCAATGAATAAATGAATAAACAAAATTACTTAAATTTAGGTAATGGTACCTACCATACTAATAAATACATTATGCTCTTATAATACAATACAATATATATATATATATATATATATATATATATATATATATATATATATATATATATATATATATATATATATATATATATATATATATATATATATATATATATATATATATATACATATATATATATATATATATATATACATATATATATATATACTCTGAAACCAAAGTAATTGAACCATACGCCTAAAGATCAAATCGCTGAAGTGACATGGTCTGGCCTCATCGCTCTGTCAGTTGGTACACAAAAATTACAACATTTGGGAATAAAGGTCCTCGAGTAGCTACGTCGTACTAGGAAACGTAGTCTAAGAGTATCTTTTCTAGTATCATGTCTAAAATATGATAATTTGAATGCCAGAACATGGTCTGTCTGTTAAAAAGAAAGGTCTGTCCGTTAAATAGAAAGATATATCGCAAATATAGTTTAATTGTTACTTTCTGTTCAGTAGTCTATTAAAATCTTATATTTATGTACATTAACGGAAAATATTTATAATAAAACTGATTTTACCATCCAGAACCATAGCAAAATAATACACTGATTGAATCGCGGAAACATAACATGATATGTTGGTAAAATTAGAACTTAAATGTGATGCAAATATTAATTTCAGCAAAAGCAAGGAGCAACGTGATGTAACTACAAATGTATCGGTTCCACTGTTATGTAATAAATAGTCAAGTGGAGCTTTTGGCTGAATGCCAGCTCTGCAGTACCCTTATCTCACGCGTGGATCCGTCGCCAATAAAGCCTCGAAAAAATCAACTTTCTGTTCAGAGCACTCTCACATTGCGCCTCTTATTACTGGCTGTGTTCCAATACATCGATGTCACAGTGTCATCAATTTAAAATATTTCTACTTTGAAAATATAATTGAGTAAATTTTAAGTAATTACAGAAGAACTGCTACTGTCTGCACTTACTTCCACAATATCTAGTTAAAAATAATAATATCAAAATGTGAAAGTTTATAAATTATTTCCTACGGGTAAAAAAACGTAATATAACGCATATTCTTTGTCTGGGCGTAGTCCCGCCACTGAAACGTTACCACGGCGTGACCCCTAACACCGATAGCAAACTTTGCTTAAATGATTTAAATAATAAATAAATATCTTCACGCAATTCCCAATACAGGGGTTGACAGAGGCCTAGTCTAGACAATTAAGTCCCTTCGGCTCACCTTTCACCGAAGATATTTTCGGGACAACGTGACAACCCGTCGCGGTTTTTATGTCCAAGTTAACGATGTAATTCGTACATAAGTTTTTGAAAAACCCATTGGTACGAGCCTGCCACCTGGGGATCGAACTCGTGTCTTTTGTCTCGAAATACCGACCCCCCAACCACTCGGCTATCGTGCCTTTTTTTTAAATAATTTGCTGAAGAAAACTTGATTTGATTAACTAATTGCATTTTTAAAAAAGAAAATTCTTGATGGACATTTACATTTTTTATACTAACATAATCTCAGTTTAGCCGCAAGGTATTTTTATATTTCATCGCATTTTGCTTAAAAAGTGGTAGTCAATATATACGACAATATATTTAGACATTCGTGCTATTGTCTTAACGTAAAATCAAGAGAATTGAACTGTTAACGATGGACGAGGTACTAGCAAATAAGCTACTTCGCAGATATGTGATTAAAGGGCAATAATTAGTTTTAAATTTTTTTTTAGCTGGTAATATGATTTTACTATCAGTTTTGTATCAAGTAGTATGCTTTTACGTGGGAAAGACAATTAGGAACTTGTGCTAGTGCATAACCAGTGCAAACCACCACTTTACTGAATTCTGGCATGAAATAGACGCAACTTGTACTTCTTCGATTGGTATGATGATAGACATACAGGAGGCCCCTCCTTTTTCTTTCCTTTTATATAGAAAAGGGAGGCAAACGAGCAGGTGCTCACGTGATGGTGATTACCACCGCCCATTACCTGCTCTCACCAGACGAAACGCAGAAGTTTGTTAAACTCCTACTTCTACTTCACGCCGGTATTCTATGAGGTCGTGGTACTTCCCCGGTCGAGCCGGCCCATTCATGCAACAACAAAAGATGATGCGTGGCTCCACCACTGTTAAAGCATATTCATTTCACACCATATTCCATAAAACCATATATGTTATTTTGAAAAAATATACATATGTTATTTCAATGATTTGCCAAAATATTATAAATTATAGTTAATCATGTGACTCGGTACATTTTATGCAACTAGTTCTGGGGCCTTAACAACCACTTATCGGGTAACTGAAAATTCCAACTTTTAAAGAACAGTACGATAGTTTAGATAATAATAATCAAAATAATAATATGTAATTTCCTAAGATTATAAGGCAAATGAAATGTGAAGTATGGTACCTTTTAAATCGAGAGTTTATATTGACTGTGAGTACACTAAGCCTTTGAAAACAACATTCATTAATTACTTAAATGACTGCATTACAAATGGAGCTTAATTAGACTCCTTTTTGTACCATACACAGGCTTTACTTTGAGCGTATTTCTGTTCGTTGCTTTAGAAGTACTATCTATAGTTTATTATGTAGACGTAACTGTGGCAGTAATGAATGATAAAAGACCCATTTCAACTAAGTCAAAGAGGTTGTGTACGTCGCTTGTTGTTAGAGCTGGATTAATCTTATTACACTGTATTTTTAACAATTATGTAGAAGACTACCTGTTACCCTCTGCTTTAACATAATTATTTTTGTACAGTAAAAGTAGCCTCGTTACTTCTTATAACATCAGCTATCTGTTATATCATCAGATATAAAAAAAATTTTTTATATATCTGTCAGTAAAAGTCCCGTTTAAATCAGTCCAGCCATTTCAAAAAACAGTCGGAACAAACGGCCAGACGGAGAAAATTTTAGAAAATTATTTTTTTATGTAAGCACCGAATGCTAGTAAAAAGTTGTTAATTTAAAATGGTATACTATATATCGGAAGTGACTCTGTTTTCAAAGCTGAGTGCGGGGTCCTAGGTATCTTGCTAGGGCCATACATTTATACGATAAGCATGTATATTTGTAACCAATAGTAAGTATATTGTTTCGTATACTTTGACTCTAAAGCGGAGACAGGCTCACAATCTATTAAATTGTCAAAACTAGCTCCAGCGAAATGCGGACAAAAATACTAATAATCTCCAGTTACCGCAGTAATTTTACATTACAGAAATATAACTTTTTACGAGGCCAAATAAATATAACCTCATTGGTTCCACCCTTCCTCCTGGAAAACAAACTCGAGTCCGTTTCGGCGGCTATGGTAGCTCGGAAATTCACAAAAAGCCATTAAGCTTAAAAAGTAATTTTGATAAATTCATGAAAAAGGGCTCCAAAGTACTTGCTTTCAAAAAATTGTCTTTTTAACCCTCTTTAAAAATAATCAATCGACGTTCCACAAAGATGCTAAATAAATTGTTAGAAATTATAGAATAGCACAATTTATTTCTTATATGCTTAAATAATATTAGACAATAATAAATTAGAAATATTAGGAAAACAACAAACACAGTTATTGTGATAAATTGATTTTATTTGTGAAACAAGTTTCTACGCTTATTTTAATACAATAAAACATGTAAAAAATGTATAGACAACTTCATCATAGATAAATATAACTATAGAAACTAAATAAAGGGGAGTAATTTTTCTAAATTCATTACAGGTCGGAGCAGTACGACATTCGACATTGTATAAAAATATTAGTACCTGAAAACGTACGTTAACACAATCTCTTATACTACAAAATTTATTATCGAATAGTTCATTTAAATTAATAAACTAATAATACAATATTAAATCCTGATCGCATTAACTTCCATTGATGGTGAAGTTAAAAATATATACTTAACCTAAAAAAAAATACTCGTCGAAATCCTAAAAAAACTTATCGCCCGCTCCGATAAAAGACTGTGTACAAAACCAGTGGAACATTTGTTCGCGATTTATATATGTTGTAAAAATAATCACTATATTAAATAGCCTCCACCTCATTCTTCGTAAGACTCACTGATGCATCGTTCTTGAGAAAACTCTGAAATTTAAGTTTCATATTAAGCAACTTTATACGACATACATACATTATTGAATAAAAATTGAGTAGGCAGAGATCAAAACATTTAAGTCATTTCGACCCACCTTCCACCGAAGATATTTTTAGGGTAACGTGACAGATGGTGAGCCCGTCGTCTTCTTTATGTCCAAGCCCACGATATAAATCGTACATAAGTTTTTTGAAAAAAAAAAACCATTGGATCGAGATCGGGTCTCTTGACTCGAATCTTGATCACCTAACAATTCGGCTATCCTTAAATTTTTCGTAACATTTATACCGATTTCATAACAACTGTTTTAGTCGCTTTCAAGTTGTGGCTAGATGTAAATAATAGATAATAGGATAGGGACAACAACACATACATTGTTCTGATCCCAAAGTTAGTTGCTAAAGCCCTTATGTCATGAAAACAAGATATGGATTGAAACTTGCGCTTCGCTATAGCTTTGCTTTTTCACAATAAGGTTTCTTTGAAAAACTTGTCTTCGGTGGAAGGCGGGTCGAAAGGTCTTAATTGTGTAGACCTCCGTCTAGCCCTGTATCGGGGATGGCGTGAAGATATTGTTATGAATATGAGTTACGTGTTGCAACGCCTGCTCGAGATGGTCGTAGACGGGCGCGTGCGTCTGCGCCGCCATCTTGTCCGCGTGGCAGCGCAGGCGGTGCGAGCGCAGCGTGGACGCGTACGCGAACCGCTCGTCGCACCACTTGCACGTCAGAGGCTTGTCGCCGGTGTGCATGTACATGTGCACCTGAGCGATAAAGTTAAATTGAAATAGGTATTTGTGTTGATACGAGTATATATATATATATATATATATATATATATATATATATATATATATATATATATATATATATATATATATATATATATATATATATATATATATATATATATATATATATATATATATATATATATATATATATATATATATATATATATATATATATATATATATATATATATATATTATCTACGTGCACGAGTGGCGTACACAAATCAAATCATTAATTCATCGACATCAGAACATACGTTCGTTTATCGATAGTCATTTTTAATCTACCACCGTTTCGTAATGAGGCTCCTCTAACGGAGAAGAAACAGGCGAAAGAAACTCCTTAGGTATCCTCTTTTTTGGTCAATATTGTTAACAATATATTATACAAAAATAATGTGATATTTTCTAGAAATAGCACACCAGGTTCTAAAGGTGCCTGCTCTCATTTCCCGGGTTCGATTCCCAGTCGGATCAATGTAGAAAACATTTTTTCTACATTTTCACGGATTTGGGTGTTCGTGGTACCTTCCTTGTTGGTGATTCCATAACACAAGTGCTTTGGCCATTTGCTGTGGAATCAGAGGAATGTATGTGATTGTCCATATCTTTTTATGAATTTATTTATTTATTATTTTTATTATGAAGTAAATGATGAATTTGAAAGAAGCAAAAGGGGTATGTAAGGATCGTGACACTAGGCGATCTGTTCTCTCTAGCTACCACGTCAATGACTGTGCTTAAAGATAAATAAATAAATTTATATTATGATATGTCAACATCTCCTTGCCTGGCAAGCAGATAGACCCTCGTAGATACCACACTCGTTAGACGCTATGTCAAGTATGTTGTCACTTACCATTGCGATTTAGTGCCCCAAATTTGTCGCTTACAGAAAGAAAGTATACACATTGTACTTACTGTATTTTCTTTTTCTAACTTAGCCCCATAAGTGTTGAGTTTAATATTTATTAAACTCAACACTTATGGGGCGTAGTAACACTAATGGATATTTGTCCAAATATGGCGTGGTCGCACGAACATGTCGAAAAAATAAAGGCGATAACGCTCAGCGTGCAAAAATTAGTGCGGCATTTTTAATTTACTACAAAAATTTACGGTGTTGACAGTTAAGTGTGATGATAAAAATAAATAAATAAATAAAATAAATAAATATCTTCACGCAATTCCCAATACAGGGGTAGACAGAGGTCAAGTCTAGACAATTAAGTCCCTTTGACCCACCTTCCACCGAAGATATTTTCGGGACAACGTGACAGGTGGTGAGCCCGTCGCCGTCTTTATGTCCAAGCCAACGATGAAATTGGTACATAAGTTTTTTTTTGAAAAACTCATTGGTACTGCCACCTGGGGATCGAACTCGGGTCTCTCGACTCGAAATTCCGACCACCCAACAACTCGGCTATCGTGACTCTTTGTGACGCTGTGATGATAAAAATAACTGAATAATTATTTATATTATTCAGGTATTTTTGGAACTTCAGTTTATTTTATTGATAGTAGATGATTTAAATATAAACAAATAAAAAGACACGAAAGTATGCCGCCAAACATTTTCATATTGTCTGTATTTGAATTTGATATTTCCTAAATCAGTAACGCTCTCCACTTAGTATATCGTTGCAAATGATTTTGAATACTCGTTATATCAACATTAAAATAACTATCATATAACTAATTTTAACTAAAATTATGAAATTGTGAACATATCACTTTTTTATCAAATAATGATACAATTAATCTGAAATATAGGCAAGTAGATAAATGCAATTTTTTAAGATTCAAATGAATGAATGCAAAATTTTTAAGATACAAAATTTTCAACACCAAGATAAGATGGTTGGTTGGTTGGAAAAGAAATATTTTATTTGTAAATAAGAGTGTATAGCAATAAATTATGTTTCGGTGTTTCATTCTCGAGATTAGTTGCACACTTGTAGTTCCACATACAATGTCGCCATCTATGCACTTAGTTAAAAGAGAAAAGAAAATAAAAAATATGAAAATGCATGTGGGTAGGTTGACACAGACCGTCCTACGACTGTATCGGTTTCTATTCGTCCATTCACATTTCAGTGCTCCGCCATAGCGCACGTTACTATTCTGTAAAGTAATTTTTAACGATAGTATTTTAAAAAAGTGTAAATTCTTAAATAATGCCCAAAAGAAAACGCGACGACCTTGAATCTTTAAATTACATTAAGAAAAAAAATTAAGAAACTAGAGAGGAAACTACTTAAAGGACAGCGTCGCAAATCATCATCCACCGATTCTATGCAACCGTCTGATGGACCTCAAGGTATGTATTTAATTATAGTAATATAAACAATACACGTATATTACATAAATATTTATGGACATACGTTTCGACGATTCGAGTTTTTACTGTTCGACCACATCTGGATTAACATTACAGTGTTCGAATTGTAGTTTATTCTTGCCAAACTCGGGTTCACGTTTCTAGAGTTTATCTTACCCGCTGTACTTGTCTACCTCACAATTAAAATAATTAGTTACCTGCTTAGGTATCTTTCTCTTTACATAAGATATAGTTCATACAACTATATATGTGCAAAATTTAGATATAACTACACCTCGATTGCAGATGACTTAATAATTGAGTCGGAAATGCCAAGCGAGGAAATAGAACAACCAGGACCGTCAATTAGTATACCAATTTTGGATTCAATATTGGCATCAGACGTGCCTGGAGCATCACACGAACTTCCTCTTCCATCGTAGGTCGTAGAGACCATTGATGATGAGCAGGAGGACCGGCAGCCACAGGATCTCGATGAGATTGTATTAGAAATTTTGGGAACAGACCCTTCAACTAATGTTTCTGTTGGTAAAAATATCCAGAAAGATTTAACGATACGTCTTGAATTTATCGCAACTTCTGGTCTGACTAAGGAACATCGTAAAGAGCTTTTAGAATGTCATTTACCTCCAGGTAATTGCAAAATGATGGACGCTCCCTCCTTGAATCCTGAGGTAATAGCCGCCATAACTGAGGCTACAAGAAAACGTGAACGTGAAAGCTATACAAGCTAAACAAAAGCAAATTTGTAGTACCATTTCATGAATAAGTGAGGCTATATACTACTCTTAAATAAAGATACGAAAGATCCTACGATACTAAAAACTTTTAATGGATTCAGCACGCATATTGTGTGACTCTCAGCATAATGAGTCTATCACAAGGCGTAATTTCATCTTTGCTGTACTAAAGAAAGATGTTAAGGATCAAATGCAGCTGACAAAGATTGACAATTTCTTCTTCGGAGAGGAGCTTGCAGACACATTAAGAACTGCTAACGCAATAAATAAATCGAGATCTGAGCTCAAGCCAGTTCCAAATAAAAAAGGTTTTATTCATAAACCAAAACTGTCAACTTCCAACAAGAATTTAAGCTGGAAATCGCCTGCCCCGACCCGCAGACCGACGGGGCCTTCGAGGGCGAAGGAGTCTGCGTCTCCGATGAGACAACAGCACGAGACTTTATCAAGAACATCACGTCCGAGCAGAAACGGTAAATTTTGCCGGCAGGCTATCTATGTTTTATGATCAATGGTCACAAATTACATCGGACCAAACTATACTGTCATGGATAAGGGGCTATGAAATGCCTTTTTCGCGAACACCATATCAGTATAGCATACCACATTGCTATAACAATTCTGCTTGAGAAACATCACACTTTGATGAGGCTATGCATAGTTTACTGTCTATAGGTGCTGTTTCAAAATGTGTCCTGTAATGACCAGTTTATGTCTAACATTTTTTTAGTTCCGAAACCGAACGGGAAAACACGCTTTATTTTAAATCTTAAAAAATTAAATACCTTTATTGACACCAAGCATTTTAAATTAGAAGACCTTCGAACGAGTTTTACTCGTTTTTAAATATTGCTTTTTGTCAACCATTGACCTTAAAGATGCATATTTCTTAATAAAAATGTTTTATATGAATTTAATGTTCTCTCATTCGGTATTAACACTGCACCCTATGTATTCACCAAAATAATGAAACCAGTCATCAAACTATTAAGGACTATTGGTAACATGTCCACAATATATCTCGATGACATATGTCTTATTTCACATAGCTATAGTGAATGTGTAAGGAACATTGAGGTAACAAAGCAACTTCTTTGCGCTCTGGGATTCATTATAAATACCAGAAAAAGCATCATGGTTCCAAGTAACTGCTGCAGATTTTTGGGATTTATTATAAATTCTAAAACAATGGAAATTAGTTTACCTTCTGAAAAACGTTTAAAAATTAAAACAGTATAAAAAATTAATAAAATATAAAAAACTTAAAAGATGTAAAATTAGAGAATTTGCTCGTTTAGTAGGTCTATTAATATCTGCTTGCCCTGCTATTGAATATGGCTGGATATACACGAAGGAATTCGAAAGATGTAAATTTTTAAATCTTAAAGGCGATGACAATTATGATAAAATTATGACTCTACCGATGACCTTAGTACCGGACTTTGACTGGTGGATAAATTCCATCGATATTTCTATAAGTAAAATCAAATTCGATGAATACTATTTGGAAATCTATTCTGACGCCTCAACTACGGAATGGGTTGCATCATGTGCAGGAGAGAGTGCATGCGGTACTTGGAGTCAGGATGAAAGAAAACATCATATTAACCTTTTGGAATTAACCGCAGCTTTCATTGGATTTTTCAATTATTCTGAAAACATTGAGAAAAATAATAAGCGATAAAGCTAGAGGTATACTTATTGTACCTGCATGGCCCTCACAGTCATGGTATCCCCTATATAATAAGCTCCTGGAATCTAAGCCATTGTTTTTTAACTCTTCTAAGAAACTTATAATTTCTCATTCCAGCAAGCGCCAAATTCACCAGAGAATTACCCTGGTTGCCGGAGTATTATGCGGGAATCGTTACTAAGAAGAAGTATCCCACCTGCGTCTATTCCCATCATGCTAGCCTCTCTCTCGGAGAACTCCATTAAACAATATAATACTTGTCTAAAGAAATGGTACTTTTTCTGTAGGCATAACAACGTAGATATGTATCAGACCTCGGTACCAATGATTATTTTTTAACAAATCTATTTCAATCTGGCGCTCAATATGGCACCCTAAATAGTTGTAGATCAGCTCTCTCGCTGATTATGGGACGCCAAATCGGTGAAGACGATCGTATAAAACGAGTATTTAAAGAGTTATTTAGACTTTGTTCACCTTTACCAAAATATGACTTCACTTGGGATACCTCATTGGTTATCGATACCTTGGGCACATGGATACGTAAAATGAAAATCTACCCTTAGAAAAAATTAGTAAATAATTGGTCACCCATATTGCACTCGTCACTGCACACAGGGCGTGCAGTGACGAGTGCAATATGGGTGACCAATCAAAAACGAGTTAACTCTAAACAACCAAACCTTGTTCTTCCATATTTTTACGAAAGACCCGAAATTTGCCCAGCTAAATTGTTATCCGATTATCTTAATCCAAATCGCTACGTAATAATCATACATTACGTCATACAATCATTAATACATAATTTTCTTCAGCAGTAAGAAGCCGCATAATAAAGTTTCTGTTCAAACTCTCAGTAAATGGATAAAAAGTACATTAGAGGCTAGTGGTGTCGATGTTACAACATCCTCTGCTCATACTCGACATGCCAGTACTTCTAGAGCTCATCGCTTAGGCGTTAACTTAGACTTGATACGTAAAACTGCTGGGTGGACTGGTACATCCAGAACCTTTGCAAGATTTTATAATAGAGTAATATCAACTGACAGCAATAGACATTGCTTTGCTAGAAGTTTGTTACTTTAGAGATTATTAATGATTGTAAAGACGTTTGTTAATGATTGTATTAATTATTGTATGGACTTAAATATACATTGATAAATACATATTTTTCTGTTTACCCCTTTTCTGCTTTAATTATAAAATTAATTGAAGTGGCGTAAGAAATGATTTAGTTATCTTTTATTATAACTAACGCCAACCATGATATTTCACAATTACTCTCAACATCTACAAGTGTACAACTAATCTCGAGAACGAAACACCGAAACATAATTTGTGATTAAACGAACTTACCTGTAAGGGAAGTTCTATCATAATTATGTGAGGTGTTTCGTTCGAAGAGATTAGCATCCGGGAGGGA
Organism: Sericinus montela; assembly: GCA_029286605.1. NCBI lineage: Eukaryota > Metazoa > Arthropoda > Insecta > Lepidoptera > Papilionidae > Sericinus > Sericinus montela. Next base: position 5,812,177 of record JAGSMR010000005.1, read on the forward strand.
TGCCCTGGCTACCGAATGTAACCCGAATATTGCGAAATATTGTGTTGTCTTTACTCTCAACTAAATGACGAATAGAAACCGATACAGTCGTAGGACGGTCCGTGCCAACCTACCCACATGCATTTTAATATTTTTTATTTTCTTTTCTCCTAACTTGTATGTGGAACTACAAGTGTACAACTAATCTCTTCGAACGAAACACCTCACATAATTATGATAGAACTTCACTTACAGGTAAGTTCGTTTAATCACAAATTATTAACAGATAACATCATAACCATATAACAAGGTAATAACAAGGAATAACAAGGTATAAGGTATTTACAAGGACTGGTTCAATGTTTGTCTGTAAAGGAAGGTCCATACCTTCAATGTCTGTCGCCGCTTGAAGGCCTTGTTGCAATAAGAACAGACGTGCCGACACTTGTCTTCATGTACGAGCAAGTGCTTGCGCAGGGTGCGGCGGCTGTTGAGCACTCGGCTGCACACGTAGCACGCGTACGACGTATCTTCGTGCGTGTCCATGTGCGTCTTCAGATTCGAATACGTTTTAAATCTATCACAGATATAAAAAAAAATATACAACTTTTGAAATGTCATAGGCAATATCATAAATACAGCTACATTTTTATGTATATCATAGATATATATAAAAATGTAGCTGTATTTATGACATATAGCAGAATCATTCCACGGATTTTGGTAAATTTTGTTGTTATAAAATAAAAAGAAAATAAAAAAATACTTTTTATCCTGTAAGGTATCAGATAAACAAAAAATCAATTACTTTCAAAGAAACAACACACTCATCAGTTAGTCTCATATTAAAATGCTGTGTCACTTGGTAACCAGACGGTAACAAGTTAGAATAAAAATATAGTAATAGCAAATAAACAATGATTTATATAAACATCCATGACTCAAGTAGTTTATATTCATAAATAAATTTATCCTAGCAGGATTAAAAGCCGTATCACAAATCTTGCAAGGCCAAATTACTATAACTATCGACTGATTTTTCGGGCCGTCCGTATAAATATTACAACATTACCTTAAATATGTATTTTTTTTACAAGACTGACCTGCTACATGCAAGACCTCAAGGAATTTAACTTACATTGGCTAACTCTAAAATTCAGACAAAAATAAATCCAGACTCAACTTGAAAAAGAGAATCATTATTTTCCTACGAAAACCGCTTGAGCGAAGCCGTAAACATAAGGATTTAAAAAAAACCGAGTTTTTTTGCAAATAAATAACGTCTTTGAATTTCTCGTGGCGTTGTTTGTAACTTTTATTCAACCCCACACGCTCCACATGCTTTCTCTATTTGTCGCATAGCCTACTTTTTGATTTCCTTTCTCATCATACAATAAAGTTCTACCGTAAGTATTGTCTGCGTTCTAACAATAACTCGCTTTAAATTGCAGCTTTTAATATTTCATAACATAGCAGCATAAATGCACCGACTTTTAAATGCTGCTGCAAATTACGCTTTCGGTGAATAAAATCATAATAAAATTTTTGTTCGATTAAAAATCTATTATATATAACTCTAAATTAAAATTGTTCAGTGCAATTCAGATACTTGGTACTGCAAACTGTATGTATACAGGAAAAATAGTCATGTTTTCATCGGAATATGACAAACGAAAGCATTATTAAAATATAAAAATAAGTCACGATAGCCGAGTTTTTGGGTGGTCGGAATTTCGAGTCGAAAGACCCGAGTTCGATCCCCAGATGGCAGTACCAATGAGTTTTTCAAAAACTTATGATCGTGACCTGAGGAGGACATCTCCTCCACTAGTGTGCTCTATCGGTAATCGTATATATGCTTGTAATTTTGCCAACTTCGATAGCGCGATGTAGGACGTCGCTATGTTTCCTGAATCCGCCATTACCGAGCTTATGTGTGGAGACAGATGTCGGCACATATTCCAAAAAAAAAAAAAAAAAAGTAGATTGCAAAGGCAAGGGCGGGCAACGCTTACGGCTTGGAGCACTTCCTGCAGACGTGCGGCTTGTCGTCGCTGTGTATGGCGCGGTGCTGGCGCAGCTCGCCGTTGGTGCCGCACGCGTAGCCGCACAGGTCGCACACGTAGCTCTTGATCTTGTCGTGCACCACGCGCTTGTGCGACGCGGCCGACGAGCGCGTCGTGAACCTACGTCGCGTTTGACGCGTCACGTCACGTCACGTCTCCGTGAGTTTCTTTTTTTTTCATAATCTACCACGCAATTCCCAATACAGGGGGTAGACAGAGGTCTAGTCTGGACAATTAAGTCCCTTGCGACCCACCTTCCGCCGAAGATATTTTCGGGACAGCGTGACAGGTGGTGAGCCCGTCGCCGTCTTTATGTCCAAGCCAACGATATAATTCGTACATAAGTTTTTTTTTTTAAATCCCATTATTGGTACGAGCCCGCCACCTGGGAATCGAACTCGGGTCTCTTGACTCGAAATTCCGACCGCCCAACCACTAGGCTATCGTGACTTATATAGCCGAGTATATATAGCCGAGTAGTCGGGTGGTCTAATTTCGAGGCGAGAGACCCGAGTTCGATCGCCAGATGGCAGGCTCGTACCAATGGGTTTTTCAAAAGCCTATGTACGATTCATATCGTTGGCTTGGAAATAAGACGGCGACGGCCTACCACCTGGCACGTTGTCCCGAAATATCTTCAGTGGAAGGTGGGTCGAAGGGATTTAACTAGATCTCTGTCTACCCCTGCATTGGGAACTGCGTCAAGATATTTATTTATTTACCACGCGATAACATTATAAAATCATCATTGATATAGACTAAAGTCGCGCGATTGAGTGATCGGAATTTGAGTCAAAACCAGACCCGAGTCGAGCCCTGGGAGGCAAGTACCCATGAGTTTTTTCACAACTGATATAAGCTTTTTGGTATGGTTGCCTTGGCAACTATACAAAGAAAAATTAAGATAAAGATGACGACTGGCTCACCATCTGTTACATTGTCCCATAATTAACTCCGTGTGGGTGGAAATTACTGAATTTTTGAGACCTCTGGCTACCCCTGTATAGGTTAATGGGTGAAGATAATGGTATAGATTAGAGTTTTCATTCTACTTGCAACTACCACTCCAGAGATTAAAGAGGTTTAATGTATTTTTTTCTTAAATGCAAATTTTTAAGAAAAGGTAAAAAATTCATCAAAAACTGCTCTGACAGTAAAATAAGACTTCGTTGCAGTAAACCTATTTTCAAATAATCAAAAGACTTACATTATTGTGAACATTATAATTTTAAGGGTACCCAACAGATTAATAAAATATCACATATATTTTATTTAATAAATTACAAACACTGAAACAGAGCATTTTCCTGACACTATTTCCAACAACAATATTACATCACATTCATCCATTGTAGTGCCTATGACTGAAAATTACTAGTATTTAGTTAATTACGCCATTAATTACAAAAGTTTAATTAAAGAATTTGAGTCACGACAGCAGAGTGATTGGTTGGTAGGAATTTCGAGTCACGAGACCCGAGTTAATTCCCCAGGTGGCGGGCTCGTACCAATGGGTTTTTCAAAAACTTATGTACGAATTATATCGTTGGCTTGGACATAAAGACGGCGACAGGCTCACCACATGTCACAGGGTCCTTTGGTGGAAGGTGGGTCAAAGGGACTTAATTGTCTAGACTAGACCTATGTCTACTCATGTATTGTGAATTGCGTGAAGATATTTATTTTATTTTAATTATAGTAACGTAATTTTGAGTTGAAGTATGACTTCAGCGATAATGTTGAATTTATTATAAATGTGGTTGCGACATAATAATATACCACCGCCTTTCTTCTCACAGGTTTCGTAAGAGGCGAGAAAGAAAGTCTTGAAATTGTAATTAGATTCCGATAGGTAGCAAGATCTCAAAAATACCAGACCAAAATTCAGCTTTTCGGTCACGGGTACCGGCGTCCAGTGTAGTGTCCGGTACTGCGATCGCCAAGCGTGGCGATTATCCCGCTGTGAACTTTTACAGTTCATAGATAATGGTGAAATGTTTTTAGCCATCATTACTTACCGTAAATCGCATATATCGCAGCGGAAGATTTTTCTCTCCTCAATTGGTATATGCGACCTCTCGTGCGATTTCAGAGTATCCTTGCTGTTAAATGTTTTGTCGCATGATGAACAGCAGAATCTTCTCTCTGACTTTGGTACATGTCGCATTTTATGCTTGTTCAGTGCTTCAATTGTTTTTGTTATTCTCGGACATTTATCACAACTGCGAAATAAAATTTTGAAACATTAAAATAAACAAAATTTCTAGTTAATCAACAATCATTTTTAATACAAGAAATAACTAAAAATAAATTTATTTGCCAGTTTTCACGTAATAACCACGTTCGTATTGTTGGGCAACTAAAGGTAGAAACAAATTTTTAGTTTCATCAATCGCACGTATACTTACTTATCTTCACGCACAGTCCCTGACGGGGTGGTCAGAGAGAACGGATCGCCAAGTGTCACGCATTTTACATATTTCATTCTCTTTCACATTTCATGCATTCGTTAAAAAATTGAAACTTAATACAATATCCTTAAAATACATAAAAGTAACTCACGCTAATACATTTGGATTCTTATGGTCTTGAACATGTTTATACAAAACGGATTTAGACTTTAGAGTTATTCCACAAACACAATTAACAACAGGCAAAATATTATGCTCCCTTTGACAGTGTGCCTTCAATGTGTACCAGCTCGAGCATTCCTTTTGACAACTATTGCACACAAAACTAAAAGTACAACAATTAATATAAAATTAACAATTTATATAGTTTCATATTGACGTTTATAAGGTAAACATTAAAAAAATAATATGTACTTTATAAAATCTTTAACATTAAGACTTGAATATTTTGATTCCTCTTGTTTATCTGTATCGCATTCAGTGTCTTTTCTTAATTTTCTGCTTTCTATCTTATGATCTGATACATGTTTGTAGAGTACACTTTTTGATCTAATGATGAAACCACAGATACAAAACACGAGAGGCTTGCTTTTGTGACTTTTCGCATAATGAACACGTAAAGCACTCCAAGATTTAAATGACTCTTCACAGACGTCACATTTTAATCTGAAAAATAAAAACATTTATACCAATATGTGATGGTTACATAAGATGAAACGTTACATACGCGTTATTACGTTTTCTTACACATGTTTGCTCAAAAAATTACAGAAAACAGTTAAGCACTTCAGTATAGTTATTACATAAATTTGTAACCATTCTAAAACCTTGGATGACAATCTGTAGTTTGCTAATGTTTTGTTTTTAACTTCATCTCAAGAGATGTTTTCCTTTCATCTACCTAAATAAGCATCTTGATAGCAGCAATTGAATAAAAATAGTAGCTTTTCATGAACAAAATATTTTGAAAAAAAAACTTACTTGACAATATCCTTTACTTTGAAGTTAGAACTTTTTAGAACTTCATGAAATTTATTTGTTTCTTCTTCTGTTAATGGTTTTTTCTTTAACCGTTTCTTTTTTAATTTCTTTAAGGAGGCTATCGAAACGTCATCCAAATAGTCATCGTCATCATCGTAGTCATCGCCCTCATCATCTTCGTCATCGTCATCGTCATTAGCCTCATCATCTTTTTCGAACTCTGACAATGAAGCCCCATTATTAAGTTCACCTGTTTAATTGACCACAAGTTAACAAAATATTAAAAGGAAACATCACTTAACATAGATATGCAAGACTTTTGGGCTAATACTGCTCGAGTTAAGAACATGTAAGACATGTGTGAATAATTGTACCAAGATCTCGGTTATATATAGTAAGTATGTAATAATCATATACAAGATATGGATAAATTGCTAGATTTACTCAAAACAATTACCCTAATTTGAAATAAGAGAAAAAGGTATGTAAGGGTCAATTGTCAAGAGTCACCACACTTGACGATCTTTTCTCTTAGCGATCTCTTCTCTATCTACCCCGTCAGGGACTGCGCGTAAAGGTAAGTGAATACACAACTTTAGATTTAAGCTGAATATGTAAAAGTTCAAATCAAATGCTATTATGAAGAAATCACCAATTGTAATAAAATATAAAACTTATTGTTCCAAATTAAGAGTTATGACACGGTATGTGTTTGTACAGTGTGGTTATGAAGTATGAATTTCTTCGAGTGTTGTAAGAGGCAACTAAAGCAATTTGTCCTTACATACTGTTACGGTGACTGGCAGATTGCAGACTAATTATCTCGAAATACCCCAGATACAAATTAAGCAGACTGATGAAGGGCCGAAGTGTCGAATGTGAGACGATTCTGGTCCTGTGATTACCAATCCACTAGCAAGGCGTGGTAATTATATATTCACACAACAGTTCATATTTAATAAAAATTATGTAAAATCAAATTTCTAAGAGGGAGCATTTGATATAGTTATGGTAATCATTGTATATACTTACACACAATGTCTTCTGGCATCAGTTCATCCTTAACCTAAAACATGAAAGACCATATTATAATATTACTAGTATCATATTCCAGGCTATATATTTATCATTTTGAACACAACAGCAAAAATTTTGACTGATACTATGACATTACATAACAAGAAATTAAATTGACATGGGATGAATTGAATATGCAACCATAGCTGTACCATGGCAACTCTCTTACCGCCCCCAGCCACCATGCCTTACATGCATCTGATGAAATCTCTCTTTCCTACACCTATTAGAGGCATTTCCAACTTCCATCAGAAATTATGCTAACTTATATTCAATATCCATAAGTTTTCATTAAAAACCCCACAAGTCCCTTTCTAAATGCTTAGAAAACTTATAAAAATGCATCATAATTTTGCAAATATTTTATAATTTACCTTGATAAAAATTCAAGGAATATTAATTACGAATATCCTCAGGATCAGTACTAAATTTTTAAATATTTTGCACTCCAAATAGCAATTGAACATCAGTCATGTTCTGATTTGAAGTATTTCAATATAGACAGTGTAATCAACAGAATTTCAAAATGCACCCGCTACTACATTTGAATTAGTTTACTGGTGTCATTAACACCACTTTATTATCTGCACAATTAATTATACTTATTTATTATGCTTGTCATTTTCACTTTACAGGTTCATGTTATTCCATAAATTACCCTTTATCTCATTCACTAAATTTATTAGAATCTATTGCAAAAATGACAAAATTAGTCACTATATCCAAGTGGTTGAGTGGTCAAAATTTAACTCAATCCCCTGTTGGTATGCCCTTTAGCAGTTTTATGAAAACTAATGTATGATTTATATTATTGGCTTGAACTTAAACGGTGACAGGCTAAACCTATCAAATTGTGCCAAAAAATGTCTTTTGTGCATGGTGGAACCAAAGTACTCAACTGTCTAGATCTCTGTCTACCTCGGTATTGGGAATGGTGTCTTTTATACATATCAAATTACAACAAAGTAACTAGAACTCTATGATATTACAGGCATTGATTTCTCATTTCTCACCTGTCTATAAAAAAAATCTAAATATTGTTTACTAAAAACTTCAATAAAACAAAAGTCCTAATCAAATCCGATATATGAGTTTTGAATAATTGCAAATAGAGATACAAGACTTTTCTTTCTTCTTTCTTGAGTATGGCGTTTTCTAGTATTCGCCAACCACTAGTTGGAGATACAAGACTACATGTGACACTGTAAGTAGTTTTTTGCCCCATCATAACTGACAGATCATATAAATGAAAATATTCAAGATTCTTGAACTTGAATCTTATACTAACTATATTATTTAACTAACCTATATAATATTTTATTATAGTTAAAAAGTTATTATACCTCTGACTTGATATGTGAAAGTTCTTCTCCATCTTCAATATCTTCTACTTTTATGGAGAAAGTTGAATACATGTCTTTTAATGTTTTCTGAACTTTACAACATTCCAAAACAAATAACTGAAACTCAACCATTTTTTCTTCACAGTTCAAGCAGATCTTGGTTGGTAAATTATCATTATCACTGACCTTAAAAATAAGAAAAAGTGTATGTAGTACCTGTTTTATATGGTTTTATTGCAAACTTTCTGATATCACAATTTACTTACAATTATATGCACAAATTCTTTAATGAGTTTCAGAAGATTCTGATTACTTTCGTGTAACAGATCTTTCGTAAATTCGTCTTCTTTAGCGCACAATCGACACAAATCTTTTAAATTAATGGCCATTTTTAAAGTTTTAAGATTAGCAAACGATTACCAAATTATCATAAAAATGATATATTATTCTTGGAAAACTGTACCACTATCATAATAAAAAAATAGTAGGTTACTATAGTTTTTTCATTCATCAAAAATATTAGGTAGGTATTGAAAATAACGCTATGACAGTAAAATGGAAATCACAGACTAAGTTATAATGTAGTGATTAGATACTCTTTGGACTAAGCCACCACAGTACTTCACAAAACTAAAGAGTACGTTTGACACCAAAAATTTTGCTATTATATTTTGACAATCACATAATCCTCGAATTAGATATGTTTGTATGTAACAGGCAAACATATCTAATTCTAATTGAGATATGTTTGTATGTAACAGACAACAGATCGCAATGTGACACGATCTAATGTGTACTATACCTCTTTGGTTCTATCCAATGTATCATTTTCTTCGTTGATATGCCCAGAAGTATATGATATTTAATATATATTAGTATAAAGTTCAACACTAACGCAAAAAATGCATATTCCAGAGCTTTTTGATGCAAATATTATTCTAATAAATTAGACTGAAGTTAGACCCAACATAAGTCCTTTGCTTAAAATCATTTATGTATAATTTGCAAATTTTGTTTCCCTTAGTCGCCTCTTACAATACCCACGGGAATAAAGGGAGTGGCAACATTCTTACACCGTTACCACACGTTCAAATTCATATAAAAATATTTTACATAAAATATAATCAATTTTTATAAGGTTAGGTAAAAATTACCGAGTTTAATTTTGGGATGCATAGGTGTACACGCCACCAACTAAGTAAAATAACTAAGGTAGAACTTGATCCATGACTATCGCCTGGAACATGATCTACCTGGTCTCCATCATCCAAACCATGCAGGAAACTCACGAATTCTATATGTAAAATTTGATTACAGTGCCTAATAAAAGTAAATTCGAATTCGCGCCAAAAATCGTAATCCAGAGATAACGGCATAGATAAAAAGAAATTATTTGAATTTGTTTGCTTACCTGTCATTGTGATCTGTCATGGCTAGTGGTATTTAATTTGAAGTCACATTATTCTTGTTTCGTATATTAGAAGATTTTGATATTTACTACCCAAGTACTAGTGTATGTAAACTAGGAATTTAAATGTGTTATACGTTAGTTTAAAATTTAGTTCCAATGTGATCTCTTAAAGTTTATCAGTAGTGTAGACTATTCGTTGTGATGCCTTCGCCTTTCAAACTACTGGCATCATCGTATTGTAACAGAAATACCAATAACGTTTAAAATGGAGATTCATTCGGATTTTATTGAACCCGCTACACCAGCATTGACGTACGATGGCCTAAATAGATTTTCAAAGAATGAAGACAGCGGCTACCACACATCTTTTACTCCAGGATCATTCCAATATTCTGAAATATCAAACGACAGTCTAAATTCTCAAATTGTTCAGAGGCAATTTTGCCAAATTCAAGTGGATTGCTACGATATTACTCCGGAAGTAAAATTGCGTTTTGGTGAAAGGTACAGTGAATGTTCGGGCGCAACTAATACACTTGAAAGCAGTAAAGATTCACCTGCTAGTCGCCGAGGCTTGAAGCGCTCTTTCCAAGAGGATACAGACAATACAGATGAAAGTTCTTCTATTCCAACACCAACTAGTCTCATTGCAGGTTGTCTGCGAAAATTAAAATTTAGTGATGGCGCCAAAGTTAGCAAGTCTGCAGTTAGTTCTAGGTATTCAAATACCATTCTTCATGATTTTCATTATCAGAATGAAATACGAGGAAATGAAATATCATATCCAACAACACCAGTGAAGAAAGCTTGTAGAAGCAGTTGTAAGTTAAGAAATACATCAAGCTTAAGAAAACCAGTGAAAAAACTCATAACTCACTCTCTGTCCTGTGATGTTGAAGCTTTACAGCCCGTAACTGTAAGACCTGTTCCTAAAAGAGTAAAGTCTTATCATATTAAGCCAAACAAAAGAATAGATATTATTAAGATGCTGTATGAACACACTGCTATGCCGCCAATCATGGAAATATTTAAATATTTGTCTAATGAAGATATTTATAACTTCAGCTTAGTAAGTGATGTATGGTTAAAGGTCTGGGATGAAGTGAGTAAAAAATTAACAGTTAAACAGAAATTTGTCAAGTTTATGAGAAATGAAAAAGAGAATCAGGAGAATAAGGGCACAACACCAAAGGACCTTTGTCATAACTACATTCGAATTCCTATGGGTGCTCATAACATGGCCAATAAGGATACTTTAAAGAATACAATAAACAGCCCACCTGGAACACCTAGAACAAATAAATTCAAAAAGTTTGCAAAGGTAATTAATAACTTTCATTTTGTCTAATAGCTATAATTGATCTGTTTCTTGTAGCTAAGAGGGAGACTAAGGCCTAAACTCTATTTATCTGTTCACATTTCATGCCCCATTTTTATATAACTGTATACATAAATAACACTAACACTGAGTGATTTCAAAATCCAAGACTTGAGTAATGAGTACATATAATTTGCACCATTGACTTGATTTAATGAAATTTAAAATTTGATGAAGGTAGGTTAAAATAATTGAAAAATATCTAGTACTCTAAGCACACAGGGATTAAGTGACTTTTATGCATGTAAAATAGAGTGAAAGGATAGCTGCAGTGTGTGTATTTTCTCACCTGAGAACCAAGATAGAGTGCCTCATGTGGAATTCATAATTCTTTATATAGTTATCATATACCACGTTATTAAATATATTTATGCCCATAATACACGTAACCCATTGCTGGGGTGCAAGTACTGTTATAAGTTTAATAGAATTTAACAGTCATTACAATAATCATCATAATAATTATTATAATAAGGTGGAGTAATATATGAGTAATATATGGTAATATATAATAATATATAGTAATATATAATAATATATAGTAATATATAATATATGGTGGAATACGCTGCATGCGATGGACGAAGAATATGAATATGAATGCATTGCAGGCATACTTTAGGGTTAAAGGGGACGAAACTGGAGGATTTGCATATCGGGCTAGGATGCATCGCTGCTTTGCTGAGCTCGAGCCTACTGTTACTGTCACCGAGAAAACCTTGCAGACTGAGTTCGGTATATCATCCGTTCGAAATTTTTCGATGATGCCGAACTCGAATGACTCAGAATGGATGTCGAAGCGGTGGTCGTGGGACCAAGGAACCGCTCCTCATCGACGCGGTCATCGGCAAGGTGGTTAAACGCAACCGTCGGAACTTCTCTGCTGCCTGGATAGACTACAGAAAGGCGTTCGACTCGGTGCCCCATACATGGCTTAAGAGGGTCCTTGAACTGTACAAAGTGGACGATACAGTAAGAGACTTCCTCGGGTACTGTATGGGGCGATGGAGTACGACCCTTTGTCATCTAGGTGAGCGGATGACGGCTGCGGAACACCGAATTAGGATACAACGGGGTATTTTCGGGGATTTGATCGGGGAGGGGATTTCAGCTTCGGAAGGGAGGGACAAGGGTGACCCACCTTTTCTACATGGATGACCTCAAGCTGTTCGCCTCCAGCCGCTCCCATTTGGTGGAATTGCTTAGAATCACCTGTGATTTTAGCAATTCTATCAGGATGGAGCTCGGGACGGATAAGTGTGCGGTTATCCATGTTGAAAGGGGCAAGGTCACTAACACCGAGGGCATAGACTTGGCTATGCCCGTCAACACACGGACCCTTTCCGAGTCTGATACATACCGATAGCTGGGTATGTCACAAAACTTGGGTGTCGATGAGGCTGGCATGAAACAGTCGGTTAGCGAAGTGTTTTTTGCACGCCTGACTAAAGTGCCTAACAGCTATTTGTCGGGCGTGAATAAGGCGCATTTAACGGCTGGGTCATGCCAGTCCTGATTTATACCTTCGGCATACTCAGGTGGACTCAAACCGACCTTAACGAAAAGTCCGCACCACTATGACGTCTCACAGGATGCATCATCCAAGGTCGTGAGGCTGTACTTACCGCGGAAGCATGGCGGGCGGGGCTTTTTTAGCGCTCTCACCATGCACAATCGCGAGGTGTGCAGTCTCCGTAATTACTTTCTGGCGAAATTGGATGATTCGTTCTACGCAGACGTCGTTATGAGTGATAAAGGACTTACCCCTCTATCCTTGGCCGACGAGCAATGGCAGGACCCGGGAGTACAGAGCGTTTCCGACCGGGAGACCGTATGGAAGGAGAAAGAGCTCCATGGGAGGTTCAACAAGGCTCTACATGAGCCGTTCGTAGATACTGTCGCCTCCCTCAACTGGCTACGTTTCGGTGACCTCTTTGGGGAAACCGAGAGTTTTGTCTGTGCGATACAGGATCTGGTTATTAAGACGAACAACTATTGGAAATACATCCTAAGGGATGGTACCATCGACATCTGTCGAGCTTATCGCCATCCTGGGGAATCGCTTCGGCATGTCATTTCTGGTTGTTCCATGCTTTCTAACTCTGAGTATCTGCATAGGCACAACCTAGTAGCCAGAATTTAACATCAGGAGCTCGCTCTTAAATACGATCTCGTCGGACGGAAATTGCCTTACTATAAGTACTCTCCGGAGGCCGTGCTCGAAAATGACCGCGCCCGGCTCTATTGGGACCGGCCCATCATCACGGACAGGACGATTCTGGCAAATAAGCCTGATATCGTGTTGATGGACCGGGCACAGTCAAGGATATTTTTAGTGGACATTACCATCCCATATGACGAGAACCTCGCGAAAGCCGAAACAGACAAAAAGACGAAATATCTGGACCTGGCTCACGAGGTGACAGACATGCGAGGTGGTGTGTCCGCTGAAATTATTCCTATAGTTGTTTCTGCGAATGGGTTAATCCCAGTCAGCCTCTCTGAACATCTGAGGCGACTGGGACTTCGTGACACACTGCTCCGAGCTCAAATGCAGAAAGCGGTGCTCCTCAATACTGCCCGCATCGTACGCCGGTTTCTCTTCCTGTCGCCCTAACCCTTGGCCGTCTGGTCTTCCCTGTCGAGGGCTTCCGTCTGGTTAGGTCTTAATATTTATTTATTATTTTTATGTATTAGGATCTGTTACGTATATATTTTATGATACTTTATTTATTTTATTTTATTTATTTATTTTTATGTGTATAAAAACCCAACCAGACGAGAAAATATAATAAATACCCATAATAATTATAATAATAAAAAACAATTGGTAACAAAACATTAAACTAAATTCAACATATAACTAACTACTACAACAACTAATAATAATTTAATTATATGTCATTTGTTGTTAATCTTTTATAATATCAATTTAACTTATATATTAATTCATTACATTATTGCACTAAATAATAATTGTTTGTCATTTCACTATTTATTTGCATAGAATGTATGTTTCAAGTTTAAAAATTCACCTATGGAGTAAAAAGATTTTTCAATCAGCCAAGTCTTAAGGACTTATCTAAATATTTTAATATTGAGCTGTTGAATCTCATGTAGTAGAATGTTATAAATGTGTACCATCACAGCATAGCTTCTAATGTGCATCATAGTTTTACATGGGGGTAACCTTAACTTATAGGGTAATCTTGAATTTAGTCTTCCTTCATCTTAGTTTGTGGTAAATAAATGGGTTTCACATTAATATCCTGTGTTACTCAGATAGCTACTAAGACAATCACTTGCCGTGCCTCTTAAACCGAAATCAATAAAATAAATATCTTCACGCTATTCCCAAGACAGGGGTAGACAGAGGTCTATTCTAGACAATCAAGTCCTTTGACCCACCTTCCACCGAAGATATTTTCGGGACAACGTGACTGGTGGTGAGTCCGTCGCCGTCTTGATGTCCAAGCCATCTATATAATTCGTACATAAATTTTTGAAAAACCCATTGGTACAAGCCTGCCACCTGGGGATAGAACTCGGGTCTATTGACTCGAAATTCCGAACACTCAACCACTCGGCTATCGTGACTCTAACTTATACCGAACGCTTCATATTTGCATTGTAATTCATGTGAGACAAAATCAGAGGCTTGTACTTCATTTTTAAATTTTTTATCTTCACGCAATTCCCAATACAGGGGTAGACAGGGGCCTAGTCTAGACAATTAAGTCCCTTCTTTTAAATTTTTTATTATGTTATTTATCAATGTAAATGCAGCTATTGTTGTACTTTCAGCTTTTTGAAAACTGTTTTGCCCTTTAGATAAAATATTCTGTTTATTTACAAACTTTATAATTTAAAATAAAACGATTTTCGTATAAGAAAGCATCCATGGTCACGGATGCTTTATTATCCGATTATTTTAAATGTGTAGTATTCGCATAAATACAATACATCATTAAACTTTATAATTTTGTGGCATAGCTTTTTCTGTCATTTACAACAACTAGGTATAGTAGGTAACATACCATACTTTGGCATTTTTACACACACATACACAGAAGGATGTCTTTAATGCCCCAAGAGGCATAAGTAATAAGATGAAAGCTTCAACTGATGCATGTAGGGTTTTATGGCTAAGAGTGTTGTCACACTATGGCAAAGGTTGAAGCTTCTAATTGTGCCCATGTTAGTATATTTTTTAACTTTTCATCATTTCAATGACAAGAAGTCATGCATACTTTCCTGTTTCAAACTTCAATCAAAATTCCGTCATGTAACATGGCATTATCAAATCAAATCATTTATTTATTGATATAAGTAACATACATTACATCCATTAATCGTCATTTTTGAAACTACCACTGTATCATATTGAGGTTCCTCTGACGGAGAAGAAATGGCGAAAGAACCTCTGTAGGTGTCCTCTTTTTTAGGTTTTTTTTTTTTTATTATAAAAAGAAATACAAAATAATTTAATTAGAAAACAGTTAACAATAATTTAATTAGAAATAGCATGGGAGCGATCAACTCATTCCCAGAGGTTACTGTCATTAATATATTCATTTACACTGTAATAACCCTTTTTGGGCAGTTTTTCTTTGATAAATGCTTTAAACCAATTTATATGCAAACTTTGTACTTTTGCTGGAATATCACATTAATGCTTTATAAGTATTAAATTATATACTGAGATAAAAGTTTGTATAATTTCTGGAAGATATCACCAATGCCCCTTAGAGGCATAAGTAATAAGTGAGAATTAAAATTTCAATGGATGCATATAGGACACGGTGGCTCACAGGAATGAGTGTTGCCATTGTATGGCAGAGGTCACAGGCTCAGATCTCACTTGTGTCAGTTGGTTTTATAAATTTCTCATTAATTTAATAATGATAAGTAATAATACTTACTGTAAAATACTTTTTTACTGCAGTATTCCAGCTTTTGATCTATCTCTTTCTGAAATTACATCCTGATCTTTTAAACTTTTCTGGCATTATTGAGTATCAATAATCTATCCATCTAAAGTATTGCATTTATAAGAGTAGTTTAGCAACTCATCCTTCCATCATTACACTGCTAGTAGGAGTTTTTGCATAGATGTTTGACAACCTTGTGTTAAGATATATATAACGGCAACGGGCTCACCACCTGTCACGCTGTCCCGAAAATATTTTGGTGGAAGGTGGATCAAAGGTACTTAATTGTCTAAACTAGACCTCTGTCTACCCCTATATTGGGAATTGCGTGAAGATATAATATATGTTATGGCTGTGTGTAGTTGATATAATCGTTAGTTAAAAGTTAAAATTTATATATCTTTGTACTTGGTAAAAAAACTTGAAAACTGCATAACCAACTATATTTGAATAATTTTTTTTGCTGCAATCATGTGTTTTATCTCGATGAGTTTTTAAGTTATGTTATTCTCTTGTTTCCAGGCAGCTTCATTGGATTCTAGGATACAAGTAGTATGTACGAGATGTGATCAACCTGCTAAAGTAAATGTAGAAGATACAGAGGAGGAATGGGTAGAATGCACAAACAATACATGTTCCTATCAGTTTTGTAGATTCTGTAGGTGTGACAGACATCCTGGTAAAAAGTGCCGACAATATGATTTAGAAGGCCCAAGCCCTACAAAAAGAAAGAAAAACTCTTATGCTATGTGCTCAAAGAAAAGTAAAAGAACTTTGCGAAGACTTCTATAACATATATCACTAGTGCAAAGCATTAACCCAGTGAGTATTTTTGTTAAATTTATTCTGTTTACATTCCATATCCAAAGATAGTTGTATGATTTTTAAAATCATTGTGTAAAAGACTAGAATGAATGTTGCCTGAGATTATACTAATTGGATATACCCAAGGTCTGATACAGTGCCATTTTTGAATATTTTGAATAACTCCTAGTGATTAAAAAATTGTCAAATACCTCATTTATTGAAAATAGTCAATAAGTATTATAGGATTATAATAACTCTATTAACATGGCACAATAATTTGTGGTGTATTATATACATTTTTTACCTTTACAAATTTTTCTAAAACCTTTAAGTTTTTTTATCTTTTCTAAATTGATAGGATTTTATGCTATGGGACTGATTTAAGTTGTCATTAAGGCTAATAATTGACATGATTTGATTTTGTAAATATTTTTCATTTTAATAATAATTGAATATAATTCCAATTTTAAATTTAAATGTATTTGAAATGTTTGCCATAAGAGAAAGGTTAGTGGTGTTTTTTGAAAAAATATTGTTCACTGTAATTATAAATTAGTCATGGTCACAATAAGGAGTCATTCTCAATAAATATTCGGGCGCTGCTACGGGCGCTGGCGCAGGTTGTATTCGCTTGGAATTCAGTGAACTGATTTTTTTTTTTAAAAGGCTCGAATGCCGTGGTTCAAGATAACCGTGTCGGCGTGCCACTGTCGCGCATTCCTTTTCCAACTCCCACATTTGAAGTTGTATTATAACCACACACATGGTTCTTAATTTCATCATAAATTTATTAATAGGAATGGGAACCATGCATTTCATAAGGAGGTTAGTGAAAATAGTGTACATCCTCATTAATATATTTAGTAACAATATCCTCAAGACTGCAGTTTAGTTTATTTTGAGACTTCTTAAGAATATACTCATTAATTCTTTGAGATTATTTTTAAATACTAATGACATACATCACTATCCTTTTCAATTGATTTAAAGATTGAACAATAATGGATAATTTTAGTAATTACTATTTTGCTTTCTAATTTATAGATCTTTTTTAGATAATTGCTTTTAAATATGAGTATGCTACAAAGAAAAATTACTAATGCCTTTTAATTAGATTTTTTAAAAATAGTATTGCATTCAAAACATGAATAACTACTATAACATTTTCACTTTCTAGTCTTAAAATTTGTTTCGTAGATTGTTTTGTTATAAATTTGCAGAAAAATGCAAAAAAATGAATGCAGATATTTCAAAACCCAAGGAGAATAGGTTTTCTCAAGGAAAAGGCAGGTTACTTTTATCACATGATAATTATTCACAGGGCAAATAAATTTTAAATATTTTTAGTACAGAAAAACCAATCTATTTTCTTTCTGAAACTTTTATATGCTTAATGTTTTTATAACATGTTATCGGAATAGCTTTGTGTAAAATTACTGGCAGAACTCAAAATTATTCAGAGTTAATGATTAGAATTTATATGACGCCACATATTAATACTTAAAATTAATTTGTACTACATTCCAAACATTAATGTTTTACCTTATTGTTACTTCATCGCATTCTCTTGATTGTTCTAGCTTGAAGTGTAATAAAAAAAACCGTTAAATAAAACCTGTAACTCGAAAATATACAATCTATATATATGTTATATAGTAACATGTTAGAAACTATTAATATAGTACAAAGTTAGCCTGGAATATAGAATATGAACATGAAGACATATTTTTTTAAATTATTAGTCCTGAATATCTGCTTTGCTGATCTCCACAGCTGGCATCATTTAGGTACTAACTCTGAGTCAGACTCTGCACTGTGTTTCTTTATTTTAATATATAACACGAGTTTATGTGTTTAAGTGGAGTGCTCCTATATCTCCTTACTCACATATAAATGTAAAATTAGCACCTGCAAATTCCGATGACATGAACTTGATACAATAGTTGCCCTAAAAGTATAAAATTTTACTATTTATTGTAGTCATACATTTTTAAACATAAGTGTAAATAGTACGGTTAGAACACTTAAGCCGTTGTTTTGTACTGTAATTTGTCTTCATGAGCCTTCTCATGTTTTTAAAAATTAGGATTTATTTTTATTTCTATTGCTTATTATAAAAATGAATTTAAATTCATTGACATTTTGTTTCATGTAACAGTCATTGTAATTTTAATTCCATTTAAGAAGAAAATATTTTTATTTGAATTATCAGATATGTTTTGTGTAGTATGAGATATGAAAGAAATATGCTAACACACATTTGAATGTGTGTATTAAACACACATTTGAATCGTTAGATTCCCATAATTAAAAGCCGAGCACATAACCCAACCCCCTTTGCTTGGGTTACGGAAAATAAGAACATTTACATTAAAATTATTATTATTGCGACAAGTGTCAAATAATGATAATTAAATGGTAATGATAACGATTCATTTTTGTGTTTGAAAACATTGACTTTATTGAAAACCTCAAAAAATAATGCTCTCTCTACTGATTTTATAGAAAATGCAATAAAATATTGGATGGAAAATCTTAGTTTTAATAAAACACACAGAATAATTATATTATATTTATTACAAATATACAAATTGTATTTACAATTATTAACAACAGTAGAATTAACAAACTGCAGGTGGAAACAACACCTTCATATATTTAACTGATATTGCAAAATCACATTATTATCTAAAAATTAATTATCTAAAAATTTTCTAAAGAACAAAAGTTTAATAAATAAAATTAAAAGGCTTGTAAAAAATAAAGAAGAATTGTTCTCATTGCGACTAAATCCGGTGGTGAAATTCAATTTGATTTCAGCTTATACTTCATCAAATTTCAGCCCAACCCCATTATAAACTTTGGTATTTGGTAAGCCACTTGTGGTAATTGCATTAACATTGATAATCTGGAAACATGAACAATTACAATTAGTCTGCTGATAAAACTACACATCTTGTCTCTTAAATAGCAAATGAAATAATATTAAATGGTTTAAATCCTCAAATTTCTTTTACAATAACAAGCAAAACAAGTTTAGAAAGTACATAGATATAAATTTGAATAATGTTGCTATGGCATTCCACATTAATATTTTGCACAGATGAAGTGAAGAAGTTACTTGATCATTTCTATAATTTATTAGAATTTATCCAAAAGCATTACTTAGCATTACATGACAGTATAGTTGTACATTTTGTACATATGTATAACAAAATTGGTAAATATTGGATTTGCAGTTTTGAAAAAATCAAAACAATAATTAATAGTTTAATTTAAATTAAATTGATGTAGGCTTAATCTATAGAGGATCATAATGCAAAAGCTGTGGCAGTCTATTGATTAGGATTTAAGTTGAAGCTTTGTAATTTGAAGTATAATCACTTGAGCTCAGAGCTAAAGAAAAATAATCGAAAAGTCAATATGAGAGAAAAGGCTTACTCAGCAATGGGCATTCAAAGACTGGAATTTTATTTCACATAATGGACAAGCAGAATATTTCAAATCAAAATATTTCTTTTTTTACCGACGGATCGATAACCCAGATTGTGGAGATAAAAAATTTCTTACCTACGAAGTCAAGGGTTGCGTATGCATTTGAATCGGCGTTAAATCTTGTAGGATCCGATGACGTGGTGATGGTTTAGACATTAGTTTCATTATTACATCATGAAAGTGGGAAGCCTATTGACGTCATAGTATTCAAGCTAACAGTACCAATATACTTACATATATGTTTACTGAGATAAACATAATACACGACAAACATTCATATTCATCACTCAAATGTTTGTCCCTATCGGGGTTTGAAACCGCAACCCTAAGCTTCTGTCCACCCTACCAACAAGAGTGTCGAATTGTCTTTAAAAACTTAAAAAATTATTTATATTTCCTAACCGGCCCTCTACATATTTGTTATAACTGCATAGTATATGTGATGATTATTTTTATACAGGCTGAATGTGAATGCAAGTTTTACATTTTCTTAAAAGTATTTTATTTATAGTCGAAGTTTGCTTGTCGTCGCAAATCTCATATATACAATTATATTATACTTAGTAACCTTCCAACTAAGACGTCTGGCATCGGGCAATCGGCGTCTATGACTGCGATTGCTAATCCACTAACCAAGGTTTGATATACCAATTCATTCTTCCTATCTCCTGCAGTGGACTTTTAAATGCCGTAAATAAATATGCCTACCTGCATGCTTTAATATCCAATTCTTTTACATATTTACAAAATATGATTTTCTCTAAATTTCAAGCATTGTCTAAAGAAAACGTTATGGTTAATAATTTTATTTGAAGCTTTCTGCAGTATTTTAGTGTTAAATAGGTTGATTAGATATTTTAGATATTAATACCTACATATTTACAATTCCATCATCCACCAAACAGTGCAGACCTAAAAAAAAATTCCATCACCGCCTATACTTGCTGTACACTAGGACTATTTCTGTCAAAGAAAATGGTTTTATAAAATAATTTGATTGCTACTATTACTTTTAAATATGCAACTTTGTAGGTGATTATAAGTGTCATGGGGTTTATTCTTCAGTCTTTGGAGGAGCGTTTTCAATCAACAATTTAAAGCAATGAGAACTAAAACAATTTGTTGTTAAAAAAATTTACTGTTCGGTAATTTGTATACATTTTGCAGATTTGAGATGACGAAGACTAAATATCGTCGAAATAAAAAAAATATCAAAGGGAGTCATCATACAACATTTTTTTTATTTTCGTACTAAAAAATAAAGCCCATCCACAAAAGTATGTTCTTTTTTTAATCCAATAAAGCCTTAATCAATTTCTCGTGGATTTGTGTTATGTATTAAGTGCTGCAAATTTTACTTAGTGCGTGATGTTTCTTTTTGCGCTTTCCTTAGAATACAAAACAGCTAAGTGTCAGAGTTCACTATAAACTTTTAACGAACCACGTTTACTAGTTTATGGTACCCATTTGATCGATAACCAGAAGGTTTTTTTAAAAAATATTTGTCAACTTTGACACTTAAAGCTTTTCAGATCTTATAAAACAAGTGCTAGCACTAAAGAAAACCATAGATTAAGCATTTTATCATTCATGCTTGAAAATTCAGTTGCTAAAATTGAAAGAAGCGATAGCCATTGGCCGGGGGTAAGCGATAATTTCTATTATGTCAGTGCAAATAAGCAAAAGGAAACTATTTACATTTATAAACAACGCCTTGTTACTTACGAAACGGAAAGGCCATTGTAGAGCCAGGCGCGCCATGTTTGCGGCGCGGGTGCGGTGCTGTCGATGCGTGCCTCAATGTGACCGCAGAGCGCGCGGCGATCGTGTGATCGGCCGGAACGCGCATCACATACCAGCCGCTTACGGCACTCACCGTCGCATGAACCACGACGGGGGCTGTTCTTCCAATAATGCCTATAAAAATTAATATTATAACAGTTGTTTTATTTTATTTTTTATTTATGTACATACAAAAATAAAAAAAGAAGAAATATAAGGAAAACGTTTGTACAAAGGCACTGCTTATTGTTGTGTACTATACACATTACAATTTGTTAAACTCAAATCATATGTGAGGAACTCGAAGTACACGAAGCGACCGAAGTCACTTCGTAAATTTCTTTGCTTTCAAAATCTTCGAGAAAAATATTATATTCTCGATATCTATATTTTCTCGATACGGTTTGGGCACGTTGAGCGAATAAGTGAAGACCGAATGGTGAAGAAAATATATAGCGCGAAAGTTAATATTATAAAGTTAAAAGTACGAGATAGGCCGAGACTAACTTTCGAAGACCAAGTGAACAAATTGCTCAAAGAGGGGAGGGTCAAGATTACTCGGATATCTAGACGTGCATGTACGAAAAATATTATGAATCTCAAGGAAGCGAAAGAGGTATGTAAGGATCGTGACACTTTTTGATCTGTTCTTCCTGGCTACCCCGTCACAGACTGACGGGAAGATAAATAAAATAATAAATAACTATATTTTCTCGGGTTTGGGTGTTTGTGGTACCTTCGTTGTTTCCGATTCCATAACACAATTGCTACTTACTTTTACAAAGAAATCTAATTTCGTTTAGCCGCATTAACGCTATACGAGGCATTTGGGTTTTTATAATAAAGAAGATATATAATAAATATTTTTATATATAGGAATTAATTAGCTTTAGTATTTTATACTAAAGTTCCGTTAGCTATTACTTCCAGATTTACATCTTACAATTAATGACTTTTGCGATTTTTTATTTATTAAAGGCGGAAATATATCCATGAATTCGAAAATCATAAAAAGTTTGAGCCATTTAATAAGTGGTGTAAAAGTAATCCGATTTTTGTTCCATAGCTTTTAGAAAACATACTAACTTGAAATATAAATTAAAGACATCTTCTTTGGAAGTCATATCATCTATGAACTTATCCCAGTCTTGGGGCCGCAGAGCCTGCATTTGATACGCCGATCGTGCAGAGTACAATTTGTACCAAATTGGGTAACCGAATAGATTAGCGTCTTTTAAATTCATGATCCAAGTTTCATGGTCCACTACAAGCTACAATAGAAATAATTAAATAAGTTATGGTCACTATTTTTATTTCAAATTTATAAAATAAAGTAGAAATTGTATAATTACCCTGGTTGTCTCGTCATGATCTCCATCAACATAATATATACGATATCCTAAATTTAAATCATAGTATGGTGAAACTGAAGGTCCGACATAGGCTATACTCGTAGCCCTTCCTAGAAATAAAGTAGTTGTTAATATCTCATATTTATGAAAACTAAATTATTTCATAATACCACGTTCATTTTTTCCTACCCAAATCGTTAGGATCATAAAAGACTTCGAATTCATCAAAATGCGTATGACCGAAAAATTGAGCTGTTATTGTGGATTCATATCGGTTGATAATTGCATAATAATTTCGGCTCCAAACTTTAAGGCAATCCGAGTGTCCAGGTGGTATATGACCAATGATGTGTACTTTCTCTCCGCTAAATTCGGCTGACTGCAATTCGTATATTAACCATTGAAGTTCAGTTGCAGGGTCTGTGCTGTTTAGTAGTAACCACCTGAAAAACAAAGGTGATTGTGTTTTAAAGAAATATGTGATAGGATCACTTTATAGATAACATTCCACCAAGAGCAGGTCGCCTCACATAAAGACTTATTAGTTAACTAACTTAATCTAAGGTTAGGTAGCTTTGGTTCCAAAGTTATGTTTTTTTATTGGAATTTTGTGGAAAAACAAGATAACAGCTCACGTTACGGTAAATGGCTAATGGAGCCTATACACGCCACTAAATTGAACAAGATCATAGATGTTTTGCACTACATTTTAGTCATCATCACACACTACATATTCGTGTCGACTAACAATAACTGCTGCGATGATGATCAGTGCAGATTCAATCGCATGTTGCTCGCTAATTGGGTTAATCGGAAAGTATATTGAACATGTGCCAGAAACCTTGCTTTGTTATTTCCATTATAATATCTGCGTATCTTTAGTCAATGACCTCATAATTTTAAAAATGAATTAAACTATGTCACTATGATTAAGACAAAATTAATGATATATCGTACTATTTTGAATGATTAAACCCATTAAGCAGTAAGTAAATTGCACAAGCCTTTATTATCCGTAATACCCATGAAATGTTGTGTATTTTTAATTTTAAAGCACGTAAGCCATGCTGGACGTTATAATATTAAATTTATGACAAACGCTTCCCTTGTTTTTTTTTATTACCCTTAAAATGCTTGATACTTTTGCTATGCCCACCTAGTACGGTATTTGCTGATATAAGTTAGATAAGTATGTATGTAATTATATTCCATGCACGACGATTATCTTTTGTTTCTGTTTTGACGGGCAAGAAGCATGTGAAATGTTTTACAACCTATAAAATAGATAAATAAATAAGAAGAAATAGTTTACCAATTCTTATTATTGCAGTAGTTCATGTTAAGTGATATGATACGGAAGCCAGGACGCACGAGCACGGAGTAGAAAGCGCCGCGACGCACCGTGTGCGAGACTCCTGCGGGCAGCCACCGCCGCCACTGAGCATCCAGCTCGTTATATAGCCACGCGATGTTAGACTCCGATGACGACACGTAAGGTGGAGGAAAACTATAAAATATGTATAAAATATGTATTACATATTATAAAACTTCTCAACATGTCAAATTACGAAAAAGTGTAAGCTAGTAAGACTCCTATAAATAACGTTACTTGTGTCAAATACTCTTAAGTTAAATTATAATTAAATAGTGCAGTATATCCTCTTCCTTCCGCAGCCGATTGGTGTACCAGACGACTCGCATCTCAAACGCTGTTGACCTCGTTGCTCAGCTTAAATACAGTCTGGTATGTTCGAGATAGCTGTCCCGTTACCTCTTAGTACCTTTTACAGCTTTAAGGCTTTTCCCTTGGTGGCATATATAGATACAGATTTTTTAAGACGATAATACATGAAATCATCTTGCCTTTGCCTATTATTACATAAATACCTCTTGCATTTAGGTACGTATAATAACTGTAGGTAATATTGCCTACAGACTTAACACTGTTTTTTTTTATTATTTCTAAACGTTTTATTATATTGTTTATGCCTACCCGTATGGTGCAGATGGGTGTTCTCTTATTTATGGGATTATTATGTAGTTACACTATTATGATTTAACTAATTTCCCCAATCAACTTAATAAACTTGCGGTAATAGAGATATTAATTTAAACTTATCAATTCCAATTGTCAAATTATTTTTGTATGGCATCAAACAGTCACGATAGCCGAGTGGTTGGGTGGTCGGTTTTTTTTATGTACGAATTATATCGTTGGCTTGGACATAAAAATGGTGACGGGCTCACCACCTGTCACGTTGTCCCGTAAATATCTTCTGTGGAAGGTGGGTCTAAGGGACTTAATTGTCTAGACTAGACCTCTGTCTACCCCTGTATTGGGAATGGCGTGAAGATATTTATTTTATTTATTTTTATCGCATCAAGGTTGGACGGTGAATTTAAAAACACTAAAATGTAACATATAAAATTTTATAACACTGGAAGCCAACTCTAATTGTTAAGTAAACTATACATATAAATAAAATTTAAGTTTGTGTTTGAAATTCCAAATTAGCAGCTTTTCACTAAATGCATAGGAAATGAATACGGTACTTATAATACTTATCATATATTTTAAATGTATATTTTCTGTGTATTTTATTGTTTTTTCTTCCTCTTTCTGTATGTTTGTTCCGACTAATGTCTGAAACGGCTGGACCGATTTCAACGAGACTCACTGACAGATTGTTGATGTTATAAGAAGTAACTTAGGCTACTTTAAAAAAATAGGGTACCGCACTAAGTGTTAAGCCGCGCGCATAGCCGCGAAGGGCAGCTATTCGTAAATACGTAAGTAATTGAAACATAATTATACCTAAAATAGCTAAATTTTATAAAAGCTATTTACGAACACCCGCGCCTTGAAACTGGCAACTTAATTGCACATATTTTGGGATTTTAGTCGATCCTTTTCAGTATTTCATATTACCTGTATTGTAACTAAAGTAAAATAGCACATAACACATAATTGTAATAATAGGAATAGGGTGTTATAAATATACATTATTATACTTTAAGTACTTGTTAACTTTCACATTTCAAATAACGAAAAGCAAGGGCTGTTATTATAGCTAAGAAAATGGTACTTGTAAACTTGTAATTCGCTTTGATTTGAATTTTATTTCAAGTGTTGTTGTATTTACGACTATGCACTGTATTTCTTACCTGTTAACTGGAGAAGATTCGTGATTCCCAAGAGCGGGAAAAATTGGTACTCCTGGAAACATGTCCGACATCTGTGTAACTGTTTCTTGAAGAACTTTTAAATTTTCTTCTTTTGTTTGGTTCCAAACGTCATGTGGCGGCAAATCGCCCGTCCATAAAATATAATCTATGTCCTAAAACAAAATCATTTATTATAATACACTGAAAAGGAATGGATGATTTCAGCTGTAAAATTCCTTCGATCAATGTTTAAAATAGTAGGTTTATTGTCTAATGAGAGCTTATTATGACTTCTGATTAAATCTACGTTCATATTTTATTAATAGGTTGTGGATACTAACGGGATGTGTATCAGCAATATGTTTTAACATGTGGTCTATGGTTCGCTTCGGTGTATCGCATTTGCGGTAGTCGCCCCAACGACCAGCGCCACCCCCCGGCGTCGTAGCGGGTCCACTAGACACTCTGCAGCATAGAGGTTCGTTGCACTCTGCATTAGCTCCTGTGAAATATAGAAACGTATAGCTTTTTCTATATATATAAAACGAAAATGTTAGAAGATTTATCATAATATCTCGTAATTTATTATTTCAAGTATAATACTTGCCTTCTGCATAATATGGATCGAAATGCGTGTCAGATATTTGAAGAACTTTAAACGTTGGAGCCTTGTCAATAGGCGCCTCAAGTGATCGTGTATTGGGCTTTGGTACAGGAGGGAATGCGACTTCCCACTCATGGTAGGGGTTGTAGACATCACCGCAAGCGTCTCCAATAACAAAACTGCATATCTCGTCAGGGCCTATTGTTATGCGTTTTAAAACGTATACAACTTCGCTCTAAAACAGAAATGAAAATTAGTGAATCTGTGTTTAAATGAAAATACTTGTTTAACCGAGAAAGTAATTCTTACCCCAAATAACCTCGTGATACCTTCACATACACGTGCCGATTGTATTTTAAGTGAAACACAAAATTGAAAAATCATCTTATTAATTTCTTCTTTACTTTTGCCTAATCGCATATAATGTTGCAATAGTCCTGCACCAGCTTTACACGCTGTACATGAAACCCTAGACATGACGGAATGTTCGACTTCATAATACACTTGTTTTAAATTAAGAAGTTTCAGCGCTTTTTCTACAAATAATGGCAAATTGGTGCTCTTATCACTGTCCCAAAGAAGTCGGGAGTAATTTCTTTTGAGTATCGTCATGTGGGCTAAAAGCTCCGTCTCATTAGCTGTAGGAGGCAGTTTGTGAGTAAAGTTGGATGGTGTAAAAAAGGGTTGCTCGTTTCTAGGCGCCGATGTCCAATTCCAATTATCCATCGGCGGCTTCCATTTTATCACAGGCCTTTTGCTTCTTGCACTCTGTTGAATGAATGTCGGGCTACCTAAAATAATTGAAATAAAGGAAATTATTTTAGGTTATATAAACAAAATTTACAAGTAACTAAAATAGTTTATACTTCATTTCACAAAAACACTGACCTGATATCAATACAACTAGTAGGCTCGATGATATTAATAAGAGACATAGCGATCTAATGATCATAACTGAGACGTGTAGAAGAACGAACTGCAACAAATATACTAAATGTTAATAAAAGTTAGTATAAAGGTCATGGAATATAGGAATAAAATATCTTTAAATCTTACATCGTGACGACTACACGCACGTTGATTCGTTGCATTGCATTAAGAATAAATGTATGAATTGATGAGTTAAATGAAGGAAATGTACATAAATTTGTTAAATTTTCATTTTAAATGACGTGACCATAAATTATTAACGTGAATAACGATTGTATTAGTATTAAAATTATATTAAACAGACATTTTAAATAATTATGTAGTAAATCACATAAGCAGTCAGCTTTGAAGGGGACTGAAACATGATTTATATAGTTTCAGTCCCCTTCAAAGCTGACTACCAACCTTCGCTAGTCGGACAGGCACACGAAGGAAAAGAAGACGATGATGTCCCCTTCAACCTAAAGTGAGATATACTCGTAATTCAGTAACACGATCTCTTCGCAATAGAAATAGGATATTAATGTCATACCTAGGCCAAGCAACAAACATTCTTGATTTAACTAGACTAGTAATCATAACTTATAACGGGCTTATAACGGGTAAAAGTCACGATAGCCGAGTTGTTAGGTGGTCGGAATTTCGAGTCGAGAGACCCGAGTTCGATCCCCAGGTGGCAGTACCAATGACTTTTTCAAAAACTTATGTACGAATTTCATCGTTGGCTTGGACATAAAGACGGCAACGGGTTCACCACTTGTCACGTTGTCCCGAAAATATCTTCGGTGGAAGGTGGGTCAAAGGGACTTAATTGTCTAGACGTGAAGTCTACCCCTGTATTGGGAATTGCGTGAAGATATTTTTTATGACGGGTTTTTCAATACGCAATTTCTTACCTAATCTAACCTAACTTTGACAGTTGATAGCGGCCTTATTGCTAAAACTTTATCTGTCAAAAAGGCTAATTTTATTCAGTCTGTTCTACCATATCACCATACACGGATATGCCGTTGAACAACACGTACAAAGGGTAAAATTGTTATATTGAAATGGGTGTTCGTACAGGCAAAGTCCTAGGTGCTCGCCCGTTTAAGGATCGTCATGA
The DNA here is from genome assembly GCA_029286605.1 of Sericinus montela. NCBI lineage: Eukaryota > Metazoa > Arthropoda > Insecta > Lepidoptera > Papilionidae > Sericinus > Sericinus montela. The sequence continues at coordinate 5,840,994 of JAGSMR010000005.1, forward strand.
TATTCCTACCGAGAGGATTATTCAGAGTGTGGTTGGTAATTTGACTTCACTGGATCAGTTGACAGTCAATCAACACGATTACGCTGCGAAACGCAAGATCTGTAGAAACCATAGCCGTTGTACAGGAGAGCCCTGAGATTGTACAGGAGAATCCAAGTAGTCGATTTTACATCGCTTACAAAAACCTTTCACATTTTACGTATCGTGACGTATGAGGCCCATTTCTGGGTGACCTAATCATCAATAAATGTGCCGCGTACTTTAAGAAATTTGTTTAATTTCATATATCCTTCCACATGAGAAGGTGAAGCCGTCAACGCCGAGAGCTACTACAGGTCAACGATTACAAACTTTTTTTTATAGGAATTGGATATATGGACACAAACGACTTATGGTTTTAACTGAACAGTGCTACTTGCCACAAAGTTCATGCCATTGACATCGGACATTCTACACAAGTTATTTAAGGCCATAGTAATCTTTCGTAGAGGTAATGTGAATTGGCCAAAGAAATCGTGCAATTTGATACTGACTTTTCATGTGGGGTTTTCATATATCGCGGGTCTATGCGAATAGGTCACATATAAATATATATATATATATATATATATATATATATATATATATATATATATATATATATATATATATATATATATATATATATATATATATATATATATATATATATATATATATATATATATATATATATATATATATATATATATATATATATATATATATATATATATATATATGTATGCTACATTGCGTGATATTAAATATAACAGATTCAGAATATATAAATAATCATTAGTTAAATTAGTTATACTTTTAAAGTACTTTTAAATCCCTTTAATGCGCGTATAGAGCGCGTTCAATAACAGTGACTTGATACCCAAAATAATCTCTAAATTCTTTCCTTTTGTTTACCGACCCAACAATAGTTAAAATAAATTAAGTCCGCCTTTGCTCCTTCATAAATGTTAAGTTGCAATAAGAATAAATAAATAAAAAAAAAATGTTTGTACCATATATACACGGGATACACTTTTTAACACACTATTTTAATTTTGATATTTTATTTGATATGATTTTCAAGAAATTTTAGGAGTTATTATTAAAAATTTGCAGTCATTCAGAATGATATACAGTATGGAAGCGAACTACTAGCACGCGAGGTGTACACGTGAGGTGCGCGCGCACTGTTAACCTTCTGTGGGTTGCGCCAAATAGGCGCACCAAACAATAGCTGTAACTGCTTGCACCCGAGTAGGGTGCGAAAAGCGCAAGAGTAGCTCACAAGTGGGTCCCGAGCGGCATATTCGCCAGATTTGGACACATCCTAACATATACGATCGGCCTATGTAAAAATTTTATATTTAAAACTATGTTATACTTGTTACTATAAATGACACTTCTTAAAAAGATAATCAGAAGTCTTATAAAAATATAAAATTGAAGATTTTTAAAGAATGACCTATAGCTTTATAAAAGCTCGCGAACATGTCTGTTGATCATATATTGACAAAGCCACGTTCTCATAACGCTTCCCCTCAGGTTTTTAACCGATTTAAAAAAAATATGAGGTTATTTGTTATTTTAACACGCTTTTATTAGCTTGATTGGCATGTATCGATGTAACGGAATCTTAGAACGTGATTTCCACCCATCCACCCATAACTTATCTTGTGCTGTATTCTGAGACTTATCAGCGACCAATGACAATACAATAAATTGATAAATTTGCTGTAGTACCTAGCGGAATTAAAATTTAAAAAAATATATAATCGTTTAAAAATCTTAAAACTCTGTTTTATAACTAGCCGGACTAGAAAATAGAAAATATTTTTTAGAAGTTTAAGAATAAAATAGTTTTATCGTAATAAAATAAACGTATGGTGCTAGAAGTAAATTCTTATAAATACATTATTGACACAATTCTGCAATAGTAAACTCATGTAAAAGGTCTTAAGAAGCACTCCACGCCTTTTAACACAAAATTATATCTTTCTTAATCACTTTATTTTTGAATGTACTGTAAACCATTTTCGTGTTTTTAATTTTTATCTATTTTTCACTAACTAATTAAACGGTTACACTAAAATCACGGTCAAAGACTCCGTTACAGTACATACCAAGCTAATATAATAAAAGCTTGTTAAAAGTACGTTGGTCTTTGTTACGTATGAACATGTTTTATTTTCTATAGAAACGTATTAACTTATTTCAAATCCTGGGGTCTCTTTAAGTAACAAATGTTCGCCAATTGATCCGAAATTAAAAAAAAATATTTAATTTAGAATGAGGTACATACTACTTTCGTCAATCCCCTCGTATAACAATTAATGCTTCTAAAAGGAAAACATGTGACATTTGGTTAGGAACAAACATTAATGCGTTTAGTGAGCAAAACTTGTTTTTCCTTATGTGATTAAAATATGTTGATGAAGCTCTATCCGCCTAATTAGTTTAAAAAAATTGTAGTCGTCGCTATATGAGTCAGCGGGTTTTACAGACGGCACTGGCACTGGCACACGGACGTGGAGGTCGCCACTTTCTCCTCGCTTCATTGACTTTGTTGGAAAGAAAGTGACGGTGGTATTGCACGAGCGTTTGTCTTGTGATGTGACGACCACACAATACAGTTGCTTAATAATATAACTAAGTGCCTTAAATTTTAATAACTTTTGATAAATTTAGCTTTTTGCATAGTATGTAATAGAACGAGAAACTGTATTTTCATATTTATAAACAAATTTGTACATGCATACATAACGACCTGTTAAAGTCCACTGAAGGACATAGGCCTTTCCCATAGGAAGGATTTGCCGTGATCGCCACGCTTGGCAAGCGGATCGCAGTACTAGACCACTCACACCTCAGACGCTGTTGCCCATCTGATTAATTTGGTGTGATATTTTTAGAGATGGTTATCCCGCCAGCTATTGGTGGCACTAACGATATTTAAGGTTGCTTGTCTTAGTCGCCGCTTACAGCACCCACAGGAAGAAAAGGAGTAGCAATATTCATACGCCGTTACTACACAGTTAAACTAATTTATGTGTGAATTAAATTTTATATATACATATATTGTCTCGGGTTTGGGTATTTGTGGTAACTTCGTTGTTCCATAACACATGAGTTTTAGTTATTTACTTTGGGATAAGACCAGCGTATGTGATATTTCCCCTATCATGTAAGATTAAAAACCACAGTGCCACACCTTTCTGCTTCAGTTCTGGTTGTTTTTTAGAACCTGTCTAGTTTAGTATCATTATACATCGGAAATACAATCAGAATTTCCAATAAGTAAGTTTTCAATAGAGAATCGGGTATTCAATTCTTTTTAAAAGAGTTGTGCGGCATGTAAATGTTGAGCGTTTTAATTTACCAATACTTTTTCAAATGGTTCAAAACTGTTTTTGGTACCTGGTTCAACTTGGTTCTGTGTTTGGCAGTAATCATTTATAATATGCTGATCTTGCTTTAGTTTTCTTAATAACACATATCATAGTGATTTATATACTCTTTGGATAACGCTTGAATCAATTGTTCGCTTATGTTTTGACACTTTATTATGGTTCTAAACGTCACAAAATTTCTGACAGATTGCATTTTTCCCTGTTTAGTAATAAAAGTTCTAAATGCATCATCAATAGTTTGTGGGTCGAATGGATAAAAGAACAATTAAAGATACCAGGAAATTGTTTCAACTTTTAATTTTATTTTAACAACCCTATACGAATTGATTTTATCTCAACTTTACATTTATAAAATTCTGATAAACGGATAAATTTTCTTATTTCATAATAAGTTTTCCTTGACCTTTAGCTATTATTTTTAGTTTTTAAGGAGTATAACGTTTGTATTTCGGAATCTCGTCTCGCGTGTAACTCGCAGATTTGTAAGCAGTAGTTATAAACGCAGAGTTTGTGTGTATAATATACCTAATAAGATTTAATAATGACACCGATTAACAAGTAACAGCTCCGAATAAACGTAATTTGTAATTGATGGTATGTAGCAGCATGTAGTTTAAAAACAAGAGGTAGATAAAGATGCTAATTATAAAGTTAAGTTAAAGGACATAATAATGATTACCTATACAACGATTAATAAAATTGTTAGTAAATTAAGTTCACATGTGCTTATAACTAACTAACGATGGTAAACAAAATTACATTGTTACATCTGATTTTGAAAAGAAACATATCCAACAAAAAGAACTCCATCTTATGGAGGGGTCGTTGTACACTGCATTTGCCTATATAATGTTGGCAACACTTGCCTATATAATGTTGCTACTCAAGATGGCAACATTGTATATGTTCTATTTGTATATTCATATGGCTGTCCATTTCAGTGGCTTGATCTTTACGGCTTCATCAGTTAACTCACTTCTTTGGCGGCTGTGTGTATTACGAATTTTATCACGTAAAATTGACGACCTCCGTGGACGAGTGGTGTAAACACCGGTTTTCAAGGGTATCGCCATCTCGAGGTCCCGGGTTCGATTCCCGGTCGGGTCAATGTAGAAAAACCACTGTTTCTACATTTTCTCGGGTCTGGGTGTTTGTGGTGCTTCGTTGTTTCCGATTCCCATACCTCAAGTGCCTTAGTATCTTACTTCGGGATCGAAGCAATGTATGTGATGTAGTATAAAGACAGTGTATATAGACAGAAAACAACACGAACTAAGCTCCCTTATGCAGCCAGCAGTGAAAAAGCACATCACGGTTCCATAGGTCACTGGCAACAGGCACTTTATGGGTCCCTCAAGATGGAGTGTCGACCTTCAAAATATGGCGGAAAGTCAATGGAATCAGATGGCTCAACATCGTTCTTTGTGGCAAACTTTAGGGAAAGCCTATGCTTAACAATAGACTATTCTGATTGTAAAAGAAGGAGAAGAACAACATCTGATTAATATTAAATCGTCAGTTGCAAACTGTGTATACGAGTCTTAAATGTGACACGCAAAACAAACATAATATCTTTTATTTTATTTTTCTTAACTCGTTTACAATGATATTATTGAATAAATTACCAAATGTTAATAACAGAAGACTTACAATATAATCGTCCATAAACTATTAACTAGCATTTTTAGTATATAATCCTAACATTTCATATTCTGACTTCATGATCAGAGGAAACGACAACTAAACCAAACACGCTATCAACGCAAAATTGATATTTTAATTTATCTCTTTTTTATATTTTATTAAATCGTACATTAAACAAATGTAACGGTTATTTGGATAAAATAAAAAAATACAAATTCTTAAACCCTCAGCGAAACGTATAGTACTACCGTTACATTGTTTTTACGAACCTAACCCAATCGAGAACCGATCTGCTACGCTTTTTATAATGATATTGTGATTGTTTTTATTACCTAAACTAATACTTTTGTCAAGAACAAATGGTTTTGTGAGTTTTGGTACATTTAAATCTTGACATTAACCTCATAAATGTTTCTTTTTTAATTTACTGTCTGTAAATTATTATAATAATAATATATATTAATAATTAAAGTAAATTAAAAAAAGAGATGAGATAGATGAGAGGACTACGTTTGGGATAATTAGCAGGACTTTAATTTATTAGTTCTTGTTAACAATGTTTACAAATAAAATAACTATTAAAAATAGAGTAAATCTAGTTCCTAAAATTCCGTGCGCTAAGCCTGTCGCCGTCTCAGTGTCAGCCTACGATACAAATCGTACAGTTTCCAAGTAAATTTATTGTCACGACTATGCCTTCTGGAAATCGAATTTAAGTCTATAATGAACCAACGGTACGAATGGTGAATAAGTTGATTCGAATTCCGATCAGTCTACGACCCGGATACTGTACGTTTAGATATGACTTATATCGCAATGCTAGTAAATAAGTTGTTAATACGCTACTGTAAAGCTCAGGACAGCGTTTGTTGAGTAAAGGATTGTCCGTACAGGCCACTTTCATCGCACATGCGCCGCGTGGCATGGCAAGCAATCTTACTCACCCTGTCTACTTTCACTGTCTTGTTACTTTGAGTTGTCCTTCACTCAGGTTAGTTATCCTTTAATTGAAAATATATTTATTACTATTAACATCAATTAATATGTGTTACTTAAATTACAAAAGATATTAAATTCCCAATACAGGTGTAGATGATGCTTATGGACTACTACACTTCCCACGTTCGTTACTCAGTTGCGTCGTACGACACCCAAGGAAAATATGGTGTCGTATAACGTACGCCATTGTCACATGGAACATTACATACGATTGTTACATTGCAACAAAAAAATAACGTTTAACGTTAACGCAATTATGCGTATTAATGCGTTTGATCAATGAACTTCTTTCCATGCAAGTTTGTCTATGATATTATGCTCTGTAATCGTTTCTTATCTTAGTACCTAAAGAGCTTAAATTATTAGAATGATTGAAATAAGAATTTTTCAATTACAATCAAAGGACTTCAACACAATTAAGGTAACAGTCTGTATTAAATCCATATACCTGTACCATAACACTGTATGTTTGTTACGCTTTCACGAATGAAACCCTAAAGTAAGTCTATTAAAGTTTAGTTGGAAGGTAATCAAGCTATCAATCTTTTGAAAGGACCTGGTATAGTTTATATTGGTGACAAAAAAACCTTTTGCGCAATCATGTAAAATAGTCGATATAACGCGTACGAAATAGCAACAAAGATTTTCATAGATATAAAAACTCTAAAATACTATATATGTATGTATGTGTGTATTTATGTATATATATATATATTTATTTATTTCTCAATTTTGTTTTCTGGTTTGTTTAATTTCATTGCATCTCCTTCTACATGTACATCTCTGTTTAGCCTAATGGTTGACTGGGAGAGAATGCCTTCAGGCATTAAGTCCGCCTTCATGTACTTTGTGCATAAAAGTTTAAATAAATAAATAAATAAAATAAATATATACTCTTACTCATACTCAACATTCCTTGCACGTATCTTACGAAAATGACACTTTCGAGCTTCACAAGTTACAAACGTTACAGTTAAATTACAATACGAGTACAAAAAAACTCATACAGTTTTCATGTAACGTTATAACGAATAAAGTTTCTTCATTTATCGTGACACTGAACACTTATTAATTTCTAAGTTAATTATTTCTATAAGTAGTATTTTCGTTACTTATGCTAGTTTAGATTTCTAGAAAAAGCACGTTTGCAAAACTAGTTTGCAACAACATCACCTAACACACTAGTTGCAGGTACGGACGGTGAGAGGTAGTCATCGTTGTCTGCGCCACCGGATGAAATAGATTTCATTGCGCTGTTTGTCATTAAACATAGAAAGATAAAATCAAAGCACTATTATATGTACACCGATGACTATAAGAGATAATTATTTTCCAGCTTTAGATCATTAAATTGTTTTTTCTTTAGTTTCAGCATTCAAAATTTTTAGGATCAAAATTTTATTTGTCTAAGCATTACCTTTAAAATTTTACTGATTAACACACCTTAAGCATCGAATATTATTGGAAAAATGGTTTAAAATTAATTCAATGAAAAATATATTACACCTTTCGCAATAACAGTTTTCCTGGACAATTACGGCTAAATCATAAGGTTTGAATATTATTTAGAGACAGATAGATTTCACAACAGATTTTATAGAGTCAGTCATCGTACTTCTACTTCCATAATCAATATTTTCTCTTAGATGATGTCATCAAGGAACAGTAAGGTAAGAAATAGAGTCAATTGAAGTGTATCATTACAATATTGGTAGATTTTGAACAACGTTACAACTTCCGAATAATGCCGCCTTTTGTTATTTTGTACGTTAAACATGCTCGTGGATTAAACTCAATACGTTTTGTAATGACGGAAATGGATAATCCACTGGAGCACAAAGGCCTCACCCGGGAAGATGGGTATGCCATAAAGGCCTCGCTGTTCGTCGCTGGCTTGCTGAATTCTTTTCTAACATTTATCGAGATGACTCTCCCGCCTTCTGTCGGCTACCAATTACATTTTTAAGGCTTTTCCTTTAGTTGCATCATCCTACGGTAAGAAAGGGGGTGGCTAAATTCTTATACTTATACCACCGGGAGTCCCATAATTTCGTCTTATACATATATTTGAACGCCGTAACCACGCGGCAAATATTTTATTATTCCAGTTTAAACTGATTTTATTTCCATTATTTATCATAGTAACATAGATTCCATTTCAACAATGCAAGATTTTGCAATGTATAATAACCCGTATAGTCTAAATACCTGCCAATTTAGAATAATTGTAAATGGTTTTAGAAATTTGTGCTATATTGAGAAGTATAGTAAAATGTGCTGTTATATAATATTTAAAATAAATGAATAAATATCTATACAACATTCCCAACACAGAGGTAGACAGAGGTCTAGACAATAATGTCCTTTCGACCCACCTTCCACCGTCGCCGTTTTTATATCCAATCCAACGATGTAATTCGTACATAAGTTTTGAAAAATCCAATTGATAGAAGCCTTGGGGATCGAACTCGGATCTTTTGACTTTAGCTCGAACTCCGATCACCCGAACACTCGACTATCGTGACTGTTGTGTATCGTGGCTATCGTGTGTGTGACATAATGTTTAAGAAAAATTTTCTAAAGAAAATTACTTGAATAATAATAAATTAACTATAATTTTTTGGTCGTAATTTATCGTTCGTTAAGTCGCGATAATCGAGTCGTTTAGTAAACGGAATTCGAGTCAAGAGATCCCAGTTCGATCCCCTGGAGACAGGCTAGTCCTAACGACTTCTTTTACGATTTATGACTAGCGACGGCGACAATCTCACCACCTGTCACGTTTTTTCAAAATAAACTCCGGTGAAAGGACTATTTAGTGAACTGTGTAACGGTGAAAGGCTATATATGAATTGGGAAATGCGTGACCATTTTTTTTATATTAGTCTCTGAAATAAAATATTGCCTGCGGTAATCGTATTCGCGATCCGCTGCGTAGACATAGTGAAAACAATTTAATAAACAGCCTATTAACCGCACTCAGTTAATCTGCCACTGAGAGGTGCGTTATGAATTTAGCTCTTGAAAGTACTAGTAACAATTTACCTATGACGGTTCCAAGTGTCGATCCCAGATCACTTACGTACTATCCATCAGGAGTTGAAATTCTATATCGAAATTTAAGTTAATTATATTAACTATGACAGGTAGCGTTTGGCATAAGAGACTAAATATCGTTATTAATTGCGGTACGTGACAAATTTTTTTACAAAACGACATTGCTCCAGTTGGAATTTATAGGCTTGGGCTATCCAAAACTTGATGTTCAAATCCTATTCCTATCTGAACGAATACATTTAATGTCCAAAAAAAAATTAAGAAAACCTACTTATAATGAATTAAACTTTCTTTCTAATACATTTATAGATTGAGGCTGACCCTTACTTAAATTTTTAAGCTCTTACTACTAAAATATTTTGTTTTAAGTCTAGTTAGGAGTAATTTATGACCGTAAGAGTATTAAATGCTTTATCCCTTTATCCAGACATTTTTTCTTGTAACATGCACACTTTTGTTTGGTTCATCGAACTCACTTTCTCCTCCTAATAGCTTTTCTTTTGTAAACGTATAATATCAGTGGAATGCACTTCCATTATATTCTTTAGCTGCTTCCATGTCTTTGAATGCCATTGTACCATTGCACTCCCACATGCACATGCTTAATTCACTTTTTTAATCTACCTTGATTTCTAGCTATCGGATGAGGTAAGAGTTTTCATTGAACCACTCAGTCGGTTTTTACGACATAATCTTGGTCATTAATTTTAATAGTATATAATTTTTAATAAAGTATATAATTTTTTAAATAATTCGAAGTTCGAGCGAAGAAGGGACGTCTAAAGTAGTAGGGTAAGACTCCTCCACCGTTAAGTAAGTACATAAATATGAATAGATACAGTATACCTGATTTAAATTGCTTAGAATTTATGACTACGTATAATATATATATATATATATATATATATATATATATATATATATATATATATATATATATATATATATATATATATATATATATATTTACGCGATTTCTTGTATTTACGCGAATACTACACATTTAATAAAACGATTTTCTTTTTAAAATAAAACGAAACTAATTTCGGATTTTATCGCGTTTTAAATTAGTTTTACAAACTATTTTAATTTCCCGACGTTTCGGATGCTTTGCAGCATCCGTGGTCACGGGAGGACTGAGGTCTTGAACATCCCGCTGTCGCTATTTATAAAATAAAGTTGACGGTAGCCGAAGGTAGCTGTGACAGCGGGATGTTCAAGACCTCAATCCCCCCGTGACCACGGATGCTGTAAAGCATCCGAAACGTCGGGAAATAAAAATAGTTTGTAAAAACTAATTAAAAAACGCGATAAAATCCGAAATTAGTTTTGTTTTAAATACTAAATATATATTTAATACTAGTTTAATGGATTCATATTAACAAAGTTTAATGGATTCATATTAACGCCAGTTCAAGTTTGAGTTTTATAGTACACGAAGATAATGTATTGCTGTTGTAACCTTTACAAAAGTAGCAAATCTTCTAGAGATATTTCATCCAGCGCTTTACCTAAATTATTTAGACTAAAATGTAGGATAACATAATCAAAACATACATCAGACCATAACTGAATTGACTACATAATTGCATTAAACGTACCGACTGGTAATATCAATCGCTTAAGAGAGAGAAAGAGAGAGGACCTTAATTATAGTAAAGTAGTTAAGTGAAACTACTAATCCGATTGACACAGTAATCAAGTTCAGGACCGCTTTTATTGCAAATTTAATGGAATACTGATACGCTAAACAAACCATCCAGCAGACAAATTTTTACCTCCAGTTTTTTCCTTGAATTAATTAATAAAATATATATGTAATATACACATCAAAAAAGTCACGATAGCCGAGTGGGTGGGTGGTCGGAATTTCGAGTCAAGAGACCCGAGTTCGATCCCCAGGTGGCGGGCTCGTACCATTGGGTTTTTCGAAAACTTATGTAGGAATTATATCGTTGGCTTGGACATAAAGACGGCGACGGGCTCACCACCTGTCACGTTGTCCCGAAAATATCTTCGGTGAAAGGTGGGTCGAAGGGACTAGACCTCTGTCTACCCCTGTGTTGGGAATTGCGTGGAGATATTTAAAATAATAAATATCTTTATTTACTTAATACACACATGTTATATGACTAAATTTCATCAAGAAGCCTGTTAATATAAATTTAAAAACACTAATGAAACACATCTTAAAAGATATAAAACATAATAATATTTACATATGTAATCATTACCTAATAGTTATTAAAAAAAAAACGCTAAACTTAAGTGGGTATCTGTGATTGTAAACGTAATCAGGTGTTTAACGTCTGTACAATTCAATGTAAGAGGTTGGGGGCACGACTTTGCTTCTGGACTTGTGATGATTTTTCTCATTTGTTAATCAATGTCCTAGTCGCGCTGAGTAACCTATAAAACTGACGAATATAAAAAGTGTCTGTGTTTGGCCTGTATATTATTCTGTTAAAAAGTGAACATTAGTAAAATATTACGAAGTAGTTCTACCTTGTTTATTTCGTGTGTCTTATTCGAATATTGACAACGTTATGGTAAGTCAAATAAACTTTACATATCGTATAAGATCTGAAACCGGATCTTTATGGAAGTTTTTGTAATTTTACGTAAATATAAAGGATGAAACTACTTTCACATTGATATTTTTCACCGATTAAATTATTTTGCATCAAGTGTATTAAAAGTATTAGTACATTATATATTTTTCTTATTGGATAGATAATATTGTATACGTATATTATTATATTATTTTTGATCGCGTTAAACAGTAGTAACTATGTAAAAACTTAAATATTTTTGTCTAAATTCACTTTCTGTGTCAATTTTAAAAAGTTTAAAAAAATACCTTAGCCTTACCTCGCAATACTGTACTACATAAAGATGTAGATAATAAAATAATTACTTCACTTCTTGCTTTGATCTTAAAGACGATGAAAACAATGACGTTAGTATAAAATCAGACGATAATTGACCCCAGCGGCCTTAGGCTTGATAAAAGACGACGGGCCTCATCATAATCGAAATTAATAACCTTGATTACAAGTCGAAATTCTACATAAAAATTTCATACATCAATTGACAATCAATAATAACACTACCTCACCGAAATCACAGGAGGTAAATTGTACAAAACATACAAATGTTTAAATTGTGGAGGCGTAAGAATATGCCACCTTTATGGCTGCAGAAATCGTAAAACTAAGGGAAGGAAAAAGCGTGAAACAGTAATCTATCATCCATCACACAGCAGATCGGTGACGAGCAGCAACGTGTAAGGAGCAATATGTTTAGTACTGCGATCGCGAATCCGCTAGCTATGCGTGGTATTTGAAGCATACATTACTGTACTGTATATTCTTATATCGTGTAATAGAAAAGGTCATGGAAGCCATTATGATTACATACTTTATATCAAATAATATGTGGTTAAATAGAACTAATACACAATTACAAAAACTGTATTTAAGTAAATACGTAAAGTAGTAAAGTTGCATTCCCATATATTTTTAATTAGAGTTCTATGTAAACACATACATAAATCATATAAACTCCATCGAAGTATGTAAATTCTAAGTTATTTAATTATTTATGTGAGCTTTGTTTATTTACTTTGTTGTAAATGTTGTTTATAACATTTGTAATGTAGCATTTACCACAAATGGTTTCAATTGTTATCGGCCGCTCAACACGGTGACGTGGCGTAATTATAAACAATTATCTGCTCGGGATGGATTATTGGAAGTCAGGTTAATCACGCAATCTTCACCAGTAGCTTAGGTTATAAGAAATACTTGAAGGCAACGATTGTAACAACAAAGAATGTTTTGTGCGTGAAGTAATCTATCCAATCCTTTGTCCGCTTTGTACATTTTATCAAGAATAGATCATAGAACTTCCAGTGCACTACACCTTTGTCTTTACCAGGTAATGTAATACGTGCTGATAGGATTTGCACAGTGTATCATTCATTTTACATACATATAAAGTTATAAAAGGAAATTGTCCATCTGATTTATCAATATAATATAATAATACGATATAACAACAAAAAAAGTCACAATAGCCGAGTTGTTGGGTGGTCGGAATTTCGAGTCGAGAGACCCGAGTTCGATCCCCAGGTGGCAGTACCAATAAGTTTTTCAAAAACTTATGTACGAATTTCATCGTTGGCTTGGACATAAAGGCGGCGACAGGCTCACCACCTGTCACGTTGTCCCGAAAATATCTTCGGTAGAAGGTGGGTCAAAGGGACTTAATTGTCTAGACTTGACCTCTGTCTACCCCTGTATTGGGAATTGCGTGAAGATATTTATATATTTTTTTTGATATAACAATAAAGTTGATTTCGTTAATCTCGAACCATATCACAACTACACAGGGCAGTAGCAAGTTTTGGACAAATTATTTTCTAAAAATAAATTCCAAAATATCAGGCCAAAACTTAGCCAACTGTGAAAGGCAGCAGCGTCTAGGGTGTGCGGAATATATTCATTAACATGACTCAAGTGTAAAAATTCATATTCACCATTTAAATAGTTGCTTCCAAGAGTAATAGAACCCTTATGCCCCAGCTTTAAAGGCTTTGTCTACCTACTCTCTTGGTCAAACAAATCCTTTATCGGATTGTGTTTATATTAATGATTTCATTAAACAAGTAAACGCATTAGTTAGTAGATGATAATAATGAGTAGATAATACCTATCTTCAATTATTAAACAACATCGAAACCTAGTAACCTAGTTCTATTCCCTAATATCTATAATTATTAGTTTATTAGCAATTAATTTTTAAAATGGAACATCTGGTTGCTAACAAAACTGTGTATCTATTTATTTTTAATGTAATTTATTGTTAAGTGTGTTAAATACTCTACGCGATATTTACAGCGATACCAATCAACGGTTTTTTTTCATCAGATCGTAAGTTATAATTGTAGGAGATTTAGCACAGTAACAGTGTCAGGTAACCAACCAGATTTAATTTACCCATGGTAGTTTTTTCTATAAACATCTATGCGAGGTACACCACAAGTTGCGGAAAGTATTACTTAACTCCTGGTTTCTTAAATGTAGTTCAGAAATTAGAAAAGAAAGTGAAATAATACGAAATGATCGTATAAATTAAATAATTGTTTTATATGAAAATAAACTAAAATATGACACTGGGAAAAACAATGCATAAAAAATTTATTCACGCATAATCCCAACACTGAAGTAGACAGAGGTCTAGACAATTATATTTTTTGCATCCACATTTTACCGAAAATAGTTTGGAATTATGCGAAAGATGGTGACCGTATCATCATCGCAAAATAACTATTTGTAATGAAAATTATTAATCTAGTCATAACCACAGATTCGACGACCACAATATAATAATACCGCAGTAATAAATCTGTGTCTTTGTCTCGTATTTCTCACTTCTCACTGAGTTCTGAAATTAGTTTGCTAAAATTGTAGCGCATTGTTTCTTTTTTTATTTTAAGGTGTTTGTAATTTAAGGTTATTTTAAGTACAATTTTTTTTGGACTTTCTTTCGATGTTTGCTTATGCGTTTATTGTTTTAGCAAATAAACTTTTAATTCCTTCATTCATTTATTACTTTTGTTGTTTTCAAGATAGTTTTATACTGTTTAAGACTGGGCACATGCTCCTCAGTAGCATTATTAGGTTACTCATGACAGTTTGTTTGTGTACTGTACTGGTCACGTAATACTATGCAGTGTCCACTGTGTATACGACCAAACAATACTTCTGAATTATTGAAAGGCACAGCAATAGCAGTACCATAAAACTAGTCTCTATTAAAATTAAGCTACAATAGCACATGACAACTTTAAACCTCGATCTGAATATAATTTAAAAATAACATGACCCCCAGGAATAATGTACCGCCAGTAACGTATTTAAAAGCTAAATTTGCATTATGATTCTACAATAATTGCCTAAAATCAATATTGCCTTACCTATCGTACGTATTTACTTGTTGACTTGGAAATAAACTTGAACGAATAATGTCAAGGAAATGCTATTAGTGTCATTAGATTAGTTAATAACTACATCGAAGAATTTGCCTTACTTTATTGGTAACTATATGATATTTAATTATTTGCATGTAGAGATACTTTATCAGATCGCAATGGTTAGGGCACGTCGAATGAACAGAGTATCAATGAAATGTGTAGAAAATATATTTTGCAAAAGTGAACCAAAGAGGATCCGGGGTAGCCTGAGTAGCACATTTGAAGTTAATATAATTAAATTTAAATGAATCACAAGTTCTCTTGGGTTCTTCAAGTGCTTGTATGAAGACACGATAAACCTAAAGGAAGCAAAAGAGATAAATCCTGATCTAGTCACTATTTCTGTACCGTCAGGGTTGATGGTATGACCATTTGATGTTATTTCACAACATTTTTCAAACTTCGATTCGTAAAAATTATATATCGATCACGATTTAAAACATAAATAACGAATATCTTACAGTTGGTCTCCGCTTATCATTTGCACATACACTGCTTACGCACGACAAAGAGTGCAAGCGTCATTTTCTAGTTAATTAACACAGTCACAGTAATACTTTCTCATTCGGTAAAATTCATAATACGGAACGATTTCCCACTATACCAATGCCATGTTGTGCAGTAATGATGAATATGACGAAGAAGTGGCAAAGTGGAAGAAGTAATGGCGAATTTGTCTAGCAACAATTTACCGGAGCAACAATTTAATAACGAAAATGTCGGTAACATTATCGTTATTAAAATTATAAAAGTTATAAAAAGAGTGAAATACTAGATGAAATTATAATAAAATACTTTGAATGATTGTTATTTAATTACTCAATAGTGTGAGTGATGAGTGAATGAAAGCTGCGAAGCGTGACTTCGTAGGTTTGAGTCGCTATTCGACTAGAATCTTGAACCATTTTGATGTTTTAAAACGCGTATCTTGGAACAGTACTATCGGTATAATAACGTTACAATCCGTCAAACTACAAAACAAATGTCAGTCCTTGTGAGAGCTTCGAATGTTCTAACACTCTAAGGTCGAATCGGCCCGATACCGGCTCGCTTAATTTAATAACAACCAAGTTCAGAAGAAGGAGATAATCAATTTTCCTGTATTTTTATTTAATACTTTTTACATCATCTCGTTGAATGGTAATAAGAATGCTGGCTGTATTTAGCACGGTGTAACCATTCAACTCAAGTAGCGTCTCGTAAAAGGGCTTTCCCCCTTCTCCCAAGGGACCAATTACAAAAGTAAAGAGGTTGGCAAGCACATTTTTGGCATGAAAACCATGGACGTCATACTGGTTGACAGCACTACCACTAAAACATCGCTGAGGTTGATGTAATTGACGCTTCTAATGGAATTCCTAAATCTACGAATAAGCTTCTGCTATCGAGAAATGTAAACATAAAAGGTAAAGCGTGTAGCCAATATCTGGTTAGCTTATTCAAGAAACGTAGAAAAAAGCGCAGTCTCTGTCATAGCGAAAATTGTTTATTAAGCATTTCTTCACGTTCTAAATCATTGGGACATCCCTCCATCTCATTCCATCTCCATCTCATCATCTCCTTTTTGTGAGGTTTCAGATAGATGTCAGTGGAATAATTAAGCCGGGACTAAGATGCCTCCATGATTCAATAGCAAATGTCAAATTCAAATCATTCTTTAGAATTTTATTGGATAAATAACGTACACTGTGTTACGTAAGAAAAGGAAAACCGTCAACACAAATATTAAAACCTCTTAT
The DNA here is from genome assembly GCA_029286605.1 of Sericinus montela. NCBI lineage: Eukaryota > Metazoa > Arthropoda > Insecta > Lepidoptera > Papilionidae > Sericinus > Sericinus montela. Next base: position 5,857,898 of record JAGSMR010000005.1, read on the forward strand.
AATATACTATTTTTTTTACAATACTGCACCAATTATAAGTGTTCATGATAATTATTACATATCACATCTAGGTGAAGTTCTTTGCAAATAGCATTTTCCATGTATTTATTATTTTAACTATTCGATGGCGCAATATCATTATATCTTCAGGAATCAATAGTTTGACCTTCGGCGCGCTTTCTTATTGCCGTCATACTTGTGACGTAACGCATAACTAAATCATAACAAGAAGCCCTTGCACGCTGGGTATGAGTGTTATTTAATACACAGAAATGTAATTTAATTTTATACGAGTTTTAGCTTCTTATGCCGTGGTGCTATCAACTTAAGAATATATCGTCCTTTTTCTTCTCGTGGCTGACGTAAGGGTCAATATCAATAGCTGCCGAGAGATGGCTGGATAACAACTTCGAACAAATACCAGACAAACATAAGTAAACCAGCTAATGGCATTATTTGTCATGCAATAACTAAATAAAATACGACTACAAATGTTTTCTTTCAGTCAATGCGTTAGGATATGTGCTCTGTATGATATTTTCTTTTAATTTGAGTTTATAACCGGTAAAATTCTACACACGAAAATTTATTATGTAGTTTTAATTTTTCTTACAATTATTACTTACACATACATGTTGATTCCCCTGCAGGGAATCTCGCTTGGCAAGCGAATTTGCAATCGTAGTACCACATACTTTTGAGCCTTAATGCTGCTGTCTGTCATCGGTTTGCTAAATTTTATTCTGATATTTTTCGAGATGATATATATTATGCCATCTGACTAAAACTTTTGTCGCGTTTTTCGAAACTAATGGAAAAAAGGAGGTGGCATAATCTACCTCGTAATTACATAGCAATTATTACCATTCAATTGAATCCTCCCGAATTTAAAAAAAAAACTGATGTATCATTAAGTCAGCTGTTTTCAAATGGATATAGAGTTGTCATTGACCCAAAATGTTTCACGACCTCTTTTGAAAAAACAAAATGGATATTGCGATAGACGTAGTACCATTTATATGCGATATTGGTATACATAATATGTTGGACATCTATTTGTAATTCTATACACGTCGAGATTCACCGTTAACCTGTTTCTTACTACCAAAGAAAGTTTATAAAGCATGACTTGGTTCTATGCAGATATCGAACTCAATGTGAAGATAAAAAAATACAACATATAGGTTAACAACATGGAGCAGGGTATTTTTTCCGTTGTGTACTTACTAATACTACAGGTAAATAAAACCTAAGTATCTGTAACACGCATCGCCCAGACGCTATACCCATCGGTTTTAAAATCATATTGTATTGTTTTATTTTTTTAAAAACAAAAACTACCTATTTAAAGTATGTACTATGTATTCTAATATACTTTAAATATGTGACTCTAAAAAGGTATTCACCGTACACTGTCTCCATTCTATCCTCCATGTTATAATAGCGTATTGCGCTATGATTGTACATATTAGGAACTGTCGAAAATTCTGTTGATATTTTCCTCTATTTAGAAACCGAGATTAGTGGGTGTGACAAAGGAAAATTAATTAAATTCCTTGAATATTCGTATGTGAATTACTACTTAGGCTACTAATTAGGGGAGCTGCTTAAACCGACTGACACTATACGTAAACAATATTTTAATTTACAGTAACATATTTAATTGTTCATTTATATTTTAATAATATTGTATTGTGAGTTTGAGAAAAATACTTATAGAAAACAAGAATGAGTCAATAAGTTACAAAGTTAACTTAAAGTTATAAAGTTAAAATAATTAAAAATTACATGTAGCAACTAAAATGAAAGAAATCAACGTACGGATAAATAATACTTTATATTGCTGTACTGAGGAGGTGTATAACATACGAACATCGGTTTCACTTTTTTCGTTACTAAGTCGAGATCGCCGAATGACGCAGACTTTAACAGATGAATACGCTCTCTCTAGGTGATATTTAAGCGATTACGCATACCAGCGATTGAATTTTCAATTTTACTACATAAAACGGGACTGATTTTATCTTTCGCTACCTCGAAACTTAAAAAATACAAACATGTAGTCATACGTTACATATAAGATAAATAATAGTAAGTAAGTTTGCCTATTTCTAATTATGACAGAATTTAGACATACAAGCTTTTATTGTTTGCAATTAAAATAATCTTGTTTCGTCGGAATAACCGACATGATTAATTTTATGAAAGTTTTAATCAAAGATAACATTTACGTCAGAAATTTGCATGTGATTGGGAGTATGTGATTGGTAAATTATATTGGTCTATGAAACAAAAAGGAAGCAGAAGATCTTTAACAGTTTATTACATTTGATTTAGGTTTATAAAGAAAATTATTATTTTTTTGAACTTCTGCTCTCTGAAAATGAGATTAAGATTGAATCAATAGCTATTTTGAAACAGAAACAACAAAGCTAATTTTTTAACGGATTATTAGGTAAATAAATATCTTCACGCAATTCTCAATACAGGGGTATACAGAGGTCAAGTCTAGATAATTAAGTCCCTTGGACCCACCTTCTACCGAAGATATTTTCAGGACAACGTGACAGGTGGTGAGCCCGTCGCCGATCATTTGGTGGTTTTTAAATATCCCAAGATTAGTTAAATGTATTATAATAATATTTATAAAACCCTATATTGATCTTTTTAATTCACATAATGTGTTTACATAAATATTCGGATCAGAAAAATACGATATACGATCAGTATAAATTTGATATTCGTTGATATTCACAAGTTGCGCAATTTTTGTTTTCCTGCAGGCTGTTACATAAAAACGGAAGTGGATTCCAATTACTTGTTGTATAATTTTGACGATACGACAATAAAGGATCTTTAATATGGGAGAAATGGAAACATTTTGCGTTTCTTTTTTTTCACTTTTCCTTTCAATGTATAAATAATGAATGAATGAACTATTACGTGGTACTCCTTACTCGTTTAAAATAATATACCGTATTTAAAAGTTTACCAATAAACTTTGGGTTAGAATAAAATACCCAATTACATCAAAAAGATTCATAATATATTTAATTATAATTGACTTGAAAAATCTTATAAATATGTAATTATCTGAAAAATATTGTTTACATGTATATGTATATCTCGTTTACTTCCTCGTTATCTTCTTGTACTTATTATTTTTAGATTAGTTTATTTAGTTTTATTTGATTTATTTGAAAAATAAATATCTTCACACAATTTCCAATACAGGGGTAGACAGAGGTCTAGTCTAGACAATTAAGTCCCTTCGACCCAACTTCCACCGAACATGGAACACGGAAGAACGTGACAGGTATTGAGCCGTCGCCGTCTTTGTATCCAAACCAACGATATAATTCGTACAAAGTTTTTGAAAAACCCATAGTTACGGGCCTGCCACCTGGGGATCGAACTCGGGTTCTTGACTCAATATTCGGCTATCGTGACTTTTTATTTGTACGTATTTTATTTATTATATTACCACATCTTTTTTTAATATTCTTTCTTACGTAATATTCACAGAATACTGTTAGATGACATACATAATAGTATAAGTTTAGAATCGACGTGGTATGTTAAGTGTCCTGAATTTTTTTATGGTCCTATTAGATCTGGTTACAAACCGCTAGGGTTTAGTTTCATCAAATACATAACTGTGATTTATATATGACATTTATATTTTAATTAATTAATTAAAACCCTCGAAAAAGCATACTTTCGTGTTAATAATTTACTTGTGATTAAGATAAATAGGTAACTGCAGATTAAATTAAGGGTTGTGTTTGCAATCTTTTTTAGTTATGCACGGAGAGATCTTTGAGCGCTGTTACAGACGAAATAGAAAGGTATTCAACTTAGTTAGTCATTCAATGTTAACTACTAAAAGTATTTTTTTAGCTTCATAATACTGTGACCTACAGAGTGATACTGTAATTACTTGGACACTTGAGTTCATCTGATTGAAAGTAGAACGCTTATGTTACTGAATTACTTAAACTTCACACGCTTTTCTTTACACTGAATTAATTTATTTACTTTTAGTAGGTTCTAACTGTTTTAAAGAAATAAAATCTTAGTGTTCCTTACTTACAGTATATAGACAACATCAAATAATTAATAACTTCGCAAAAATAATTAAACAATTTGTTGTTTACAAGTAAAAAGTATGAACTCGATTAAAGCATTAAGCTCACCTTAAAAAAGTAATAACAACCAGTTCCTCATGAAATTACGCCCAAGTGCTGTCCGGTGTAAACGCGTGTAGTAACAATCAGCAAGCGAATAATAACATTTCACTAGTTTTCATGTAGAACAAACAAAAAATATTGTCGCAGTCACATACTAATATCAAGAGAAACCGCACGGTTTGTTGTTACGCGCTCACTGATGGCAGTGTGGCACTACACTGAGGTGTGTGTCGGGATCTGAGCGAATATACGGATGAAGTGGGCAATCGAGCCAAACAACCACACTCGGCGCGCGCAGTGAGAGTTGTGCCGCCGCATGGTTGCGTGCCGCAGGCAGCGTCAGGGGCCGGCTGAGCGCCCGATGGCACTCGGCGGCTGCACCACCGAGATGCAGTCAGCCACCCTTGCCAATGCAGCGCGCCAGTAATCTTTCGACTACGCAGGTGAATGCGAAACTGTTGTTGTTTTTAATTAGTTGTCAGACTTTCATCTAGAATAGCTTACAATTCAAAAATAGTTTTAAGTTTGTTTGGATAAAATCTAGACAATGATCATCGCTTCATTTTGATTTGATTCTTCCAATAAAGAAAATAACATTTTCCTTAATATTGCATTTGGATTTATTTCTTAAATATCTTAATACACATTGTAGTATATCTACAGAGCGATTATTCCCTATTGACTGATCTATAATTTTGATCCGTGTTCAGATATCAATCTCAAAAAAAAACTAATCACTACTCTGTTGCTGTCATTATTGTGATTAGACAGTAACTGTATACCATGGCGTGCCGTGAGCGTCCAAATCAACGACGAAGAGCAGGATACTTTCATCCCTTCAACATTTTTAGGTTTTCCTACTGTCGATTTAAATAAACAATCATTTTTCACTGTCATATCTGTACAATTTTCCTTTAGTTTACCAAATCATCTTGTATCCATACATATCAGTCTGATGAAGTCCACTGCAGGACATAGGTCTCTCCCATAGGGAGGATTTGCCATAATCGCCACGTTTGGCAAGCGGATTATCGATCCACTCGCTATGCCACTTGCACCTCAGACGCTGCTGCCCATTTTCGGTCTGATTATTTTGGTTTGATATTTTTAGAGATAATTATCCTGCCAAATATCGGATGCCATAATGATATTTAAGGCGGTTTCCCTTAATCGCCTCTTACGACACTCACGGGAAGACACACGGTCTTGTATCCATAATCCTGTAAAATAATTAATTTGTGCTTAACCTTAATATGATATTCAGAGTCTAATATTTGTTCTTTTAAACTAAATGTGGGTTTATTTAAGGCACTTTGACCGGTAGTCAGTATGTTGCAATCGTAGTGTCCATCCAACGAGACACAAAATGGAACGAACTCCGGTCTCTTGATTCGAATGATCTAACCTCTCAGCGATTGTGGCTATTTCATATAATTGTGGAATATTCCACTGTAAAATACTACAATCCAACCATTACCAAATAAATTTTGTCAATGTAGTCGATGTGGTTATAAACATTAATTAAGTTATAGAAAAATTTGGACAACAATTGTGAACTCATCACAATTCGTATCATAAATTTTTAACTCACCATTATCATAAACTCAAATACTTAAAAAATATTAAATAAAACTCTGATGAAGCGTGTGCTACGCGTTTGTTATGAGGTAATTAAATTTCTGGAGAAGCTAAAGTCACGCCGTTATCAAATTAAAAATGTTTAAGACCAATTATAAGACAAATGAAGCAAAGGAACAGCAACCGACCCATTTAATAGTCATAAAATTAATAACGTCTCACTAATGAAAGAACATCTGGGTACTCAAGTTATCAATCTATAGGAATTAACATAAAAATATGTTTGTAATATTTGAAGTTATTTGTTATCTGTCTGAATCCGATGTTCTCTGAAAAATAAAATAAAGAAAAGTTTGAAAATATTGCCAGTGATGAGCCCATCGCGCGAATTAGTATCCAAACCAACGGTACCATGTCATTGCATAGATATAAATTTTTATATAGATAAATATACATTCATGTGTACATGTTTTTTTATGTGTACATATAAATGTCCAAGGTTCGCGTACAAATATTCAATTACATGACATATAATTGACCTTAGCGGGATTCGAACTCGAAACCTTTGCATATAATTCAAGTCTAGCCTATCGGGTGGTCAAACATACTACTTATTTCATAACATAGACCAAAAACGCATATCGTATATTGATTCAAGACAGTAGTAATATGTAAAACAAATATACTTTCAACTTGCATATTAAATGAAAAATTATTGGTGTAAATGATACGTAAAAATTACGGGGGTGTGTACCATAATATAATATTCATTGCGACATACTACAATTTAAAAAATATGTATGTATAATAATTTATAATAAAATATGATTTATTGATATTTTCATTTAAAATATCACGTAAAGGTGTTTCTTTTTTCAGAAGAAATTGCCGATTACTCACTAATTAAAAGTAAAGAAATTTAAGACGAACGTTTTTAACCTGCTGTTAAACACTTATTAGGTTTACGAGGGTTCTTCAACTAACAGATGTCCATTCGGTTGCATGCACTAAAACGTTACGCGTGTTACTCTTGGTTGAGCACGGGCCTTGGCAACTACAGTGCCATACGTAGCCAACCCCGTTACACATCCTTTTCTAGTAACAGTCGCGCGTGTTGAATCTATCTCTCTTCGTCGTTGGTTAAGGCACTCGGGGTGCTGGTGGTGGTGTAAAGTTGTTTAGACGTTGTCAACAGCAACCGCAGTCCATACTAGACACGCGGCTGCACAGCGCCCGGTCGTGTACGACAACTTCCAATCGACAATATATTTCATAAAAAAGTTTATTTATTAGTGTATTATAAGATTGATCTGTACTCATATCACGTAAGTTATATTTTACATAAAATTCTTCGTATTCCACTTTACTTGTTCAACGGTTGTAAATTCCATCGTGATGTGTAAATTCGACCTAGAAGTGGAGTGGAGGTCAGATGTTTTTTTTCTATGCATTTTTGTTTAAAATAAGTTTCTAGCTTCTTAATCATGATCCGTTAATATATTCCTTGTAGTGAAATTATTAAATAATTTTTTTTTATTTTTAAAAAAAGGTATTCGTTTTGGTCCTGAGTTTGAATCCAAACGTTGTCATTTCGGGTTAAAAATCATAACGAAATTTTTAGTGTTGAATTTTAGAATTAATTTTATTAAAAATAAATATTCTAAGATCTTAAAAAGCATGTTTGAGTCACGGCATATCTAGTTACATTAAATTCTATTCAAGGTTATTAAGATATGATTATAAAGTATGAGAAGATACAAGCCACTTTTCCGGTGAAAAATCATGGAACATTAGGTTTTAAATTTTTACGGAGGAAGATTTCGTTAAGTTTTTTTGTTATATATGAAATACTTTGTAGTTTGTACTCCATGAAACTAAAAAATCAGTCCCTTAGGGTAGAAAAATGGAAATCCAATAAAATGTTTACTCTCTGAATTTGTATCTGTAAACTAATTCTATTGAAACTCGACAAATATATGTAATTTTATTAACATTCGTTACAGTATTCGAACCTGTTAGGCTATAGGGTGGTGTAAAAACAAATTTAAATTAAATTGTATTGTATCTTTGCGACTTACGTAGTTTAACTTAGAATATAGGAACGATTGTTGTTTCTCCCATAGCATAATTGTACTGAATTTAATTCTAATAAATATGTACTATCCAAACTACTTATGGATTCCTAATACGAAATGGTTTTTCTCAATGATTTATATTAGTAGACCCGACATTTTGCTGAAATTTTCAAAAAAAAAGTTTAGTTTCTTTTTTTTTTTCTTTTCAAAGTTCCTTTTAAATGGAAATAAAAATATTCAAGCTAAGTGTAAAACTAGGCATATTCTCGTTTTTTTTGTTTAGGCTTCACTAATATGCATCAAATTAGTAATATATCAATGTAAATAAATAAAATTTCTTCACGCAATTCCCAATACAGGGTTAGACAGAGGTCTAGTCTAGACAATTAAGTCCTTTCGACCCACCTTCCACCGACCATATTTTCGGGACAACGTGGTGAGTCCGTCGCCGTCTCTGTGTCCAAGCCATCGATATAATTCGTTCATAAGTTTTTGAAAATCCCATTGGTACAAGCCTGCCACCTGCGGATCGAACTTGGGTCTCTTGGCTCGAAATTCCGACCACCCAACCACTCGGCTATCGTGAATTTTTTTTTCAATATAATTTGGACATTTTAAAACCTTCACACTAAGTTTGAGTATAAGCAAGAAATGCGCCTTAATTTTATTAATTCTTTAATCGGAAGGAAATGTGGTACTTTCGTTCCTGAAATAATGCTCGAAATTCGAACTTTCAATCAATCAATCAAATCCAAAAGAACATTGTTTTATAGAAGATTCACCTAGGGGAGCTGCCTTTTTCACCGAATTCATCGAATGCAAAGATGTATAAAGTGGAACGGAAACTTTTTCGGAAAACAATAAAAGTATTGGCAATTTTAACATTGAACCGTATTTTTATTTTCTAAGGATGTTCAACATCCACTAAGTAGATTTACTCAAAATTTTAGTTGTTCCCAATTTTTCGTATACGGTGGATTTTATATTTAAAAATATTCATTAATGCAAACCTTATCCTTCTGACAATTACGCACACAAAAAATCAACCTAATCGGTCGAGCCATTCTCAAGTGACTTTGATACATTTAACAATACATTTTTATATGTAGAGATGACTTCGATATAAACTTATAAAATATGAAATAGATGCCTTATATAGTATGGAGTATTCAATTATTTTATATCAATTACTTTTTATACATATATAACTGTTCATATCCAGCAACATCACCAGTTTCCTCAAATTTATTATAAAATGTATCAACAAATTTATAATTTGTTATTATATTTATTACAATTTATATTTTTCAGATGTCCCATAAAGTATATGCTATACTATGGAGATGACCTTATTAAAGTTAAAAACAAAATGACATTATCGAACAACAGTGAAAATAATTTGCCTACGACAAGTTACGTAATTGAAAACTCTAGCTGTAATTTAGAATCATTGTATTGCTCCCATCTTTGGTCAAATAGCAATTTAAGAAAAGCTTTAATTAACACGCCATTTTCAGAAAACAAGGTAACAAAATATTGTAATACGTGTAGGGACAAAATAAGAAACTATGAAGTGAAAACACCCAATGAAACATTTTTTCCAAATAATTATTCTACACCAAGAGAAAAAATTGATGGAAAAATATTAAAATCTAACTTTGATGACTTGGAAAGAATATCTTTTTGTGATAATGGTACTTTTGTCAGAAAAACATTAGATGTAGATGATAGTGAAAATCCCTTAAGTTTTAAAAAAAATCAAAGCATTCCTACTATATCCCAAGAAGTTGACACTAGTTTTCGACACAAATTTAGATGTACTTCTTATGATACAAATTCGAATAATTTAAATCAGGGAAGATTAAGAAAAACTTTTAAAGGAATCGGGTGTGTAATTGATTTTACTTCGACCGAGAATCCTATTAAAAAAAGAACTCAAATACAAGTGTGCTCAATAAGTATAATGATCGTAGCAATCGTTATAATAAGTCTAATTTTAGTGAATTTTACATCACTTAATGTAACAAATGCTACTGATATAATAAGTACAAACGCAGTGCCAACACATAATATAAATTTGAACGAAACAACTTCAGTGACTGCCAGTATACATTCAGAGTTACCTTTGACAACCACTGTTACGTTCAAGGAAATTGTATCCACAATAAAACCAACTACAACCATAACTAAGAAAAATATATCACATGCTTCTAATATCATAATAGAACTAAGAAAAAATATAAAGACATTTCCAAAGGACGGAGAGAAAAATCAATCTATAATGATATTAAAAGAAGATAATAAAAATATATCTGAAAAATTTTGTTCGTGCCAAACAAGTGAAGTATGTATGTTAGAAGAAATAAGCGGGACGTCTGTTTGTAAAACTGCATTAGATCTTAATGATCCAACAGGTGAATTATAAGTTTATTTTCTGCTTATAAATTACTTATTATATTTCTGTTAATGGTTATAAAGAAAAAAATACAATCTGAAGATTAAAAAAAAATTGAGAATAGACATTTCAGCTTTCAGAATTATTTATTTATAAAACATATCGTCTCGTAGATCAATTAACAAACTTGTAAGCAATTTGTGACATCTTTGTTATTTCTATAAGTTTAGTCACGATAGCCAATTGTATGGGTGATCGGAATTCGAATCAAGAGTCCCGAGTTCGATCCTCAGGTGGCAAGCTCGTACCAATGTTTTTTTAAAAGCTTATGTACGATTTATATAGTTGGCTTGAACATAAAAGACGGCGACGGGCTGACCACCTGTCACGACCCCAAAAATATCTTCGGTGTAATATAGGTCGAAAGGACTTAATTGTCTAGACCTCAGTGTACCCCTGAATTGGAAATGGCGTGAAGATATTTTTTTGTTATTCCATACAATTTTATGTACAAATATTGGTAATATTTGTATGTAGATGCATAATGTCAGAAAACTGTAAATGTTTTAAAAAGAGAGAAAGAAAATTAAAAATGTCAATTTATAAAGTTTATTATTTATTAAAACAAAGTGTAAAGTTTGTAATTATTTTCATCCGTTCTAGGTTGCGGGGGCTTGTGTGCTTTGGAAACAGAAGCTTGTCATTTAGTAGACAAAACTCGTGGTGTGCGTGTCTGTCGTTTGTTGTCGCTAGCCACGTGTTCTCCAAAAGAGTGGCGATGCCGCAACGGCTTTTGTGTATCTGCGGATGCCCGCTGTGATGGTTCTGTACATTGCTACGATCGGTCAGATGAAATGCATTGTGGTAAATAAAACATCAATGAAATTTGTTTTTAATAGTATCATAATAATTTTATCAATGTTTCCGTTAACAATATTTCTCTACTAGTAGAGAATGCCTAGAGGCATTAAGTCCGCCTTTTACATAACTTATGTTTTTAGGTTTGTCAACAATAAAGTTTATTATTATTAATAAATAAATTAAAATGAAAAATTTTATGTTAATGTAGTGGTTGGGTGATCGGAATTCGAGTCCAGAGACATGAGTTCGACCCATGGGTGGTAGGCCCGTAGCAAGGGACTTTTGCAAAACTTATGTACGATTTATATTTTTTATATATATATATATATCGTTTATATTATATATATCGTTGGCATGGACATAAAAGCGGCGACAGGCTCACTACCTATCAAGTTGTCCTAAAAAATGTTTTCGGTGCTGTTTTGGGATTGTATTGGGATTGGCGTGAATAAAATAAAAAATAAATATCTTCACGCAATTCCCAATACAGGGGTAGACAGAGGTCAAGTCTAGACAATTAAGTCCCTTTGACCCACCTTCCACCGAAGATATTTTCGGGACAACGTGACAGGTGGTGAGCCCGTCGCCGGCGTGAAGATGTTTGTTTAAATATAAAAATCGTTTGCAGATTGTGACTTGACCAAGGAGTTTCGTTGCAGTCAGTCTATATCTTGTTTTCCCAATACGAAAATGTGTGATGGTGTAATTGATTGTTGGGATGGTTTTGATGAAGTAAATTGCACTTCAGGTACGTAAGTACATAATAACAATATAGGAGGAGTTTGGCTTGGATTTTTTTACTATATTAGAACATGATAAGTAATAAGTTCATATCCTCTATTATTTCTCAAAAATATTTAACTTAAAAGAATATTATCATCCGTACGTATCACCACTGTAATCAATTTTTTTTTCGGTAAGAAACTGAGGACTTAGCGCACAGGGCTAACCAAAGGTTCTGCTCTAGTCAGAGTCACCTCACCTCACTTTGAAGACGTATCTTGCACATTGACCCTTAAATTAATATAAATTATATGAACCAGAAGCATTCATAATGTTTTCCGAAATATTTAAAGAAATATGTTCGTATTCTACACATGGGGTAACATATTATAAGTTAAAAATTTTGAGGAATGATTATAAGAAAGTGCCGAAACACCAGCGGTAATGACGTTCTGGGCATGTATGGTTTCTCGTAAAGTAACTTAATTTAAAAATAAACAGAGTTTTATGAACAAATACAAGGTTCTCTGACTAAAGAAGAAATGACGAGATGAGAGCGAGTGAAAAATAGCCTTAAGTCAATTCTTATAGATAAAAGAGGTTAATTAAGGAAAATAATTAAGTAATTCAATTAAACTAATATCCTAAATTTATTTATGTCATTCGCACGTTATGAATTTAAAAGAAGCCCTAACCACTAGGATAACATTAAAATTCATAGCATCCACTTCTCAGAATACTTTTATATTTTCAAAAATATCCAAACTGTCAAAAGAGGTCAAGGACTGGGGTATCAAAACTTAACAATACTGTGATATTATAATATTATTATACTACGTTCTGTCTTTTATCCGTTGACCTACAGAAGTAAGTGTAAACGAATATAAATCGTTGTTATACCGTTCAGAAGCCCACGAAACTGGGTTACGAATGCGCTCATTCAGACTTAACGGTCCTATGCTACTCGTACTTCCTTTTATTGGTAAAATGCTTCTTTACTAGAAGTCCTATTAGGTATTCGTTGATAATCAAGTAAAGAAATAACGATAGATAGTATAGTATTAGAAAATAATTATATTTTATAAGTTCATACAAATTTATGTGTAAATCACATTATATTATATTCCTCTCTACCTTTGTCTGAAAATTTATGTAACACTATATTGTTACACCAATACTATAGTTTAATGGAAATATGCAAATAATTTTTGGCGATATATTTTTTTCGAAATAGGTACTGTAAGCATCGTTATGATTAAAAATTTTCGCGGTCAGAATAATATGAACAATTTAATTCTTTTTCTTGTTTACAGAATGTCCGAAAGATAAATTTACATGTACAAATGGTCAGTGTATAGTATCGTCAAGGTTCTGCGATGGTTTAGCCGACTGTGAAGACGGCAGTGATGAACCCATCGGATGTGATGTCGAGTGCAATGCGCATGAAATACGATGTTTTAATAAACGCTGCGTTACACGAACTTCTAGGTGCGATGGACATGATGATTGTGGAGATAATAGCGACGAACTGAACTGTTCGTAGAATATGACTTCTAAAACAAATTTACACTAATTCATCAAGCGCTTGATTGACTTAAAACACTGTAAGTTTAGAACACCAGTCCGAATGTCGTGTTCAAAATTAATCAGGCAATGTTTTAGTGTAGACGATTACTGCCCACCAACATCGTAATCTGTTTTAGATGAAACAGTATTTAAAATGGAAGAGGTTTAAGTAGAGGGGTTACAATATTATATTTTTTCCTCCAAATTTTTCCACGAATCTTTTAGACACCTCTAATTAAATTTAAATTAGTATGCCTAATTTCGATACTGACAATTTTCGTTTTCTCTTGATAACATTAAAATAAATTTGTTTAAAAGTACTGCTGGATTTTATTAATGAACTAACTATATTCGCCGTAACCAAAAATAACCTGAAACATCGTGGCATTGGAATAAGGAAAAAACCATTCAAACATGTCTTGCACTTCAAGTAACGATGATGTGATCACCAATTTGACAACAGTAAATCTTTTGTGACTCCAGTGTCAGTCGTATCATTTATCGCAGTATATTCCATGTCAGTAGATTTTTCATATAAATAGACTGTACATATCCATTATCCGTATCGTTTTGATTACCTGTCTACTATGATTACCACTCCTATCCTGATTCAATCTAGTAGGAATACATTAGCAGTGTTTTATCCAACCGCTTGCTGTCTGACGTTCACTGTCGCGCTAATTAAGAGAAAACTTGAAAAAGTTGTCAAATTCACATTCTTATACTTATATGGTATATCTTTTAAAATATCACTTCAAATTAAACGCAGCGCCGTCTAAGATGCGTGATATCTGATACTGCGATTGCCAAATTCACTTGCCAAACGTAGCGATTGTAGCTCTTTACAAACTGATTTACATAAAACTTATCGAGGGCTTACTTTGTGTTTCAAAATATTCCCAAATAGAGGCCGTACTTGATACATTTTCATAATTATATTTAATGACATTCTCCAGAGAAACTGCTATTTGTGTTACTTATTCAAGGATAATTTATCCGTTGAATAACTGCTGACAATGCTCAGTAATCTAATCTTTGTATCATTATATACGGAATTGCAACGGTCATTGTTATCTACTGTCTTGCTTTCAGGAAGATTTTTTCTCTCTAACAAACAACCAGTATGTTCTCGCGGGGAATAATTAATTTGCATTATAATGTGTTAATCTCTAATAACAATTTGAGGACAGATGTGATGAAACAACATAATTTTCTTACAACATACATGTCAGGCTAGCATTCTATAGTATATTAGTAAATTTCGTCCTTATATATATCAAAGTTTATGATAGGAGTGATTTTGCCGTAATCGCCACGCATGGCGAGCGTGTTGACAACCGTAGTTTTTTGTAATTAAATTAAAGAGAAAAAAAGCTAAAATTTCAACTGACACGGGCGGGATTCGAACCCACGACTTTCGCCGATCCGTGGCGAAGGAAGCGTGGCGAAGGTCAAGGTCGTGGGTTCGAATCCCGCCCGTGTCAGTTGAAATTTTAACTTTTTTCTCTTTAATTTAATCATATAAAAGTTCAGCATAAATATGCTCTAAAAATCAATAAAATTACATAATAAACATTTTTTTAATAGTTTTATGCGGGAAAATGCTTCCGCCTATCTTCTGATATTTAGAAGTCCCTCTGCGTGATAGAATCCGCAACAAAGACATCCACAGCAGATCTAAGGCAACTGTCATAGCCGTAATCAGTATGCAGAAGTGGCAATGCGCCGGCCAAATAGCTCGACGATCTGATAAACGTTCGGGAAAAAGAAATCTGTAGTGGCAACTTAATTTAGGTAAACGCAGTTAATGACGCCTCCACGAAATGGAGAGACGGCATGTAAAAATTTACGGGAAGTCGATGTATGCAGGTGGATGAAAACCGTCAATTGTGGAAAATCTTGGAGGTGGCCTATGTTCAGCAGTAGATTCATAATAGGTTGTAAAGAAGAAGATATAACAAAGTTTCCAGTTAGTAGTAACCGGAAACTTTAGTCCGCATAGTCTACTACACATATAGACAAAGCATACAAATATAAAACATTGAGAGGCTGAAGTCTAATTACACACTCATACGTAAACAGTGTGTATAATATGTTATAAAATAGTGGTAGTAGATGAAATAAATATTTTGGAGAAAATTGTAAAATCCGTCCATAGCGAGTGTCAACATAGCGAATTAAATAAAAGTAACTTTGTTAAATTTGTAATGAATAGTGTGTTGTTTTAAGATCATGGGATGTCGTCTTGAGTGGTGTTTTTAGGTCAATATGATTATAACTAGATATGTTCATTAACATTATAGAAAAGAAATAGGTAATTGTTCTGTTATATCATAATGGCTAATCTGTAGAACTATTGGAGGCCGAATTAAAAAGATCTTTATATATATTCACATAATACCTTTTACTTTTTACTTGCGGTGATGTCTTTAAATATCTATCAATCATTATCATCAGAAAGTAAATAAAATTATTACAATGTTATTTCTCAAATAAACTGCTGAAGATATACTTCATTGAATAGTAAGTGTTCCAGTAATATTTACTTATTGGAACATCGCTTGACCTTAATTTTTACAACTATAGTTTATAGTTAAATGGGATCTCCAAAATAACCTAACTTTTATAAACAAGTAACAAAATAGCAGCACTCATCAAATAATGACTGATGTGCAAATTTTAATACCTTGTTATCAACGGTTACTTTATTGTATTTTTGTTAACGATCTCTAATAAAAAAAATGCAGCCTAGTAGTGATAATCTAGCACAGCAAACAAGCAAACTCACATTCACATTAAATATATTAGGATACATATTTTTTACGTAAGAATTTTTTAATGTTCGATTTCAAAATCGATTTTAAGAATCGATTCAAGATACGAGTTATTATTTAGAATTTACAAAAAAAAATAAACGAATTGGTATTTGTTTAAAATACATCATTTATTTATTCATACATTTCTATTCAATTAAAATGTATTAATTAATCTGTCGTAAACGACAACAATTAAAACAGATACGAAAAATCATATAAAATTTTATTTTAAATACAGTCACGGGGGGACTGACCACGGATGCTGTAAAGCATCCGCAACAAATAAAAATAGGTTCTAAAAACTAATTAAAAAACGCGATAAAATCCGAAAATTGTTTTATTTAAAATGTGTAGTATTCGCGTAAATACAAGAAATCTTTATAAAATTTTATTTTTTTAAATATTTATTTGCACTACTAAAGTAACTGTAAAAGTCCACTTTTTCTTCAAGTCACGATCTTTTCCGATCATTTTGTGGCACTATTACTTGCTCATGTTTTTAAATTATTTTTTTTTATATATGTGTATGTTATAAATATTTATATATTAATATATATTTATTGTTATTATTAACGTGCTTAATTATTTTTTTTTGGAAATCGGTATTTTTTAGTATATCGCAGTAATAGTCGATTAAAGTTCAACTCAATTTCTTTTCTACATCCCTAGTGTGCTTCTATGTATGCTGTATGATGGTGATAACGCCACATAAGATATTTTTCTACTTCTATACCTGATATACCAATTTATCAGATTTATTGTGACTTTTTAAAATACAGCACTATTTTAACTAATTTGACGCCATGGCCGATAGCGATGACGAGTATGACCGCAAAAGGCGTGACAAATTTCGTGGCGAAAGAGGAGCAGCTGAAGGAAGCAGTTATCGAAGTAGCGATCGTAGAGATGACAGAAATCGCGGTCGTGAAGAATGGTCTGAAAGGTATTCATTTAATTATACGATTATATATGAGATTATAAGTCACTCTATTCCTTCTATTACAAATTTTCAGGTCCCAACCTCATTCAGCTAAACGTCCTGAAGTCCTAGTCCAAATTCCTAAACCAACAAAACGTTCCATAGCTTTAGTTGCAAGGTATTACTATTCCAAGATAATATCATATTTGTTAGTTTATCTATCTATCGTGTATATAACATCAACCAAAACATAGTCTCATGGCTGTTGGAGCAAATACTATGACATCTTTTATTTTCAATTCAGCAAAATTGGTTTGCATACTTGGTTATTTGCCATACTATAATGACATTGTATTATGAAAACAACTAAAACTATTTCATCATTAGTTTTTACATTAGACAAAACATTAGACAATTTTATTTTCCTTACAACATATGCGCTAATAAAAAGTAAGGATATATGAAGGGCCATTATATTTTTGCATCAGAGTTATCCAAGATAAACATTTGTATCCATAAAGATTAACCCTTGTCACTTATTAGTAAATTTATAGGTATTTAAAATTATATGTTTAGTTTTATTGACATAAGCATACATAACACTAACTTTTATTCATATCATGGTAAATAGTGACAAGATATGAAAAAAAAAAATTAAAAATGCTGATCACATAATAATGATAAGCTTATACAAACAATCTTGTATCATCATCAATATATATATAAAAAAAATTATAATAGTTACAATAACTGAGTGGTTGGATGACGGAATTTGGGTTGAGGAAACCAAGTCCAATCCCCAGGTGGTAGGCTCATACTAATAGATTTTTTCAAAATTTATGTACCATTTATATCACTAGCTTGGATATAAAGGCAATGCCTTTATGTTTAGATTCACCACCTGTAGCATTGTCCCAAGAAATATCTTTGGTGAAACGTAGGTTGAAAGTACTTAATTATCTAGACCTCTGTCTACCACAGTGTTGTAAATAATATAAAGAAGTTTAAAAAAAAACTAAAAAAATTATAAAAGGTATGACTATAATGTTAATTATACTTTCTATTCAGTTTTTGTGTCTTTATAAGTATTACTCTTATAGTAATTTCCACTCCTTATTGCACATACAAAGTAAAAAATATTACACATAAGAATAAATAGTGCTGTATACTTATGCTATATGATAATTAAATTTTAATATAATATTAAACTGTAAAATTTTCTTATGCACAGCAAACAAGGAGATATCAGGTAGACTCTAGTTGTACCTACCAATATGTTAAGTAGTTTTAAAAAATTAAAGTAATTTTTTTTTATTATTTAATTTAGTTTAGATTGTTAAATATTATTAGACTTCATTAATGCCACTAAATGTAAATTGTGACATTTTGTAACAAAATCTTAATCGAAAACTTAAATAATTAATTACATTTTTTATTTGTCAATAGTGTTATATGGTTTTGAATTTTAATTTACATTGAAATTAAGTAGATTGAGTGATATGCTGTGTCTAAAATAGACATACAAAATAAATTGCAATGAATCTTGTTTCCAAAAGGTCTAGGGGAGGCCGTTCCGGTCCTGACTACAGAGACTATAGAGGGGGTGCAAGTGCTAGCAGAGGGTATTCCCCTATAAGAGGTGAAGGACCACCTAATAAAAGAATCCGACCTGACTGGCCTATGGATGACAGACGATATGGAGGATTACCTCATGATTCATATGGATCTTATGGTTGGGCACATGATCACTTTGGCCCTCATCCAGCACATCAAGGTTATGGGCAACCTATGCCACCAGTACCAGCAAGGTAATTACTTGAATAGTTTGCAATTTTTTTACATAGCTATATAATTGATAAAAATTTACTACTACTAAATGTTTCCCTAGTTACTATGCTCATAAAGCTAAGGACAACCCTTAAGGGTCCGGATACAGGGTTAATTATTTTCATACACCAAGATCTCTCCCCGAGGTCCCCAGTAACAGGATATCAGGTCAGGGGCTACTGGGATTCCTCGTGGAATTGGGTTGGCTCAAGGAAGCTTAGAAATACCTGCTCATACGCAAAATAAGCGCTCAGTTGCGCGCAAAGTTGCCGAAAACAGCCTGTCTAATATAATGTTAGGGTTATGATCCCTCTAAGGTGATCGAATTTGTGTCAAGAAATCCGAGTTTAATACCCAGATGGTCATTGAATTGGACACACGAACACGTCAGAGTCACCAACTGTCACATTCTACCAAAAAATGTCTTCAGTGAAAGAAAGGACGAACTTTATTGCCAAGACCTCTATTGGATTGGATTGTATTGGAAACTAAACTAAACTAATTACTTCAATTACTACTTGTGTATATTAGGTTTAATTTTTCTTTCATTTCTTATTTTTGAAAATTGTAAACATTTGTCAGTTTCCTAAGGCTCTACTTACTTGGTGAAAGATTCAACCTTGAGAATTTTGAAAATTTAATGTATTTTATAGTCAAGTGATTTGGTTTTAGAGATGCAGTTATACCTATGGGTCCAGTGGATGGTCCTCCCACTATGATGTCTTTCAAGGCCTTTCTAGCTGCCCAAGATGATTCTATTACTGTAGATGATGCCATTCAGAAGTACAATGAATACAAATTGGAGTTCAGAAGACAACAGCTCAATGAGTTTTTTGTTGCTCATAAAGATGAGGAATGGTAAGGATATAGTACATACAAAGTTTTACAAAATAAAAAAAGAATATGAAAAATTTGCAAGAACTGAGTAGTATTATGAGCTAAACAAATAATACTGCTTTTTTCGTGAAATTTTACTTCTTTAATTTGCTGGTAATTAAAAAAAATCTATGCAATAAGTTACCACAACATATATATGTATGATATTTATGTTTAATTATACATGTGGTATAATTGCTTAGATTTTTTTTAAATCTGCTATGCAAATGTTAACAGTTACCTTTTTTCCCCTACAGTCTACAGCGTTTTCGTGTGGAATTGCTGGACATCGTTAAGAAAATTATGTTCAAACTTTATTCAAATGTTAAATGTGTGTGTAGCTAGTTACTTTCGCGTTGACCCGTAGCGCGCAATGCTACAGGTTTCGTTTCTGTTAGGGGTAGGTTTAAATTGTCCACATGTGTGGTACAGGTGAGATTGAAGATTTTTTAAATTTTTAATATGTCATTTTAGTATACTTTTGATTTAACTGTTGAGCAACATCTTTGGATATCACAAGGAGTTGTATCGGTTTGGTAGACCAATTTTCATTTGTTCTGTTCTTAACATGCCAAGGCTTTTTGAGTTATGTCCAAATTCTTGTGTTTTATATTAATATTTGTTCATATAGTCAATGTTATTTCCTGATTAATTTTCATAGTTTTGTATTTTATTCTCTAATTATTTTTCAGATTATATAAAATTTATTAATTGTAGTTATTTTGTTGATATCCATCTTCAATAATTTTAACAAAATCTAATTTAAAATTGCATTTTATGAAAGTTGGTCTAATATGTTACATACTCTTGTAGCAAAATGCATCATAAGATACATTCAGTGCTATTTTGAGATTACTCTATATTTATATTATAGGTTCAAGATCAAATACCATCCAGAAGAGTCTGTAAAACGTAAAGAGGAGCAATTAGCAGCATTGAAGGTACAACAATTATGTTTATGTAATTGCTTATCATTGCATCTACGGTCAGATCATTTGATCAGATATTTTATAACGATAGTTATTCAGCCATCTATTGGTTGCCATACTGATATTCAGGGCTGTTTCCCCTAGTCGCCTCTTACGACATCCACGGGAAGAAAGGGAGTGGCAATATTCTAACGCCATTACCACACAGTTAATAATTCTCAGAATTTAAAAAAATATGTCTTGGAAATGTGTGAATAAGAGCTGTATGCCTGAATTTTTCGGGCTCCAATATTTTTTTTAATAATATAATTGTATATTTTATATATATTGTAAAAAAATTTATACACTAATCTGTCTAAATACAAAAACCAGAAAGTACTGAACATATTTCCATATGGTTTTCACTTATAATTCCTGAGGATTCAAGGGTATCAATAAGTATCAGTAATTCATACAATGATTATAATATGGCAACCAAATGATTAAATTTGAAGCCATATTTATTCTAAATATAAATATATAAATGTTTTCACGCTTTTCCCAATACAGGGGTAGACAGACATTTAGACAATTAAGTCATTGCGACCCATCTTCCATAGAAGTTATTTTGGGACAATGTGATAGGTGGTGAGCACGTTGCGTCTTTATATCCTAGCCAACGATATAAATCGTACAAAAGTTTTTGAAAAAACCCATTAGTTTCGAACAACTCTAATTTTAAACACCCACTGACCACCAACCACTCAGCTATTGTGACTTTATCATAACATATTTTTTTTTGTTAACAGAATAGATTAAATGTATTTCTGGAGTTAATGGAAAAAGGAGAACTCGATAAAGTTTCAGTTGATGTTGACAAGTCAGATAAATTGATTAGGTTACTTGATACAGTAGTTATTAAGTTAGAAGGTGGAACGGAAGAAGACATTAAGGCATTGGATGATCCTCCAGCTCAGGAAACTACGAATAATATCGAAAAGCAAGGTAAAAAAAAATTAAAAAAAAATATCTTCATGCCATTCCCAATACTGTAGTAGATAGAGGTCTTACCAAATAAGACCCCTTAGACTCACCTTTCAACAAAGACATTTTGTGGGAAATGTGACAGGTGGTGAGAAAAATCATAACATCAAACACATAAGAAATCATACATAACTTTTGAAAAACTCATTGATACAAACCCTCTACGTGGGGATGGAACTTGGTTCTAATCCAATTCCGATCATCCAACCACTCGGGTCGTGACTACTTAAAAAGTAAGGTCATTTGTATTATCAGTGTACCACAAATCAATTTATACATATATAACGGCTAGTGTAAGTCCGCTGCAGGTAATGGGCTCCTGGCGTAAAAGTAGAATATGCCTAAGTATTTACACACAAGCAAGCCATGCTGGCAAGCAGACATATAGAAGCACCAGTTTTCTTTCATTTTCCATGGCATTTTAAAACATATCATATCTGTACACTGCTGGACCAGGTATGTAACAGCAGTAACAGAATTCTGAACGATTTGACTGTCAGGTGGGACTCTCCAATTTTGATGTGATTATATGCAACATTAACAAGGCCCCTGTAAGTCATATGTAGTGTCTCGATTTGTCTTATTGTCCTTTAAGTTGGCATAGTTTAAGTTATTTTGTGTATTTGAATATTTTCTAAGAACTAATAATCTGAAATAAAGTTATATATTATTATTATTATTTAAAACAGTATTTTAAAACTTTTCCCTTGTCGAATTTTATGGCAAGCAAATGAAAATGGGTTTGATTTATTTTAACATTGATACCACCAAGTTGAGTAAATGATTAAACATGAATATTTTCTCCATTTGGACTTATTTTCAGATAAGAATGTGGTGGAGAAACCCGTAGTTATTGATGTGGATGAAGTAAAAGTGAAGGAGGAAAAAGACGAGCCAATCCAAGATAAGGTACTGAGTTCTAACCATATTAATGATAGTTTTTATATTACTATCACTTGATTAAACTTAATTTACTATTTAATTATTATGTTTTAGGAGAAGAAGGATGAATCTGCTAAGCCGACAGCACCCCTCACAATGGAGATAGACCCACATTTACGACATCTTCAGGAGCAAGCTAAGTTGTTTTCTCGCTTCAACTCTCAACCTGGAAGTGAAAATGAAACAATGGAACAAGAGAAAGAGCCTCGTGAGTTACACATTGAATTCTACTATTTTTCTTTATGTACTTTTAACAATTATGTGCCAACCACCAAAAAAACATATAATTTGACTGTTAACAAGTTAATAATAAATATTTTAAGTTTTAAAATTGTTATTATTGACGACTTTCAAAACATAAAACTTATAAACTATGGCAACTATTATGGCACCTATAATAATCCACCAGTACCAACTTCACTGTAACAGGGCAACTACCATTTCGACAATACAATTTTCTTTTATTATTAGGGCAAGTTACTAATACAAGCAACGCAAGTAAGGTTCTAATTTCAATTAAGATTTTGCTCTAATGTATAGTTTGTTTTATCCAATGTATCAATGAAAATCTAAATTTTCAGCTCCACCAGCTGTATCGTCTTCCAGTTCGTCATCATCTAGTTCATCCTCTTCAAGTTCAGATGAGGAAGGCGAAACCACCACACGTCGAAAATCCAAGTCTAAATCTAAAACTCCAGATAAATCGCCCAAGCAAAAAGAAAAATCGCCAAGCGTAGACAAGGTTGTAGACATATCTGAAAATGAAAAAGAGAAGGTAAACAACACTGAAAATAAATCGGAAACTGCTAATGATGTGGTTGTTGAGAAAAAGGAATCACGGGCCCTCCATAAAACTACATCAATATTTCTGAGAAACTTGGCTCCTTCCATAGCTAAGGCAGAGGTTGAAGCGGTAAGTTACTATCATATATTGTTATAAAATTTTAAGAATATCTTCACGCCAATCCCAATACTGGGGTAGACAGAAGTATAGACACTCAAGTCCTTTCGACCCACTTTCAACCAAAGACATTTTTTGGGTCAATTTGAAAGATGGTGAGGCCGGTGATTTTTTGAGAAGAAACGTAGTCACGACTGCCTAGTGGTTGGATGATCGGAATTCGAAGAGACCCAAGTTCGATTCCCAGATTGGTACGACAATCAGTTTTTTCTAAAAACTTCAGAGCGATTTATATCGTTGGCTTGGACTTAAAATCGGCGAAGAGCACACCACCTATCACGTTGTCTCGAAAATATCTTTGGTGGAAGGTGGATCAAAAGAACTTAATTGTTTAAACCTCTGTCTACCCCTGTATTGGGAATGGCGTGAAAAAACATATTGTTTTATTATTTTTTAGCAGTGGTAGAGCCACGCATCAGCTTTTGTTGTTGCATGAATGGGCTGGCTCGACCAGGGAAGTACCATGACCTCACAGAATACTGCGTGAAGTAGAAGTCTAATTAATAAACTTCTGCGTTTCGTCTGGTGAGTGCAGGTAACCGGAGGCCCACACACCCCCCTCCCCCAATTCTGGGGGGGGGGGCATGCTAAGGACGTCAACGCATCTGCAATGCCTCTGGAATTGCGGGTGTTCATGGGCGGCGGCAATCACATACTAGTTTGCCTCCCTTTTCTATAAAAAAAAAAAACTTTGTCTCGTTCAACTTAAATTAGACCAACATTGTCAGTTATTGTTTTAAGTATTTATGTATTTACTTAATAACTCCATGTGTTTTTGTATGCTATATTAGACAGAAAAAAATAAATTCTTTGTGTGCCTAATTTAGCATATTAGAAAGGTAGAAATTATGTTATAGTAAGGTTTATGTCTACAATTTTTCTTTATTAAAATTAATTATTTTTATTTGGTCCGCGATTCATTTGAAAATAATGAATCTGAAAGAAGCGAAAAAGGCATGTAAGGATCGTGACACTTGACGATCTGTTCTCTCTGGCTACCCCGTCAGGGATTGTGCGTGAAGATTAGTAAGAGTTAATGCAAGTATTAACATTTTAGATGTGCAAGCGCTACGGTGGTTTCCTTCGTGTGGCGCTAGCCGACCCCCTGCCCGAGCGGCGTTGGTTCCGCCGGGGGTGGGTCACGTTCCGTCGCGAAGTCAACATTAAAGACATTTGTTGGAATCTTAACAACATACGCGTAAGTAAACATTTGTCTCTGTTATATCTGATTTTTATCAACTGTTTTGGAACAAACACCAGCTTGTAACACCGTTTACTGGACTCCATAGAGTAAGTCCCGGTAAATGTGCAAAGCCTGTCTATTAACAGGTTTAAGAAATTTATTAAACCTTTTTATTATTAGAGGTACCTTTTTATTAAACCTTTTTTATTATTAGTGAAACTTCTTTACAGTCTTTGTGCTTGAAATGAAAATGTCATGATGCATTTTCATTTCATCGAGTTTAATCACTATACATTTAACTTTACCACGATAAAGATAAATGTATAGTGTAGTAAGTCGGCGAGATAATGAAATACGCATTATTTTATATTCCGGAGTCATCTTTGTGCGATGCTTCATAGCTTCCCCACTGTCGTCTATTGTCCATATGTATATTATTGTCCATAAGTATATTATTGTACGTATGTATGCGCCTTCTGTAGAGGGAAAGTGGGAGAAGGGAGAACCTATATTTCCTGATACTTTATTCCTTATATTTTTATCCTTGTGCGCTTGTTTTCTGAAGTTTCATTTCTGCGGTGAGAGAAATGCACTCACTTACTTCTATATTTTCATTAAACTTGTTTTTACCTGCGCATGTATGCAACAAAATAATTGATATTATGCACGATAGGTAATTGCAATATGCATATTTATTTATTATAATTGTTTGACAACCTCCTTAAACGAGTGGCGTAGACAAGTGTTAAGGTATTTTCATTTCTAAGGTTCCGGGCTAGATTCCTGGATGGGTCAATGTACAAAAACTACATTTTCTCGGGTTCGGGTGTTTGTAGTGCTTTAGTTGTTTCCGTTTTCATAACACAAGTGCTTCAGCTACTTACTTTAGGATTAGAGCAATGTACGTCATCAGATACATCTCTCTATCTACGTATGTATTTATTTATTTATTAGTATTAAATAAATTAAATAATTAGTCTCGATAGCCGAGAAGTTGGGTGGTCGGAATTTCGAGTCAAGAGACCCGAGTTCGATCTCCAGGTTCATACCAATGGGTGGGCAGGCTCGTACCAATAGGGTTTTCCAAAACTTATATACGAATTAGATCGTTGGCTTGGACAAAAAGATGGCGAGGGGCGCACCACCTGTCACATTGTCCAGAAAATATCTTCGGTGAAATTTAGATCTAAGGGACTTACTTGTCTAGACTAGACCGTTGTCTACCCCTGTGTTGGGAATCGCGTGAAGATGTTTATTCATTAAATACCGTAAATAATTCGACGGTGTAGTTGATAGTTGTTGATTTATGTTCATGAACGGGCGCAGCTGCGCGAGTGCGAACTGGGCGCGATCGTGAACCGCGACCTGCAGCGGCGCATCCGGCCGGTGTCGGGCGTCACGCTGGAGCGGCCCGTGCTGCGCGCCGACGCGCGCCTCGCCGCCCGCCTCGCGCACCTGCTCGACACGCGCACGCGCCTCTGGCACCGGCCCGCCGCTCCCGCGCCGCCGGAGCCCGAGCACGGCGCCGGCTCGGCTGACGTGAGTCCTACACGCGCGCACGCACGCACACACACACACACACACACACGCTCGACACGCGCACGCGCCTCTGGCACCGGCCCGCCGCTCCCGCGCCGCCGGAGCCCGAGCACGGCGCCCCCTCGGCTGACGTGAGTCCTACACGCGCGCACGCACACACACACATACACACGCACGCACGCGCACGTCTCTGGCACTGGCCCGCCGCCCCGCGCCGCCGTTGCCCGAGCACGCCGCCCCTCGGCAGGCGTGAGTCCTACACACGCTCACACCCACACCGACATTCAATCGCGCGCGCGTACACACACGCACGCACGCACGCACCTACACGCACACACAACCACGCACCTACACACACACACACACACACACACACACACACACGCACACACACACACACACACACACACCCACACGCACACACGCACGCATCACGCAAGCGGGCACACGCATCTTCGGACCTGCGTTTAGCCCTCGCGTGAACTTCACGCTCGAGATGAGCTCACGCACGATCTATTATATACATTTGAGTCGAACAATTATCTTGTGTCTTGGAAAATGTGAATAAGATAATAATTATTGAGTGGGTGTACTCGGATCTAAATTTCTCTATAGGCTACACTTAAGTCTCTGGGTGCAACACATGTTTAATGTCAATAAACTATGAAACTAAATTAAATCGCGGAAAGATATAGCTAACTAATACAAGACAAAACTCCGTTTTCAGAGTTTCAGCTTAAATTCCAAGAATCCAGTGCTCCATAAAATAACGGAACACCTAATTGAAGAAGCGTCTACGGAGGAAGAGGAGTTGCTAGGTCTTGAAGCTTCCTCGGAAAGCGCGGCCACCGAGCAACCTGATCCGGAGTTGATGCGCGTGTTGGACCGTCTCGTACTGTACCTGCGTATTGTGCATTCGGTCGATTACTACAACCACTGCGAGTATCCATACGAGGACGAAATGCCGAACCGTTGTGGAATAATGCACGCACGTTCCGGCCCACCCGCTAATAAGGTGATTATTTAAGTAAGATTTATTATAAGTCACGATAGCCGAGTTGATGGGTGGTCGGAATTTCGAGTCGAGAGACCCGAGTTCGATCCCCAGGTGGCAGTACCAATGAGTTTTTCAAAAACTTATGTACGAATTTCATCGTTGGCTTGGACATAAAGACGGCGACAGGCTCACCACCTGTCACGTTGTCCCGAAAATATCTTCGGTGGAAGGTGGGTCAAAGGGACTTAATTGTCTAGACTCGACCTCTGTCTGCCCCTATATTGGGAATTGCGTGAAGATATTATATTATTTATTTAAGTATTGCTGTAACTAACGACACTAAGTTCCTGTGCAAGGTGAGCGTAGTTCATCTATAAGCCAAGCGTGATAAAGATATTAGTTTTCAAGAGTTTGCATTTGTAATGAAATTCATTTTAAACTGTTTAATTAATATATAAATGTTAAAAAGAAACAATGCTGTTAATGTTTTTGTGTCATTATATTTACTTTTTATAGCCCACGCAACAAGAAATACATGATTACATTAAAACATTTGAAAGCAAAATGTCTGCTTTCCTTCAAGATGCCAAACCACTATCCGACGAAGAGTTACAGAAACTGGGAATCAAGGTAACCTAAACGTTTGTTCCGTTAAATACTTTAATATATTTAATAATCTTTAATTTTATATTGTTAAATACTCTTATATAATGATCTATATAAGATTCGTATATAAGATTTAATGATCTTTAAATTTTATTTATTTTTATTTTTATAGGACCCAGATGTAGAAGTAGAAAAGTTCATTCAAGCAAACACGCAAGAACTGTCGAAAGATAAATGGTTATGCCCGCTAAGTGGTAAAAAGTTCAAGGGTCCTGATTTCATTCGTAAACATATCTTCAACAAGCACGCGGAAAAGGTATTAAATTTACATAAAAGCATGACGTAATATTTCTGTTACGATTCACATCCTAAAACTAACATAAATTAAGAAAAATGACAATTTTATTATCAACCTTGGTTTACTTGAATGTTAACAATAACGAGTTGTTATTATAATATTTTTAAATCTAATAGACTTGTATGTTATATTAAGCTTCCGTTGAGTAAATAGTTAAGAATTACTTGCCGATATTTCATGATTCTAGCGGTATAATCTATCCACGGGACTGTGCGTTGAGCGCTCAAAATAAAGGCAAAAATTATCCAAAACAATGTTTACAATATCTCTTTATCGAGGTTCTTTCGCATCGCCGTGAAAACACCGAAACGTACACAATAACGTTTGTATTTTAATATTGATATAGATTTAATATTGATATACGTTCGGTTCGTGCGCAGGTGGACGAGGTGCGGCGCGAGGTGGCGTACTTCAACGCGTACGTGCGCGACGTGCGCCGCCCGCAGCAGCCCGAGCCGCCCGCGCGCTCCGCGCCTGCGCCGCACGCGCCGCCGCCCGCGCCGTACGTACACGCGCACGCACACTCGCACGCACGCACACACTGAAATTGAACAAAAAAATTATCGAAATATGTTTACTTTGTAAAAGGTTATTTATTAAGTATGCACATAAAAAGATAAATACACGCACGCACACACTGAAATGGAACAAAAACATTACCGAAATGTGATGACTTTGTAAAAGGTTATTATAAGTATGTACATAAAAAATATATATGTTAAATCGTGAACTTCGTGTTTTCCTCCGTTGTCGAGAGGTGTGAACACCGGTTTTCAAGGTGTCGCCAACTCTGTGGTCCCGTATTCAATTCCCGGACCGGTCAATGCACAAAATCACTTTTCCTACATTGTCTCGGATCTGGGTGTTTGTAGTACCTTCGTTGTTTCCGATTCCTTAACTTGCTTTGAGTGCTAAGTAGCATAAAGTGCTTTAGTTTAAGTAGCTAAAGCAATTACTGCTACTTAGCAAAGTAAGCTTTGGGATCGATTTAAACGATTTATGTTTGTATATTTATCGGCGGTTAAAAATGTACTTGAAACTGACGGTTCTCGTTGGGTGGCAGATATGGCGGGGTGCCGGGGGGCGGGCCGCCGGCGCGCGGCTGGGGCTGGGGCGGCTGGGCCCCGCCCGCGCCCTACGCGCCGCGCCACCCGCGCTTCTCGCGCCCCAGGTACGCCACCACCACAAACCACCACCAACACTAACTCCACCACCAACACTAACATCGCCACCAACACTAACACCGCCACCAACACTAACACCGCCACCAACACTAACACCACCACCATCACTAACTCCACCGCCACCAACACTAACACCGCCACCAACACTAACACCACCACCATCAACACTAACACCGCCACCAACACTAACACCACCATCACTAACACCACCATCACTAACACCACCAACACTAACACCGCCACCAACACTAACACCACCACCATCAACACTAACACCGCCACCAACACTAAAACCACCACCAGAAACACTAACACCACCACCAACACTAACACCGCCACCAACACTAACACCGCCACCAACACTAACACCACCACCAACACTAACATCGCCACCAACACTAGCACAGCCACCAACACTCACACCGCCACCACCATCAACACTAACACCACCACCAACACTAACATCGCCACCAACACTAGCACAGCCACCAACACTCACACCGCCACCACCATCAACACCAACACTAACACCACCACCATCACTAACACCGCCACCACCATCAACACTTACACCACCATCAACACTAACACCACCACCAACACTAACACCACCACCAACACTAACACCGCCTCCAACACTAACACCACCACCAACACTAACACCACCACCAACACTAACACCACCACCATCACTAACACCACCACCATCACTAACACCACCAACATCAACACTAACACCGCCTCCAACAAACAGTCAACTGCTGCAATTTGTCCTCTTCCGAGATAAATTACCATAACCACCACGCTTTGTATTGCATGCAGTATCATTTGAAAGCTTGCTGTTTAATCCTGCTTCCCATTATAATTGTTTCAGTAAGGTTTTGTAGTACAGTAGAATATGTCTTATGGAGAAATAATTAGACTTAATCGATTTTTATGATTCCACAGATATGTGATTAATGCGTTGTTTTGAATGTAACTAAATTTTAAATAACCCCATAAAAGAAAGAACGAATGAAAGAAAGAAATTGTTTATAATGAAGAACAAGGTCATTATATTTGACTTGAACTGCCGCAACCCGTGATAGTAAAAACTGTAAAAGATTTTTTAACTTGTAATGATGCAAACATATACAATTGCAATATTTACATACGACCCAAGTTTGATTCTTAAAATATTAAATCTAGAAAACCGCGTTTTCTTAATTGTCTCAGGTCTACTAAGAGAGAAATCTAAGATGTTTGTGGTACTTTCGTTTTTTTTTTAACTTATAACTCCCAGTACTTTAGCAACTTTAAGATTCAAGCAATGTAGGTGATGTTTATTTATTAAATAGTCTAAATATGAAATTTCTATTCAATAATTCGGCAAAACGTTCATTATTTTTGTAATAAATACAAAAAGGTAATATATTTTTGAGATAAAATAAATAAAAATTTGGGGTAAAAATATATATTAAATTTACAATAGTGGTTTTCCGTTTATTGAAATATATTACGCAATGCCCAATACAGAGGTAGATAGAAGTCTAGTCTAAACAATTAAGTCCCATTGTCCCACCTTCCACCGAAGATATTTTCGGGACAACGTGACAGGTGGTGAGCCCGTCGCCGTCTTTATGTCCAAGCCAACGATGTAATTCGTACATACATTTTTGAAAAACCCATTGTTACGAGCCTGCTACCTGGGGATCAAACTCGGGTCTCTTGACTCGAAATTCCGGCCACTCAACCAGTCGGCTATCGTGACTCTTTGAAATGTATTATATTTTAAATTAGTGTGACTAAAAGTACGTACGTGCACATTCAAAGTTCGTATTCGTATATTTTATATTTTTGCTGAGATCATCACGGTTATGTCAAGGACGATCGAAATACAGCACCTTTGTGTTATAATAATTTAAGACACACAAGACTGCCTCAAGCGGTTTACAGTAAATCTTTATAGCACAACATAACCCTTGCTTCGCGATTGAATATAATAACAAATAGATGTCTCATATTATTTATTCATTTACTTTGATTTATTTAGAATGACCATCTTTAAATTCTGTTTGCATAGCATTAAGATTAGAGACTAAATTTGCATGTGTTTAGTGGTATTTAAATAACCGTTAATAATGTATTTTATGTATTTTCACACAGTGCACATGAATTTATATAATCATATGCCATATGAAAAGCATGATTGCATCGTGGATTTCCCATTCGCAAAACAATATAACTCTCCTTGTTTACATGCTTCCCACGCGTTACATTTAATTTAACTGTTTATGTTGTCCCGCGCCGCTCTTGTTTCACCCGATAGACGTAAATATCAACATCTTTGCAAGTACGTTGGCATTCGATTCCTAGCCTTTGTTAAACGTGTGACTATATGCTTTTTGGTTTTTCTAGTTACCGATTATGTCTGTTAAATTCCATAATCCAATTATATGTAATGATTCTTTGATAGGGAATCTTTTTTTTTAGAAATTTTAAGTAATTATTTTTTTGTATTTTCGCGCTTTTTAAACAATATTTGAGTAGAAAAGTTTAAACATTTAAGTCCATTCGTCTCATCTATAGTGCAACGTGACGCATATCTCATATCTCAGTGTCCAAGCTATTGGTACAAAATACATTGATATACATATATTTACATAGATAAATATTCGTGTATACATATTTCATTAATTTTTTTAAAATAATTTTGTGTTATATTTATACATTATGTGGCTTAAAGTTATTGCCAGCAAGGAGCCGAACAGCATATATTTCTTATCTTCACCAGACCTGTAGACCCCCGTTTTGCACAGATATTAAAATTCTAGTGGCACTTCTTTGTATCTGCTCTAAGTATGTGATTTTCAACTTATTATTCAATCCCATGGCATAGGGCGAGACGTCGGCATGGCGTTTGGCGAATCACAAAATGCTACATTTTGTGATTTGCCAAACTTGTACCTCTTTATGTTTTTGTAAAATTGACAAAATCATAACGACAAAATAAAAGATAATTAGTGATAATTTTAAAGCATAATACTCCAAAAGCAAATAATTCAAAAGCTTGATATATCTTGTACCTAAATTGAAACATGAGTGATCTTTCTGATGATTTGAACACTATTTTGTTTGTGTTTAATATTCAAATCTTTTTCTACATCGGTGTCACCTCTGAGAAAAATAATTTACATGTCGAAATCATTTTATTAAAAATACACAAAAGCGTCATGTATCGATGCCATACTAAAATTACTCAGGTCATGCAGTATAAATAAGCAAAAACGCTTAACTGAAAACATCACAAAAACCAGTTTCTTCCAAGGTAGTCATAATTGGTACACCCCGAACGGCTTCCCGCTTTACCGTGATGGTGGGACTTAGGTTAACTTTGTTTAGATACCCACGGCGAGGCCAGAGGAACCTCAATGGGTGAATTAAATTTTCGGTTAACCCACTTCCAGGTTGCGCTGACACCTTTTCACTGCTCTTTGTGCCTTTTATTACCTACCGACGTAAGGAAACTCTGGACTTCGATGTTTGGTATTGCGATCGCCATGTCCCCAATTTTCCACAACAATAGTGGGGGCTGCGCCATTGAAATGGCCGAGGTGATGTCGCGTTGGTATTACGATGCAACGTTCTCTGTGCGACCGAGACGTGGTTAATGACGAGGCCAAAGTTCAGTTGTGGATGGGTGTTGTTGCCTACCTGGTATTTGTGGCTGAGGAGGAAGGGAGGGGGAGGGCGCGTTCCCGAGAAGGGATTGCAGTGAACGCCGTGAGGTGTGTGCAAAAACATTACCGTCGCCCTGCCACCATGTAGCGGAACGTGGTGGTGGTATTTTTGGTACGGTTATATGCAAACTCGTTCTTTAAGTACGAACCAAAAAAAAATATTTTTTTAGGCTGACGTAGTGAGTAAGCAAGCAAAAAATATTTTTTTTGAATTTTTATGCGGACCTGAAGTAACCGATTATCATTGCTTTTGGATCACCCTCGTATATATTTCCACCGTATAAAAAAGGCTAAAGAGTTAACATTTGTGTTTAGATCTATTGTCTCAGTACCACATTCTTACTGATGGATGGATGTAATGTATGTCACTTATCAATAAATGATTTGATGTAAAAGCTATAGAGAATCAGACCGGCAATGGCAAAAACGGCACTCCATCTTAGTCCTCGGTTATGACAAAGCATTTCTAACCTTCACTTCAAGTTCTTTGCAGGTACCCATGAGACGTAGTAGTCTCTTACAATCACATGGACCGTTAACTCGTTTTTCACTGCACATCTTGATTAATCAATATACGTTAAAAAGGTTAAAAAGGATAAGGGTTAATAAACATAATTATAAAAACAAGACTAACCGGATCTATATTGCAAACGCTCCGAATAACAATTCTGTATTAGGCACATTATTACGTTTTATTATATCAATTTTAAATACAAATTCTAAGTCATTATTGTACATAATCATTAAACTGATTACTTTGGACTTAATTGTCTCGACTAGACCTATGTCTATCCCTGTATTGTGAATGGCGTGAAGATATTTATTTATTTTATGATTTCAGTCTTTCGTAATTACGTCGATTTCAGTCTTCAGTCTTAT
This sequence comes from Sericinus montela, assembly GCA_029286605.1. NCBI lineage: Eukaryota > Metazoa > Arthropoda > Insecta > Lepidoptera > Papilionidae > Sericinus > Sericinus montela. Next base: position 5,892,044 of record JAGSMR010000005.1, read on the forward strand.
TTAATTATTATAGTGGACAAGGATATAATTAATATTTAGTATACGTAATTTGACCTATGATAAAATTATATCGTTAGCTTAGATATAGAGACGGCGACGGGATCACCTGTCACGTTGTCCCAAATATAGCTTCGGTGGTTGGTGGGTCGAAAGGACCTACTTTTCTAGACCTCTGTCTACCCCTGTATTGTGAATGGCGTGAAGATATTTATTTATTTAGTTAGTATACGTAAACATAAATATTTAAACTATATTCATTATTCACGACTAGTCACGATAGCCGAGTAGTTTGGTAATTAGAATTCAAATAAGGAGATCACAGTTTCGACCCCAGATAATGAAAATATATAGCTATAATTTTGTGCATGATTTTGTAGCTTTATATAGATCGATTCTCTCATTTGTCTATCACATAAAAAAGATAATAAAAAATTATCTTCCAATTTAAATATTACTAGAAATTATTACAATTAAAAACTTTTTTTTGTTTTCTCAGACGAGACTGCCTGTTATAGACTGACTTTGAATTAACCTCATTATCAAATTTATTGCTGTTCGGATCACCAAGGCATATTAATTGTAGCCTAGCAGAATTGGGACAAAAAGGATACAAATATTATTACAATATACAAATATTATATATATGTCTTAGAAAAAAATTTTCGCATCACCATATCTTTCATTCTTTTTTTATCAAAGTCACCATAGCCGAGTGGTTGGGTGATCGGAATTCGAGTCAAAAGACGAGAGTTCGATCCCCTAGGTTCGTACCAATAGGTTTCTTCAAAACTTATTTACGATTTATATCGGAGTTGGCTCAGACAAAAAGACGGCGACGGGCTCACCACCTGTCACGTTGTCCCAAAAATGTATTCGGTGGAAGGTGGGTTGAAAAGGCTGAATTGTCGAGTCCTCTGTCTACCCCAGTATTGGGAATGCTGGTAAGAAATTTTTTTAACCATATCTTTATTTTATTAAAAATCATATGTTTGTGAATTAGTTTTCGTTTTTGATCGAAAGTAATAAAATCAAGGACAAAATGTTATTGAGATCACTAAAGAGTTTCTGGTAATAAAGTAATAATTCGTCGCTCTATAAAATTTAATTAGCGATCGTATTTTAGAAGATTGATTTATTCTAATTATTGCCGCGATGATACTAGAGATGATGATTAGAGAGATTATAGATTATTAATTATTATTGATATGTATTTTAAAAATATGAAAAGATTATTTTGATCATTGTGATTTTACCTAAGTTATCAAACTCGAAAGTCTTCAGTGAAAGATGGGTCAAGGGACTAAATTATCTAGACCTCTGTCTACCCCAGTATTGTGGATATACGTAAAGAGAAATAAATAATCGCAGTTATCTTAAAATTTATATAAAAAAAACACTTAATGTTCTGTAGTCACGATAGCTGAGTGGATGGGTGGTCGGAATTTCGAGTCGAGAGACCCGAGTTTGATCCCCTGGTGGCAGGCTCGTACCAATGGGTTTTCCAAAACTTATGTACGACTTAGATTCTTGGCTTGGACATAAAGACGGCGACGGGCTCACCACCTGTCACGTTGTCCCGAAAATAAAAATAATAAATTCGGTGGAAGGTGGGTCAAAATGGACTTAATTGTTTAGACTAGACCTCTGTCTGTCTACCCCTGTATTGGGAATTGCGTGAAGATATTTATTTATTATTTTTATCTAGTTTGAGGATTTAATTATTAATATCTAGTCACATCGAGAAGTTTAAATACGATCGCAGTTAATTTATTCACTACCAGATCAGTTTTTTTGTCTATTGATAATGTGGTTAAACCTCGAATAACCTTGTATTGTTATTTGTTTAGATGCATGACCTTCACATTTAATCAATAAGTTCTAAACTTTGTTGTGTATATTTTGCTGCGGAGGGCCGCAGTACCTAATATTAGACATTACTTTGTATTTAATCAAAATTTTGTTTGTCATTTAACTTTTTTAATATTTTAATTTATTTTATATTGTGATGCATGTGATGAAATTTATAACACAAGTTTTGAGCTTTAGGTAATAATTTGCAGGGAAAATGTGGATCGTTCGCGGCCCATTATTGCATACAACGATCTTGACTTCCCGGACAGTGGTGACATATTCTAAATTGTGACATCGACAATTGTAATAAAATTTCAATCATTAGATTTAAATTTAGCAAATATTATTATGTAAAAACTTTGAATGTTTCCATAATTCCGATATATATCACAACAATGATCTTGTCACATTTACAGTTGCTCAGGAGTATTCTTCATTGCCAGATTATAGTTTTGTTTTATTCATATACTAACACCGTAACATTTTTGATGACAAGATCTATTCTTATTTTGTGCTTAATGCAACTAGTGTTTTGTAATGTTATTGTATTTGTCAAACTCTGTTTTATATTCTTTGCATGGTTGAATTACTAATACATTTAGAAATTTTATAATCTTTCTACTATAAGTACGTTATTTTTATGGTCGTGGACGTTTATTGTAAGAATTTTAATAAATAATAAATGGTAAAATCATATTTTTTTTAGTGATCCCCAATACTACCTAAGTCATACAAGACGTTACGACCGGAAAGCTGAGACTTCTGACCGTAACATAAATAACTGTTTTTTTGTGAGTGCTATTATACTGCTATGAGGAGCCCTAGTCAAAGTTACTAATAAATTATTAATTGTTGAAGGGCTGACGGCGCGGAGTTTCGTCCAGTCATACACTACCGCGACTTGGACGCACCGCGCGAACCTGACGAGTTCATATAAGCTTCTTTCTTCAAAGGTTTACCAAAAGGATGCTTGCTCTGTGATTGGTTTTCTCTTAGCAGTAGCTAAAATATAGATTAGATAATGAAAACATATTTAATATCATTTTCACTCAGTTAAAGGGCTCATTAGTAAAGTTGCATATGATTGTAGTTTAGTTTCTGTTTACAATAAGGTTTAGTGTTTTTAATAAAGTTATTTTACGAAAGATATGTATTATTTTTTTTGGGTGACGGGTTTGTAACATTAAGACACCTTTGTTGTATTGGGAGCAATTTACATTGTCCTTTCCAACATAATAAAAAAACATATCTTAAAACCGAAATAAAGTTAGTGAATTTGAAGGTTAACTTAAAAAAATAATATTATGAAAATTTGTATTATGCATTTCGAAAACTGAATAAAATTTTGTACACAGCTTGTTACTTGAATTAACATATAACCTTTTGTTACGAAAAAATCTCAATTTGTCTACCTACTATGTTGAAAGATCAGTGGCTCATGCTCTTATTTTTACGACATCCGCGGGATGAAACATAACAATAAATTCTTACCTCTGCTGTCATGTAACGACGAATAAATTCTTGATAATCCCCGTAGGCCAAATCTGCTTTTGAGACGTAGCATATGCAACGTTGTAACGCATGTGTATGATACAAAGTACGTAAACATAGGTACTCAACTTGTTGGACCAACTGGTAGACTGATTCACCATACGATGCAAAAGCACCAACAAAGTTTACACGATCATTAACAATTAGCCCTAATACAAAGTATATTTAGTATCTTATATTTATATTACAATTATTTATGAATATGGAAAAGGTATTGCTCGTGCTCTCGCACATTTGACATCAATGACAGAGGGTGTCCGATCCTGGAATTATTTCAAGTCACACACGCACATCCCATCTTTAGTAAAGTTAATGTAGTCAGATAATTTTCAAAGATTAGTTATGATGGAGTTACAGTAGCATATTATAAACTGGTTATTTCATCATTTTATCAGATTTCCTTTAGGTTGGCCGCTTTTGTATTTAATAAATGTCTAAATTAACCTAAGATTTTCCCACTATTCACAATCGTTATATTATAAATCTTTTTTCGCCATTAATATGTTGGTTCCGATTTTTTTTATAATTAAAGTTATGTATTTATTGGTTCTCTCTCTGAGTAATAGATAGTAGTGATTCAGTTGTTTGAGGTCAATAACTCAAAAGTTAATGACCCAATTAAGCTAAAATTTGGTATTAACTAACCTCTTAATGAATTGCTTAATTAGTGTCTATCTGGATAAGAAAACTACTACTACCCTTTCATTCTGCAAACTTTTTGACCGCCCCTCGTATCATCTCTATGCAATTTCTATTGCATAGACATTTCCTCAAGAAATTTGAATTCCATTAATTTTATCTTAAATAGCCCAGCTACTGCTGACCGTGGCTATCATGCGACTACCATATGCTATTTCTAAGGAATTTTCTACCACGCCCATAAACATTCCGGAGTCGGCTGTCACCAGCGGTATTTCCGAATGGTTACGAAAGAGGAACCTTCGCAGAGTGCTTATGAGTGCTCCAGATACTCATGGGCTTGGTTAACATTTATTATCAGGTGAATCGAAATCCCGTTTGCCCACCTCCAAAAAAGTACAGGAGAGAACCGAATGGGATGTTGATTATCATTTAAAGTTGGTCGTACAGTTTAAGTTATGTTTCACAATTATCATGTTTAGCAAGTAACATTAATAAAATATATAAGAATAATAATTATAATAACTCTGTATGTATTTTCTCGTAGTCCACTTTTTTAAAACGAAATTTATCATCTATTGTTAAACGATATTTTAAACGAAAGTCACGATAGCCGAGTTGATGGGTGGTGGTCGGAATTTCGAGTCGAGAGACCCAAGTTCGATCCCCAAGTAGCAGTACCAATGAGTTTTTCAAAAACTTATGTACGAATTTCATCGTTGGCTTGGACATAAAGACGGCGACGGGCTCACCACCTGTCACGTTGTCCCGAAAATATCTTCGGTGGAAGGTGGGTCAAAGTGACTTAATTGTCTAGACTTGACCTCTGTCTACCCCTGTATTGGGAATTGCGTGAAGATATTTTTTTTATATTTTAAAAAGAGTAATGTAAATTTGTAAAGTTTTATGTAAAGGATCAGCTTTAAAAAGAAGGTTTGAAAAACTTCTATTTGAAAGATAATAACGGTATATTAAATCATAAATTTGAGATTATTTGAATATATAGCCGCCTTTTATTTATATTACGCTTTAAGAAAGAATATGCCTCCGTTTCTTCCCGCAGGTGTCGGAAGAGGTGACTAAGGAAAAAGCCTTACAATTGCATTAGCTACCGATAGAAATTAGAGACCATCTCGAAAAATATCAGATTCATATTCAGCAGATCGGCGAAGGGCAGCAGCGTCATTAGTGCAAGGTGTTTGGTACTGCCATCGCCATGTAATTATTTATGTTTGCTACGGCGAGGCCGTTGCCGTCCTTAGAGTACCCCCACCCCCAAAATTGGGGGGTTAGACTTCTACTTCACGCCGGTATTCTGTGAGGTCGTGGTACTTCCCCAGTCGAGCCGGCCTATTCATGCAACAACTGATGCGTGGCTCTACCACTGTTAATAACTGGATCGAATTGCGAGGAAAATATATAGTGCGAAAGTTAATATTATATTAATAGTCGCGATAATTAATAGTCACGATGGCCGAGTGGTTGGGTGGTCGGGATTTCCAGTCGAGAGACCCGAGTTCGCTCCCCAGGTGGCAGGCTCGTACCAAGGGGTTATTTCAAAAACTTATGTACGAATTATATCGTTTGCTTGGAAGGGCTCACCACCCGTCCCGTTGTCCCGAAAATACTTTCGGTGGAAGGTGGGTCAAAGGAACTTAATTGTCTAGATTAGATCTCTGTCTATCCATGTATTGGGAATATTTATTTATTTATTTTAAACTAAAAAAATACGTTATATTCTATAATAATGTACGCTACATTCAAGTCACATTAGTTACTTGAGTTACGAATCAACTGATCAAAAATTAAATTTAACATCTGTGCAAATTAATTATAAAACTTGACTTCTACAAAAATATTAGAGTTCGACGGCCTTCAGCTAAATAGAAAACACTGCACATTTAAAAATACGTTTCAGTGTTAGCACATAGAAATTTTATGAATGACAAAAAAGGGTATCTAATAATAAAATTAGCTATAGTTAATCAATATATTATTACTTATAAACCATTGTGCATGTCAGGTAAATCGGATAGCATTAAAATAGATGAGGTAATGTAAGGTTAACTAACATATAGTCTGTAGAGTCCATGGCGACCTTGTTGACGATGCGTCATGTCACCCGGATGTTTCGTCTGCGCATGTGTAAGGGCGCGTCCGAAACTGGCGAATTCGCCGACCGCGCGTTGCTCGGAGGCGGCTCGCGTGCTGTTACTGCAATTGTTTGGTGGGCCTCTTTAGCGCAACCTCAAGGCAGGCACAGTGCGCGCGCGTCGCACACGTGCAGCTTGTGTGTAAGCAGTTCCATCCGCTTCCATACTGTATATCTTCTGTATATACTCCATCTGTAGTTGTAAATTTTCAAACAATTTTCATCTGTCCACTCCATGATAATTCAGCCTGCGGGAATAAGAAACGAATTGAGCGGACGGGAACAAGTCGAGAAAGTATGCGTGGTGTGCTAGGAGCTCTCGCGCGACTCACGCGTTCTTTCGCGCGCGAGCGATATGCTGGCGGCGCAAGAACGGGCCACGAACGTTCGCCTTATCACATTCCCCAGATTTGGAAGTACCCTCAGATGCAGTGGAATGCTGTGTCTTGTTTTTTTAATTGTCAATTATGGCTTATGGAGAAAAAGGACATATTACATAAATTTGTAGACGAACTTAAAATTTATTTGACCATGTAATATGAACGACATGCATTTCCCTTTGTTCTAAAATGAGTATGAGAATTTTTTTTTAAATATCTTAGTTACCGTATCATTTTCTTTGGGTATAAGACACGACTAAAAGGTACTGACCGATAGCGAGAAAGATTTAAGGGCTAATTATCTGGTATGGTGATAAAAAATTTACTTGCCGTATGAAGGGAGATGGCTTGATGCATTTGGAAAAAGTGTACCATACTTTTTAGAGGTAATAGTAGTAATTATTTGCAGTAAAATAATTTATTCTCTCTTGAGATGAGGCGTTAAAGTGTGTATATATATATATATATATATATATATATATATATATATATATATATATATATATATATATATATATATATATATATATATATATATATATATATATATATAAATATATATACGCTTTAATTTTTACGCCTCATCTCAAGAAAGAATAAATTATTTTACTGCAAATAATTACTACTATTACCTCTAAAAAGTATGATACAGTTTTTCCTAATATATAAAAATAATTATATAATATATACTAACTATACTATATATAATAACTATAATAAAAAATTCTAATACTCATTTTAGAACAAAGGGATATGATTTAAATGCACTTATTGGCCAGAATTCTACACTATATGAGGAATATGCAAATCACGTGCATGAATAATAACATCCAGTGGAGGCATATTCTACTCAGTTACCATGCGTTGAGAGGCACTGTTTTTGAAATGAGCACGGGAAAAATAGTCGAACCTGGTTAATAATAAATTGTAACTGGTTTTTAGTTAGATTTGAATATCGCTTTATAAATAAGGTCGGTCATGGCAGAAATTGTAGTCGAAAAGCTTCCTCACAATGAAGCTCTCGTGTGCGCTGTTGTTAACATTAACGAACCTTGTGATCGCTACTGCATTTAGTTTTGGTGTGGTAGGTAGCGGCACGTCAGCGAAAGGTAAGTTCCTTATATCTCACAATTTTGTCCTATCTGCTTTCTGGGGTTTACCGGTGCTTTAACATTTTTTGAATAAAATTAATTAACTTATTACAGAAATTGTCTAGATCTTTGTATACTCCCCTATAAATGTATATACCTAGTCAGGTCCTAAATTCTGTCACATGTTTAACCTAAAATAATTTAAACAAGTTTATTCATTATGTAACTATTTATATACTAAAATGAACTTAAAACATAGATTCTTATGACACTAAAGTTTATTCAAAATGACCTCCGTGATTTTGAATACAGGCCTTCAATCTGTGCGGCCAGTCGTCTATTGCAGCACGAACGAGGTCCATGTCAATATCGGCGGCTGCCTTAATCAAGGAAGTCTTGAGTGACTCCAAATTGGGAAGAGGCTTTGAGCACGCCTTTTCCACCAAGTGTTGCCATATCTTGTAATCTAACGGATTCAAATCTGGACTGGAGGAGGGCCAGTCTTCGTGCCCGATGAAGTCGATTTCACGCACCGCCAGCCAGTCTTGTGTGCTCTTCGCTCTATGAGCTGGCGCCGAATCTTGTTGGAATACCCAGTGCCTGTTATTGAACATGGTATGAGAAACAGGTTCCACAAGGTTCAATAGGACTGTATTTTGATACACAACTGCATTCGTTTTTACACATTTCTCGCAAAAATGTACCTCTGTTAAGCCCCAATAAGAAACTCCCAACCATACCAAGAGCGAGGATGTAAAATACCTCGTTCGACACGCGGAATACGGTTGCTCGCTTCTTCACTACTGTTTGCGTACACCTAATCATTTTGTTTGTTGTAGCTCTCTTCTACGGTAAAAAATTTTTATCCGAAAAAAGAATTTCCCGATATTTTTTTCCCGCGTACCGCTTAAACAAAGCGCGGCATCTCTTCAGTCTCAGGTGCATTAGACGAGCATTCAAACAATGTCCTGTTTTTCTTCGATATGCCCGAAGCCCTAAGTCTTCATTTAACACCCTTTTCACCGTGGTTCTGCTTAACCCCATCTATGGGCCAAAAGTTTCTGCTTACGTTTGGGATTTCTTTGAATTCGAGCCTTCACAGCTTTTATCACTGCTGGAGTCCTAACAGACCGAGGGCGACCACTTCTTGACCTGTCATCTACACAAGAGTCTTCATTGTATCGTTTGATGGTACGATAAACGAATCTTTTGGTTATATTCAAATTTTTCAGTATGTCAAAAACTTGAATTGGCGCGTAACCGCAACGATGCAACGCAATACCTGCAACATGGTCTTCTTTAACCGTCCACTCCATATTTAAAAATGAATAAAATTCTAAAAAGTATGTAGTTTTACTTTCATGAACAATTCGAAATTCGAATTCAATAAACATTTTTGTGGCCAGCATTGTAAAAGAAAAGTTTTTACTGTGTGACAATACATATGACTTGACTGTGTATATGGGAAGGCGAAAAGATGTAATTTTTTGTGTCGTGAAAACTTATATTTCCATTCAGTGAACATAAATAAAAATATCGTACCTAGTCTTTTTGAAATTTATTTAAAGTGTATTACAAGCAGACTCTTAAATTATTATTTTTATTTATAGATAACATTGTTAGCTTTGGCTTTAGGGAATTAAGGCTCATTAAACTGCCCTTTTGATTTTATCGACCTTATTACTTTAAAATCGTTTTGTTATAATATTTTTACATTTGTTTTAATTATTATTTGAGGATATTTCTTAAGTCCTCACGTAGGTAGTATGTTAATTAACTTATATTAAGGCATACATTTAATTTTACACAAGCGTTACATTTAAACTCGGACGAAGTTCTCGCATAGACAAATGTTTAGTTTTGTCCATTTATGTTGGATATGTTGAAAATATTAACTTGTATGGTTTCGTGATGTATGCTTTTGCATTTTTCACATTGTCATGACAGGAAATTGTAGGTATTTAGTCTTGTATATGAAGGGATAAAAGTAAAAATATTGAATCCTTTAGTTTTATGCTTTTTAACTTGTTTCATTACGAGTATATTATTTTACTATGATTAATAATGTTAGCATTATATTATTTCGATAATTATTTTGTTGTGTGTAGCTACGATATGAGTTGTTGAAATCACAATAGTTTATCAGTAACAATTTTTTTAGTTGGTGCTGTGGCTGTGCCATTTGGAACATTTGGAGTAGCACCACCTGATACGTCACATGCAGGAAGTTATTCAAGCACCTCCTCAAAACTGCCATCTCTAAGCTTCAATTCCAATAGTGCAAGCTTTGGCACATCATATTTTAATAATGCCAAAGCTGAGGGATCCGGTGCCAGTTTTACCACTCCAAGTCAAGTCGGAAGTCAATATGAAGTAACGGCACCTCAAGGAAATAAAAATGCTGTGAATGGTTTCCGCGACACCCATACATTTTCTGATACTGGCGGATCCTCTGTAAATACTGAAACTGGAACAGGGTCTGACTCATTGGAAAAGTCTAACGATTATCATCTTGGCGTAAAAGGTGGTTCAAAGCATCAAGTACCACATCAATCAGTTACGCAAGTAAAGGAGCTTAATACATATTTTGGTGTAAGTTCTACAGTATCTGATTCCCAGGTAACTTCGAAAACCAACGGAGAAAAAGTCATAACAAGCTCGAAAGTACCAGCTTTTTCTAATCAAAATGTATTCAGTGCATCCGCCTATCCTGCATATCATGCTTATGTATTAAGCGGTCAAGCTCAACAAGCCTTAACAGCCGCTAAAGATAAAGTGACAGAAGATAAAAAAACTAAGTATAACGGTGGTTTTGGAGGACCTCCTGGAGTGTTAGTTCCATATGACAAGGTTTCGTCCTTTACGAATCAAGCTAATAATTATTTCCATACGGAACAGCAAATCCAACAATTAAATTTACCCACTCAATCTAAACCACACGTATTTAGTTATTCTCCAGTGAGTGCGACAAAACCAACGTCTATCATTACCAATACCAACGAAGGTTTAACGGATATTATAAAACCAGCTGGCCAAACGATTTATATTGAATCTGGCAATGTTACACCACACATTGCCATATCTGGTAGACCATCGAATCCAATAAAACCGAATGAAAGTCAAATCGGCCCTATCCAATCAGATGGACAGGTTTTTGATACTCATCAAGCTGACTTAACACAACCGACCGTCGAAAAACAAAATAAACTAGTTCTATCTACACAAAACCTTTATCACAACCAACAAGTCGTTGACGGTGAATCTAAACCAGTAAAAACGGATGAAGGCTATGTATCGTTGCCTCAAATCAATGTCGGTACTAATGTAGCTTATGGAAGTCAAGAAAACATAAAACCTTCATCTGATTTTGTTTCAACTACAACTGAACGTGCACATCATGATGTATTTAAAACCAATGGTGATTCTATTGGCTCTTCATATTATGAAAGCAAAAAAAATAGGAAAGATGAAGTCTACTTACACGTTAACCCTGGAAATATACCTCACTCAACCCCTACTGTCAACATTAGGCCTGATACTCAGGTTGCCTCAAATCAAGATGAGAAACTCAAGCCTGAATCCCTTATGGCTAGTAATAATTTTACTACAAATAAGTATACGCCGTCAACCGCCGGTGTCTTTGAGACTCAGTCAGAAGTGGTGGTCCCTTCTAATCAACCAACTCAAACCGGTAGCACTTTTCTTTATTCCAGCACGCACTCTACTTATAAGCCGTTAGTAGCAGCGTCACCCACTGATTCGTCAAAGCCAACCAGTGATGATTCTTCTATATTCACCAGTTCTTTAGAATCTAGTTCAGTATCCAAATTTTCTGATTTTCCGAAAACCACACCTCCGTTTAAGAACCCCCCAATTGAAGAGAATCATAGTATTACTACAGAATCACAGAAATATCCTGGTGTAACTTCTAATGGTGTACATATTCCCACTTCTAATGTTACATCAGCGTATACCTATAACTCATACTCTAGCAAACCTCAATATCAACTTTCATCAAAACCAACAGGTTTTGAGGAACAAATTATTCCTCAAAATAAACCTCTTCATACAAGTACTTTTGGCACATTAACAGGGGCGGTAAAACCGTCAAAATACTCTTCTTCAAGTTTAACTAGTTTTCCTTCTTCCACGTCAAATTCTGAATACGATTTCAGCTTTCTATCAGGATCATATAATAAACCGAAAGAAACAACTCAATTCACATTAACAAATCATAACAAACCAATAGTTGGTGGAAGCGTCACAGAAGAAACTGGAGTATTAAACCCCACCAGACAACCTTACCCCACTGGAAGTTCTTTTGTATCTTCTAATACTCCCTCACATTACAAACCCTTTGTACCATTAAATACTACAAAACAAAGTGGCAGTTTAAATCAAAAAGAATCTCAATTGACTACTTTTATGGAGTACGCAAAGCCTGAAAATCATGTTCTCTCTAGTGGGTCAATTTCTCAACTAACTGCTAACAGTGAAGGTACAACTTCTACGTCTAAAAAGCCAAAACCTAGTGCTTCTGGCAATGTCCTTAGTCAAACATATGACGAAACCTCTGGTACAACATCTTCCAGTTTTTCTCAACAATCAGCGTATAAACAAATACCTAAAGAAACTCATACTATCCCCACAACTTCCACTAGCTTCAATAAACCAGTTATTTCAGCAGAAGGTCAAAAGCCTGTGAGTCAAACTTTCTTTGGGTCAAGTTCCTCTGACTCTGTCCCTCAAATTCAATATACTTCTCAGTCTACCATACAGAAAAAACCTTGGCCTTCGAATACTTATGGGTCATTTAATGCAGCAAAGCCATTTGTTTACTCTTATCCCGGTTTTTCTTCATCTTTTACTAACTTCGGACACAGTTCTAGTGTTGTATCTGGATCATATAATAAAACAAAACAAACTAATCAGTTTACGACGGAAGGACAACACAAACCGTATAATTGGGGAGTTTTAGGACAATCGGGTGTAAAGAAGCCTTCTAACCAACAAACTCTGTCAGGAAGCACATTTGTTTCACCATTTACGTCAACTACGGTTAAACCACTAGTGTCATCAACACTATTTGACAAATTCAAACCGAGTAGCGATATTACCGGATTAAAAGAATCTTCCTTTGCAGTTGGTTCCGGATCATCCCTTAATGTTTCGAAATCTTCCAATCAATCTCCCTTTGGTGTGACTGCTCATCAAATAAGTAACTCTCAACCTACTTTCATAACTTCTCTTAGTTCTGTAAGCTCGCCATTATCCGGATACTTAAATACACCAAAACTAACTGAAACTATTGTGTCTACTACACCAAATTACGATATTCACGGACCCCTTGATCACAATGTTCAACAGTTATCATATCCCAATACTGCTAAACCAACTGCTGAATCCACTGTTTCATTAGAAAAACTTGAAGAAAGCTCCGGAAAATTAAAACCCTCGAGCCAGTTATATGGAACCCATCTAGAACAAGAATCACACTATATCACGAAACCTGTAAAGGAAATGACCCCGACAGTCCAGAGCAAGCCTTCCTATACTTACAATTATGGAGAAACTTTGAATATAAAGTCTTCCAGTCAATCTGTTTTATCCCATAACACTGCTGCTAAACCGCAACAGTTGTCTTTTGATACGACAACTTACACCTCCTCTGAAAAAGTTACACTCCCTTCGCAATTTAAACCAAATAGCTCTTTTAGTTCGGAGCGACCAACTATCTCACATTTTGACAGTTCAAAAAACGATGACGCGCAGCAATATCTTAATAAACATATAAACTCAAATATTCCGAGTTCTGAATATTCCGAACAAAAAACATATAAACCAACTAGTGGAAATACTTTTACAAATGGTAATTCTGAATTACAGTCATCTGATGTTACTTCTGCTCAAAATAATCCAACGTTTGATTCTGTTTATAAATTATCCTCTGGAGCACAAAAGACTACAAGTCATATTTTTTCAAATGGTAAAGTTTCTATAAATAACGAAGCTTTTAGTTCAACTGCAAAACCTGGACACTTACATGCATCGAAACCCAACTCAGTACTTAGTGATGGCCAAAAAGAATTCTTTTTACCTTCATTTGGCACTTTACAAACTGTAGGTACTATTAATACTGGCTCTTCAATTCCAAACTTGCCAACATTCGCAGGTTCAGGTAAAATTGATGAATTAAAGGGTAATTCAAAATTTTCGGTTAATTCTGATAAACACAGTCACACTGAACAGACTTCTTATAATAATTCACCCACATTTGCAACTGGTTCAGCAACTAGTTTATCCGATACGCAAACGCAAAACGTTAATCCAATTAGTCATGTAAATGTGGCGAATCAATTCAGTCAACCCTTATCAAGTAACGGGGCTATTTACCAATCCCAACAACACATTAAAACACCTTTAATAGGTCAACCAAGTAGCACCCCTATTCACCTACCATATGCTGGTGGTTTTGGAGGACCAGCGGGTATTTTGAAACCAAACGATTTTAGTGCTCCGTTACATATCGTAAACACACCTACAGTTCATTACAACCAAGCATCACCCACTGCCCATTACGGTATCAATCCCCAATTTGGTTCTAAAGCTACTTCGTACCTTGGAGGGTTTGGTGGAACATTAGGTGTAGTAAAACCTTTTGATAGTAAAAATCCGTTCTTTTCAAATGTGCACAACGGCGCGCTCCACGGAAGTACTGTTGTAAATGATGCACATTTTTCTGAAACGCATGGAAATGTCAAAGAACAAAGCATTTTCGATGCTCAACCAACTGTTAACCCAACAGTAAGCTCCACTACTGGGACTGCAAGTTCTAATGGATTTATCAACAGCAATGTTTATAATGGGCACAGTGTCGAAAGCCACGGAACTTCTGTCGGCTATGGTGACAACAGTGGCAGTGGATTTTCAAAAAATAATGGACAAATTGGTGGATCACAAAGGCTTGTTTGGGATGCGGCTAGAGGAAGGTTATTTGATAAAGAATCAGGCTCAAACGTCGGCCCGTCATTACTTTTGGGCTAAATCGGTATGTTGTTAATAATTTTTAATAATAAATGTCTACATATATATTAAATCTTATTATCAAGAATACAAATCAAATGTAGTCTTGTCCTTAGCTTTGACTGACTCAATATAAGAAAGGTGGCATCCTTGTTTGTTGTTTTTATATAAAAAAGTATCATTTTATAAATCATTTAAAATGAAAATTTCAATTTTGTATATGTTTGTAAGACATTATGAGTTAATAGTTATGAACTCTTTAAAATTAATCCATAAGGATTAGTCTTAATTGCCACATTTAGCAAGCTGAGTTACGATCGTGTTGGTACTAGACATCTTCTGTGTTGTGTCCATAGTTTTCATGTGTCTATAATTTTGATGTGTTATTTTTAATATGCTGCAATCTGTTGAAAGTTATAACCGTTTTCAACGCTTTCCTTCTAGTTGCCACGACACCCACGGGAAGTATGGGTTATATATATGGGAATATTCTTTCGATGATACCATATGACATTTTGAAAAAAAAAAAACAATAGTTAAATATGAACGCTATTGTCATTATTTTTATCCTTAATATGTAATTGATAATTTTTTCCTGTTTCAGCTAATAGAAGAAGATAATTTCAGAAGTAAAAATGTCTCCTGCGATTCTGCATTTATGACTTAGCACTTAATATACGAAAAAAGTTCGTGTTGTTAAACGAGAGTTGTAATTATTCAATTATGTATAACATCATATAAAATCTTGTCAATAAGCAAGACACAAAACCTGTACAATATTGTTTCAATTTAAAGAAGTATATTAAATGCTAGAAGCTGCTAATTGCTTTTCTTTAATAAAAATTTTATCTAACCCACTAATGTTATTGCGAAAAAGATATTCTCTGCCTAAAGAAGTAATAAATATACACTTTCAATAATAAATACTGAAAAAGATACAGACTCAACGCTACGCCGTTAACATATTTTTATCTCAAAAAAATCATCGTGATATAACATCGTGATCACAAAACAACTATTTAAAAAAAATTTAAAAATATACATTATAGATAGGGGACTGGCGAGCATTTTTGTGTATTTGCACGTGTTTTACATCATGTGACGCAAGAGTAAAGTTTTTTTTTTTTAAAGAATGGGATATTAAATAACGAAGACGAAGAAAAGACTGCTTTCTCACGCTTGCTTTTCATATATATATATATATATATATATATATATATATATATATATATATATATATATATATATATACATATATATATATATATATATATATATATATATATATATGTATATATATATATATATATATATATATATATATATATATATATATATATATATATATATATATATATATATATATGTAGGGATTATCCTGATTAAATGAAATAATTGGTTTTTCAACTCACTTCAGTCTTTTATTTTCACTTTTACTATTTTAGAATATTAATTTCGTCTTATCACTTTCTTCTTCCTTTCACGTACGCCATTCGTCTCCTCTCTCCCTCACACATCATTCTATCTCATCTCATTCATCTCAATCAATCATTATGTCATATCTTCCTCTTAGTCTCACTTATCCTTTCTCTCACTCATTTACACATCCTACACTCAGCCATCCTGCTTTCATATCTGTCCTCAGATATGGTTTACATTAATAAAAACTTTATTTTTAATCTAGTAGGAACATAGATTACGTCATCACTAACTTAATTAGTACTTAAATAAACTAGACATCTTTAGAAAACTTAAATAAACTAAACTTTTAAAAGAAAATAACACCTTATGGTGTAACACGTTGTTACTTTATAACACAAAAACAACAATAAAAATATCCTACTTTAACATTCATTCTTCATCCACTCTTACACATACTGCTGAAAAACTATCAAAAATTAGTGTTCACCTGAAACATACAAAAATATTAAGACACATTAATCATCATCTCCAGGCCACCTCTTCATCAAATCAGCTGAGCTTGATGTCTTGTTCGGCCCTTCTGTAGTGTCGTACACCTTCTCCACATCATAGCGGTCATTTCGTTTTATCTTCACTACTTTGTAAGGTCCAAAAAACTTCGGTTTCAGTTTCAACCCTGGTCCAAACTGCGTTCTCTTAATAGCAACTAGCTCATCTAGCTCGTACTTGTTGCTTTGTTGTTGCCTTTTCTTATCATAGGTCTTTCTGTTTTCTTCCTGTACTTTCTGGATTTGTTCTTTGGCCTTCTGCCTCAGTTCTTCTCTCTGTTCGTTGTGTTGTTCTGCTAGCTCTTGTTGCAGTAGTTCAACAATTTGTAGGTCATCTTTACATTTCATCTTTGAGCCCACCATCAACTCAAAAGGTGTGGTATCTGTACTCCTCTGGTATGTGTTGTTCAGCGCTCTCTGTACTCTGCTCACATGTTTGTACCATAACGATTTGTCCTCTATACACAGCTTCGTAAACATTGGAGTGAGTATGCGGTGAATCCTCTCCACCTGACCGTTTCCTCGTGGTACTCCCGTCGTGATCTTCGCATGCTCTATGTTTTCATCTAGACAGTATTTCGTGAAGTCGCCACTCGTGAATGCTGTTCCTCTATCAGTTATGATTCTGGTAGGGTTGCCAAATATCTGCTGGTGTGCTTGCATCTTCGTCAGTACCTCTGCGGATGTTGTCGACTTCGTGGGGTAAAGCCACACAAACTTCGTAAAGGCATCAATCACTGTCAAAATATGATTGTACTGCTTCCTCGTCTCCGTGAGTGGTCCTATGTGATCTAAATGAAGGGTATGCAGGGGTGTTCCTTCTTTATTGATTGGATTTAAAAATCCTTCTGCTTTGCCGGCCTTTCTTGTAGCCAATAGGCACGGGATACAACTATGTATGACTTCTTCAATTCTCTTGTCAAGGTTCTTTATGTAATAGTCTTTATTTATGGCTTCTTTCATCTTTCTTGTTGCAAAATGCCCATTCTCATGAATCTTACCATACCACCATCTGCTTCTGATCTCCTTTGTAAATAATTCCATTGTCCATCCAGTAGTCGTTGTATTGTCCGTCCTGTAGTATAATCGTTCTGATAGCATTCAGCTCATCGTCTGATTCTTGATTGTGTCTCATCTCGTCATGTAAGCTTGTTATAGCTAGCACGCATGGGTTTCTGCTCAGTGCATCAGCATGCTTCATCTTCGTTCCTGCTCTGTGCTCTATTTCGAAATCATACTCGTCTAAAAACAAAGCCCATCTTGCCACTTTTGGAGCTAAATCTTTCTTTCTCAGTGTCATTTCGAATGCCTTGCAGTCTGTCACTATCTTGAAGTGTACTCCGTACAGTTATTGTCTAAACTTCTTCACTCCTTGAATAACAGCTAATGCTTCTAGCTCATAGCTGCTATACCGGCTCTCTGCATCACTTGTTTTATGACTCATGTAGTGTACTGGGTGTAGGTCACCATCGGCATGTCTTTGCAATAGTATTGCGGCTAAAGCTTGGCTAGATGCGTCTGTGTGCAACTCCGTAGGTAGTCTGGGATTATAGATCTTCAACACTGGATCTGTCCTCAACTTCTGCTTCAATTCATTGAACGCACATCTTTATTCTCCACCAAAATTAAATCTGTCATCCTTTCTGAGTAAATCCGTCAATGGTTTTGCAATCTTTGCGTAGTCTTTGATATACTTTCTGAAGTATGAAGTTAATCCAATAAAACTCATCACCTGTTTTGTGTTCTTTGGTTCTGGGAATCTCACCACAGCGTCTATCTTCTCACGGCTGGGTCGTACTTCTCCGTCTTTGATACGATGTCCTAGGAACTCAATCTCTTCATTTAAAAGCCTTGCCTTCTTCCAATTTATCTCTAGACCATAATCAGCTGCCACGTTCAGAACTCGCTGTAGTCTTTCCACGGCTTCGACCTCGCTGATTGCTGGAATAATAATATCGTCTATAAATATCATCATCACATTCTTTGCTATTAGATCTCTGAATATAATCGTTATAAATCTCATGAAACACTTAGGCGATGAAGTCAATCCAAATGGTGCCCTCAGAAATTCGAACTGCCCATGATGCGTCACAAATGATGTGTATGGCACTGACTCCTCGCTCACCTTCAAATGAAAAAATCCGTTTTGAGATCTAATACGCTAAATATCTTGCTGGTGTGCTTGCATCTTCGTCAGTACCTCTGCGGATGTTGTCGACTTCGTGGGTAAAGCCACACAAACTTCGTAAAGGCATCAATCACTGTCAAAATATGATTGTACTGCTTCCTCGTCTCCGTGAGTGGTCCTATGTGATCTAAATGAAGGGTATGCAGGGTGTTCCTTCTTTATTGATTGGATTTAAAATCCTTCTGCTTTGCCGGCCTTTCTTGTAGCCAATAGGCACGGGATACAACTATGTATGACTTCTTCAATTCTCTTGTCAAGGTTCTTTATGTAATAGTCTTTATTTATGGCTTCTTTCATCTTTCTTGTTGCAAAATGCCCATTCTCATGAATCTTACCATACCACCATCTGCTTCTGATCTCCTTTGTAAATAATTCCATTGTCCATCCAGTAGTCGTTGTATTGTCCGTCCTGTAGTATAATCGTTCTGATAGCATTCAGCTCATCGTCTGATTCTTGATTGTGTCTCATCTCGTCATGTAAGCTTGTTATAGCTAGCACGCATGGGTTTCTGCTCAGTGCATCAGCATGCTTCATCTTCGTTCCTGCTCTGTGCTCTATTTCGAAATCATACTCGTCTAAAAACAAAGCCCATCTTGCCACTTTTGGAGCTAAATCTTTCTTTCTCAGTGTCATTTCGAATGCCTTGCAGTCTGTCACTATCTTGAAGTGTACTCCGTACAGGTATTGTCTAAACTTCTTCACTCCTTGAATAACAGCTAATGCTTCTAGCTCATAGCTGCTATACCGGCTCTCTGCATCACTTGTTTTATGACTCATGTAGTGTACTGGGTGTAGGTCACCATCGGCATGTCTTTGCAATAGTATTGCGGCTAAAGCTTGGCTAGATGCGTCTGTGTGCAACTCCGTAGGTAGTCTGGGATTATAGATCTTCAACACTGGATCTGTCCTCAACTTCTGCTTCAATTCATTGAACGCACATCTTTATTCTCCACCAAAATTAAATCTGTCATCCTTTCTGAGTAAATCCGTCAATGGTTTTGCAATCTTTGCGTAGTCTTTGATATACTTTCTGAAGTATGAAGTTAATCCAATAAAACTCATCACCTGTTTTGTGTTCTTTGGTTCTGGGAATCTCACCACAGCGTCTATCTTCTCACGGCTGGGTCGTACTTCTCCGTCTTTGATACGATGTCCTAGGAACTCAATCTCTTCATTTAAAAGCCTTGCCTTCTTCCAATTTATCTCTAGACCATAATCAGCTGCCACGTTCAGAACTCGCTGTAGTCTTTCCACGGCTTCGACCTCGCTGATTGCTGGAATAATAATATCGTCTATAAATATCATCATCACATTCTTTGCTATTAGATCTCTGAATATAATCGTTATAAATCTCATGAAACACTTAGGCGATGAAGTCAATCCAAATGGTGCCCTCAGAAATTCGAACTGCCCATGATGCGTCACAAATGATGTGTATGGCACTGACTCCTCGCTCACCTTCAAATGAAAAAATCCGTTTTTGAGATCTAATACGCTAAATATCTTGCCGTCTTTCAGTTTGTCAATCACGTCATCTATGATTGGCAAAGGAATTCATCTTTAAGAATCTTCTTGTTTAGTAGCCTGTAGTCGACACAGACTCTAGTAGTGTCATCTTTCTTCTTGACCAACACCAGGGGACTAGCATATTCAGAAAAACTTACCCGCGCAATGCCTTTCTCTATCCACTCCTCTACCTGGTCTTCCACTAACTTTTGCTCCGTCAACGCCAGCCGTCGTGGGCGTTGGGCAACTGGGATGTCGTCCTTCAACACAATCTTCAATTGTACTGGTGCTTCTTTAGTTTGGCACGGTTTGTAATCCAATACCATTTGCTCCACCTGCTCTCAGTGTTTACACCTGCTGCACAACCTGTTAACTCAATTTGGTTAGCAAAACAATCAACTCTCTTCCACCATTCATCATCTTTCGGGTACAACTTCGCCTCTCCATCACATAACACCATCACTAATTCACTCAGAAATTCTTGCCCTAAAATAACCGTAAACGGCATACAGTCTCTAGGCACTACATGGAATGTCACGTCTTCGTAGAGCTCTCCGTCGATCGTCACGTTAGCACGAAACTGTCCGCTCGATTTCACCTTTGTTTGTCCAAGTCCAGATATCACCAAGTTGTCGTCGTATTTCTCGATGTTAAACGCCATAAACTGGTCGTCGGCCACTAGATTCGCACATGATCCTGTGTCTAGTAATGTCTTGACTTGAAAACCACACATTTCCATCATTTTCATGGGTTTTTCTGCACTTTCAACTTAAACTCGTCTTTGTTATTGTTTTGAATGTGAAACATTCCGCCATGTTCTCCGTTTTCATTGTCAAACGTGAACTCTCGCTCCTCATTGGCTGTTGTCGTGTTTTGAGAATCACTTGCAAACATGGCCGCCCTCGGCTTCATGTTTGATTGGTCGAATCTTCGAGGCGTCGTCTTATTGGCTGGCACTCCGGCGCCGCCAAATTTGAATGCATTTCCGCCGCTTCCGCTGCCAACAGCGCCATCACGTCTAGCGGAGGATTGTGGAACCTCGACTTTGCAATGCTTACTCAAATGTCCGAATGCATTACAGCGAAAACACTTGATTCCTGTGGGACAGTCGCTCGCCATATGGTCATTCTCCCCACAGTTGTAGCACCGTCTCCGCTGCTGACCACCTGTCTGCTGTTTGCCACTCGTCGTTGGTCGTCTCGAACCTTGTCGCTCGCTGGTCTCCTTTGGTGCAGAGCTTCTTTTAGCCTCTGACCTCTCCTTCATTTGTTCATACAGCTTTAATCTATCTTTGAGTACTGAGTATGTAACAGCGCCATAAAGTATAGTCTTGTTTACTTCACTATCTTGAATGCCCTCAACAATGTACTGTATTGCCACATTGTCATTGAACCTAGCGCGCTTGCCCATCTCCTTCATCTTTAGCATGTACTGCATGTAGGTTTCACCAGGTTCCTTCTTCCTAGCTGCCATCAGCTCATGCATCTCTTTGCTGTTGATCTTTTCAGGGAACTCTTGTAACAATGCCGCTTTCAGTTCTTTGAAGCCTTTGAACACCTTCTCCGTCTTTAACCACAGTGCTGCTGTACCTTCTAGTGATCTTCTTGCAATAATGAGCTGCTGCTGAGGTGTCCAATTGAATATTTCTGCGTTGTCCTCAATGTCTTCTGCCCACTTCACAGCAGAATAGGTATCGTCATCGCCGTTGAATTTGCTTATGTTGTAGAATCCGTCTAAATAGGTTGCAAACAACTTCTCCGGTTTTTCCGTCTTATCAGTCGTCTTTTCTGATTCCGTCGTCATTGTGATTGTATCGTCTTCTTTGGTTTATTCGTCTTTTCGTCTTTTAGGTTATGAAAAAAAACCACGCCGGTCAACCGGTTTCAACTCACTTCAGTCTTTTATTTTCACTTTTACTATTTTAGAATATTAATTTCGTCTTATCACTTTCTTCTTCCTTTCACGTACGCCATTCGTCTCCTCTCTCCCTCACACATCATTCTATCTCATCTCATTCATCTCAATCAATCATTATGTCATATCTTCCCTCTTAGTCTCACTTATCCTTTCTCTCACTCATTTACACATCCTACATATATATATATATATATATATATATATATATATATATATATATATATATATATATATATATATGTATATATGTCTCTTCATTCCAAACTTGCCAACATTCGCAGGTTCAGGTAAAAATCTAAGATTAGATTAATAAACACAACTACTTTAATAAACACTTAAAAATTAACCACTTTAAAAGAACACAAACGGTAAATAATACTTAGCTAAACTTGTTACTGATTTATTATTTTAATAAACACTACTTTGCCTACGCCAAAACGAAACGCGACACCCAACATTTTACAATGGTAGAGCCACGCATCAGCTTTTGTTGCATGATTGGGCCGGCTCGACCGGGGAAATACCACGACCTCAATGAATACCGGCGTGAAGTAGAAGTCTAACAAACTTCTGCGTTTCGTCTGGTGAGTGCAGGTAACCGGAGGCCCATACACCCCCCTCCCCAATTTTTTGGGGGGGGGGGAGCACTCTATAGCCGGCAACGCATCTGCTATGCCTCTGGTATTGCGGGTGTTCGTGGGCGGCGGTAATCACTTACCATCACGTGAGCCGTTTGTTAAATAGAGAAATTATATATAATAGTGCCAGTCCACATTCGAATTTAGGTTAATTAAAAATAATAAAGTAGAAAATAAATAAAGTTTTAATATGTAATATTTATATATTTGACTAACATACCTATACAGTATTTGTCTACCTTACTCTACACTGTGAGATATACACACCAAATGTCCCTAATGTTTCGTGTTGGTGTCTCTTTGTAGGCGTACGGCATGGCGAAACAATGACCATTTATTCGTAGATCTCGGGCGTGTTTCAGAATCAGTGACCATCGGCTTGATTATTGCTGTATTAATACGTTAAAATAGACCTTGCACCCTTATCTTACAAATTGCCAATACGAAGGTGTATAAGTATAAAAGTCACGATAGCTGAGTGGTTGGGTGGTTGGAA
Source organism: Sericinus montela (assembly GCA_029286605.1). Lineage (NCBI taxonomy): Eukaryota > Metazoa > Arthropoda > Insecta > Lepidoptera > Papilionidae > Sericinus > Sericinus montela. The sequence goes on from JAGSMR010000005.1 coordinate 5,915,447, forward strand.
TTTCGAGTCAAGAGACCTGAGTTCGATTCCCAGGTGGCAAGCTCGTACCAATGGGTTTTTCAAAAACTTATGTACGAATTATAACGTTGGCTTGGACATAAAGACGGCGACGGGCTCACCACCTGTCACGTTGTCCCGAAAATATCTTCAGTGGAAGGTTGGTCGAAGGGATTTAATTGTCTAGACTAGACTTCTGTCTACTCTTGTATTGGGAATTGCGTGAAGATATTTATTTATTTAAGGAGTATACAATTTTAATATTAATAAAATATGTATATATGAAATTAAAATTAAATTTTCAACTCTACAAATTATATACTGCTATGTCAAACAGTAGTACAGAGTAAAGACTGTGGTAAAAATAGATTCAAAATTGTGTAAATTATTAATAATTTAAACTGCAGTTAAATTTCTATTACTGAACGGGACATTAATTCCCGTTAGGTTTATGAAGTAATGATTATATTTTTTTACAAATTTTCTTATAATTTAATACATACAAGTTTTTTTTTTTAAATACTTTATATACAGAAACAAAATTATGTTAATATTTACAATACTTATTAACTAAAAATGGCTTGGCATGGCACCAAGAACGCTGGCTGCATTTCCACGTTGAATGGCTAGACTTAACCGTTAAAAGAACCAGCTCTCTTGTCACCAGCGGCTACGACCAGTCGCGGATGCAATTTCATTAGAAACAGCATGGCGCGGGGACACCACGGACCGATCGTCTCTACGGCAAATGGAACATATGTATAGTGTCCTTTCAAAAACTCCTTTTTACGCCACTTACCCGATTCAGGTGCTCTGATGCCGCCCCGGCCCTTATCAAAGTACTCTTGATGTGAGAGACCGCTAATGTATCGACGCAAGTAGCGTCCCACACAAGAGCTTTGCCTCTTCCAAGGGACTAATGTCAAGCCGTCGGGTCTCTTACCATCTTCCTAAATATTCCACAAGGCTCTAAAACGAGGGAATATTTATGGAAACAAGAGCCCTTCGGATAATTTCATTCAAGGAGCCGTGACGAGACAGTCTTTTTTGAAAAAAAAAAAGTTTTTTTAAGCAAATTAATAAATATTATGATTTATGTAATTCTAAGTTAAAAGAAATTAGTTTTCCGCTAGAGTTGAGCCACTGCTGTAAGCATTTATGTCCTAACAAAAACCATTACCTCATAATAGATCAATTATTCGATAAGATTGTTTATATTTTATCTGAAGCTGCTTCGCAGACGTATGTCAACAAAATATTTAAAAATAAGAAAGATTATATAATTGGGTGGAATAAGTACGTAGCCAGCGCACATAGGGAGGCTAGGCTTAAATTTCAACTATGGGCACTGGCGGGAAGACCTAAAAGCGGCAAGGTATATAATGAAATGACGAACACGCGAAAAATATTTAAGTCCAAATTAAAATGGTGCCAAGATAGACAAGATCAATTAAAGATGGATATACTTGCTTCAAATCACATAAAGATTTCAAAAGTTCTGGAAGAACACAAATATATTAAATGTAAAAACTAGCCTTCCTATGAGTGTTGAAGGCGTACACGACCACAAAATAATTGCTAATTTATTTAAGGATTGCTTCAACGTACAATCAGCCGCGGAACCCTTTTCGTGTAGTGTGTTCGATCGTGGGACCGGTATGACCGAGTGTAAAATGTCTTTCTCAGTAAAAGATGTTTCGATGGTAATTAAAAACATGTATAAAGGCAAATCCCCCGGTCATGACGGTCTCAGAATCGAACACTTTAAACGAGTTCTTTCAATGTTTTTTAATTTGTGTCTTTGTCACTCCTATCTGCCTGAGGCTCTACTACGGACTATCGTTGTACCAGTTCCCAGATACAGATACAGATTGAAATGTGGCGTGAGACAGGGAGGGTTAAGCTCACCTTTATTGCTCAATCTGTATGTCAATGAGCTTATTGAACGGCTCAGTAACACTCATGTCGGCTGTCATATTGATGGTATTTGTTTTAATAATTTAAGCTATGCTGACGACATGGTGTTGCTGAGTCCCACAATCAACGCACTAAGGACTTTAGTGTCTATATGTGAGACATATGCGGAGTCACATGGTTTAAGATATAATGGCGATAAAAGTAGAATAGTCGTATTTAAGGCAGGGAAATATCAGCCAACCTATGTGCCTCCTGTGGTACTTGGTGGGGTGCCTATCAAGGCTGTAAATAACTTTAAGTACCTGGGCCACATTGTAACTGAAGAACTTCGCGATGACGAAGATATGGAAAGGGAGTGAAGGGCGTTGGCGGTCCGAGCCAATATGCTGGCTCGCAGATTCACGAGATGTACAAATACTATTTAAAGCATATTGTCAATCTTTTTACTCAAGTGGCCTGTGGGTTGCATATACGCGTCGAGCTTACAACGCCCTGCGCGTCCAGTACAACAACGCTTTCAGGATGCTGTTGCGGCTGCCCTGGCGTTGCAGCGCGTCACGAATGGTTGTGGAGGCGCGTTCGGATACATTTCAAGCGATAATCCGCAAAAAACAGCCTCACTGATGCAGCGTTTGAAAGGTAGCAACAACAGCATTCTGAGGGCGATATCTGGTAGAAGTGACTGCCCCGTCCAGAACCACTGGATAGGGATTGTACTAGGTCACAAATGATACTTGTTCAAATAGATGTAAACTAACAATACTAACATAGTTTTAATTGAAATTGTTACTAACCGGATTACTAATCATTCAATATGGATAACTTTTTTGTCCGATTCAAATAAATTATTATTATTATTATTATATACAAGTTGATCTTTTATGCTTTTCACGATTTCTTACTTATTAAAAATCAAAAAAAAAATAACGACAACATGGACAATAAAATAAGTAACAGCATGTCATTTAATTGCCTTCAAAAAGAAACAAGTACTACTATATTACTTCTTAAAATTTTAATTTTATTAAATTCTTCGACATGATTTTGGAATTTTACCTTTGCTTCATATTTTGTTTATGGAAAGAGCCTATAAAGACTAAATGTTATATTTAAAGTTTAATGTGGCATATTTCAAAAACTTATGTACGAATTATATCGTTGGCTTGGACATTAAGACGGCGACGAGCTCACCACCTGTCACATTGTCCCGAAAATATCTTCGGTGAAAGGTTGATCGAAGGGACTTAATTGTCTAGACTAGACCTCTGTCTACCCCTGTATTGGGAATTGCGTGAAGATATTTATTTATTTATTTTTAATGTGGCAAATACATTATATGGACCTAAACTGATAACATATAGCAAATATAACAAATTTATCTTTATTTAAATATTTACTTGATAATAAAATGTTATGAATGGATGATTGAAATTGGGATGGAATTATTCCAAATAATCTTCGGTGAAGAGGGTCGAAAGGACTTCATTTTCTAGACTTCTGTATACACATCAGTTCTGAGAAAAAGTGTGAAGATTAAAAGGACACAATTATTTTGTATATATTGTAAATATAATGATTTAGTATACCACTATAAAATATACATATTTGAAGTCACAAGTAAATACTTTATGCCAAAGTGAATGTGTTCAAAATATACATACACACAAAATGTAAATATCTACCGTAAGAAAACATTAGGCCTCTCCCGTACGAGAGGGTTTGCCATAATAGCCATGCTAGGCAAATAGATGGAAATCGCTATGCCAGACTCTACACCCTAGACGCTGCTGCCCGTCAGGGGACTACTAAATTTTGCTAAAATTAATCGTCTCCTTAGTCGCCTCTCATGACACCTACGATAAGAAAGAGGTACTACACCGCACAGTAAATAAGTAGAAAGACCTAACCTAACCGTACACATATTATTCGTATAAAAGACCGACAAAGCAGGGAAGGAATCTAGAAGTCGAAGAAGTCCTGTCTGAAAACAAAAGGTTTTATTTTAGGTAATAAATAAACATCGTTCGTCACGTAGTTTATAAGATGATAGTGAAATTTAAAAACGTAAAGAGGAAATAGAAAAATAAATTAACTGACAAAACTTTTTTGTTATGAATATTTTTTTTAAAAGAACGAAAACGAAAAAAGCTTCACAATTTATCAGTATACATAGGGACAAACATAAACATCATCCATAGAAACTGTATTACGCAATATATTGTAATATATTGTATTTACGCAATAACTGCTCATGGACTTTGCTAATAAAATTAGAATATTTTCCATACAATATTCTAAATACCATATAAGCTCATGAATCTGTGTCCATATGGAAGAAGGTAAAACGAATGGTTTGACCAATAGCTAACCACTTTCCACATTAGTAAACAGAATTGAACTTTAGGCTGGTTTGATTGAAAGATAAGATATTGTGGCGTGTGATTTATTACGATTCTTCAAAGACCCACATTTTAACAGAAATTAGCACAATAAATGTAAATACTAATCATGCAATATAATCGTACTAATCAATCTTCAATGATGTCGTAACTGAGATGTGTTACATTGTCGAAGATAAATGGACTTGACCTGACATTTAATTTTAATATTTTTTACATATTTAAAAAACTATGTAGTACCGAAATGTAATACATATCAAAGTCTAGTATCAGCTTTTTTTATTTATAGATTAGCCTAAGTTCACCACACATGTGCAGCTGAGTTATGAGCGCATTAGCTGGAATTACGTTTAAGTATTTGTACTAATTATAACACTTCCCATAGCTAATTTTCTGAACTGAATGCAGCAATTAAAAAATATTCAAGTTACAAATTGTAGATGAGATAGAGCTATCCTTAACATGAAGCTTTCGAACTTTCGTACCTTTGCATGAGAAAATTAGTATTAGCAATATGGTAAAGGAAGTGCGCATGTCCAAAATGACCAAAAAGTGATAAAACTAATAATGCATATATACCTTCAAGCAAGGTATGGGTAGTTCGTGCCTTGTGACCAGATGCATAGTCCTACTGGAAAGTCCACGGTATATTTTTTTAAAAGTGTATGGCTTAGAGGTTTCTCAATTTGATCCAAGACTGTATCTTGACACACTTTGGCTGAAGTTTTCAGTCCTTTTTCACATAAATGTAATTTTGTGACTCCTTGATAATACACGCCCCAACAAACCATCACTGACGCAGGATGATGACCACGTTGTACCTTTCGGACCACTTAAGCAGCTTCTTTAGAACTGTCAGCGTACACTTTATCATTTTGCTTATTTTAGTGTTTTCCATCATGAAAATTTTTTCATCGGTAAAGAGGATATTTCTGTACCTTTCACTTGCCTATCGCGACTGAAGGCGTTTTGATTGATCCACTCTCATTTATTGAAAAGATTGATTTAGGGCATGTTCTGTATATCGGCGATAAGCACCGAGCTTTTGTTTTCAGGTTTTGTTTTATAATTCGCGACAGAGTCCTAGCGGGAATCTTCATTTCTCGCGATAAGATTTTCTGCTTGCTAACGGGGTTTCGACAATTTTTTTTCTTTAACAGCATTGACAGCCTTTGTAGTTCTAACAGCAAGCGGCTGCCCCGATCTTTTCTGGTCTTCGACAGAGGAAGTGTTGTTGTATCTGTTGATAGTACATTACGGCTGATACCAAGCTTTTGAAGTGTCTAGGATATGACCGACGGTTCCATACCCACTAGTTATATGAGGATTCGAATTAACTAATGAACATAAAATAATATCTTTACGCCATTACTAATACAGAGGTTCACCGAAAACATTTTTTGTGACAACGTGGTAACTGCAGAGCCTGTCACCATCTTTATGTCCAAACCAACGTTATAAATAGTTGGAATTGGTACAAGCCTACCAACTGAGGATCGAACTCGAATTCTGATCACCCAACCACTCGGCTATCGCGACTTCTGCCGGAAAAGACAGTGGTTTTCAATGTTATTGCTTCTGATATGAACTTTATGATACTACGACAGAAAAAGTAAATCTAAGCTGGAAAAACGTAGTTCGTATGCTGGGCCACACGAACACATGTATTGGTACATGGAAACTAAAACTTATCGACAGCTTGATCTTTTTATTTTACCAATATTTTAATGCAGTGAATAGGTAAAAAAGTAATATTTAAAATGCGTTAACTTATTCAATGCTACAGGGAAACGCAGGAAATGATAAGATTATATTGAGGAAAACTTTATCTAATCCAATATCATAATCACTTGTCAATAATAGTAAACATACCATCTTTTCTTATCTGATCTAGTTTGTACTCTATCGTCCATATTTCTACAAAAGCTCGAGGTTAAGTTATATTTCGCAAAACGCTACTGCGCCTTCGGGTCGACAACGCCGTGACAACTGTTGAAGACAAATACTTGTTCTTATGAATAATGCCGATTATGTTGGATAAACACGCACGCGTTCATGTGCATTTTTCACGTATCGTTATAGTTCACAGGGTGAACAAAAAAAGATCTAATTTCAAAATTTTACAGCCAAACCTTTACAAACCCAAACTGAAGTAATTTTAAATTAAATAGTCAATACACATGACTGTAGTATTTTGATGAATCTCCATGCTTATAAGAAGTTAAGAAAACACTTATTTCAAACTTTATTTATAATTACTTATAAATAAAGTTATATTATATACGGCAGCTGATTTAATAATTAGTAAAGTGTATATTTTTAATAATTAAGTTAATATTCATTCATATTTATCTCAATTTATCGAAATTCATGCAACTCTATTATTTAACTCTCTCCATGGTATTTCTCTTTTAAAATGCACAAGGTAATAGTTTTATTACATATTTTACAGAGTAGTTATTGTAATATTGTTGACGATCACCGTGGACGAATGCCGTACACTAGTTGCCGTACGTAGTTTTCATGATTCCCGGATTCTATTGCATGAGCGGTTTTTCTACATTTCAATGTAGAAAAACCCCTGCAGTTTCTGGCTCGGGTCTGGGTGGTCCCTACCACCTTCTGCGTTCCTGCGCTCCAGATTTATATTTATATTATTTATAGTATTGTACACAAATCACTGTATGCCCGCTGGTTATAGCTAACCCACAGACAGCACGACTAGACCGACTGGCAGAGAGATTTAAAAAGCGCCAGTTTTACTGCCCTAGAGAACATGCAAATCAGCGAGACAGCATGTTGCAGCGACCTACAATCTCTATCTATGGACACGTTTTCTTGTAGTTGCATTTAATTTTTCACTCTGTTCAGAGATATCAGATGTATTTTAGCTCATAAGTCACTGCATACCATTCGCAAATGGACACGAGTCTTTGGAAGGCGCGAACAGATGAACTCAGCGAATATGAAAACTCCATGTAAATAACACTTTCATATGAATCAGATTTGTTATTAATAGTAAACATACCATCTTTTCTTATCTGATCTAGTTTGTACTCTATCGTCCATATTTCTACAAAAGCTCGAGGTTAAGTTATATTTCGCAAAACGCTACTGCGCCTTCGGGTCGACAACGCCGTGACAACTGTTGAAGACAAATACTTGTTCTTATGAATAATGCCGATTATGTTGGATAAACACGCACGCGTTCATGTGCATTTTTTCACGTATCGTTATAGTTCACAGGGTGAACAAAAAAAGATCTAATTTCAAAATTTTACAGCCAAACCTTTACAAACCCAAACTGAAGTAATTTTAAATTAAATAGTCAATACACATGACTGTAGTATTTTGATGAATCTCCATGCTTATAAGAAGTTAAGAAAACACTTATTTCAAACTTTATTTATAATTACTTATAAATAAAGTTATATTATATACGGCAGCTGATTTAATAATTAGTAAAGTGTATATTTTTAATAATTAAGTTAATATTCATTCATATTTATCTCAATTTATCGAAATTCATGCAACTCTATTATTTAACTCTCTCCATGGTATTTCTCTTTTAAAATGCACAAGGTAATAGTTTTATTACATATTTTACAGAGTAGTTATTGTAATATTGTTGACGATCACCGTGGACGAATGCCGTACACTAGTTGCCGTACGTAGTTTTCATGATTCCCGGATTCTATTGCATGAGCGGTTTTTCTACATTTCAATGTAGAAAAACCCCTGCAGTTTCTGGCTCGGGTCTGGGTGGTCCCTACCACCTTCTGCGTTCCTGCGCTCCAGATTTATATTTATATTATTTATAGTATTGTACACAAATCACTGTATGCCCGCTGGTTATAGCTAACCCACAGACAGCACGACTAGACCGACTGGCAGAGAGATTTAAAAAGCGCCAGTTTTACTGCCCTAGAGAACATGCAAATCAGCGAGACAGCATGTTGCAGCGACCTACAATCTCTATCTATGGACACGTTTTTTCTTGTAGTTGCATTTAATTTTTCACTCTGTTCAGAGATATCAGATGTATTTTAGCCCATAAGTCACTGCATACCATTCGCAAATGGACACGAGTCTTTGGAAGGCGCGAACAGATGAACTCAGCGAATATGAAAACTCCATGTAAATAACACTTTCATATGAATCAGATTTGTTATTAAATTAAAGAAAAAAATCAGATTTAAATTATTATATATTTTTTATTTTCAACTCTCTATTCCTTTCTTGGGAAGACAATAACTAACCTCATTTCTTCCTTTCATTTACTTAACGGCCTAAGTTCACTACAGGGCATAGGCCTCTACTGTCCTTCTTATCCCAAGTATCAAAATAAAGAAAAAACAACATGTTATAAAGTTGTTACTTTGAGTCCCGTCATTGTAGTTTAGTATATTATTGTGTTATAGTCATTAGTATATAAGTATTTTGTAACATATGTATACATATTATTTATATATTATTCTTTTTGTATAACATCTGTTTTTTGTAATTTTTTGGAAACGCGTTAAATGTTTTTCCACTACCTTAAGGTTGTCTGCAAAGAATGCTATCAGCATAGAATCCGTCTTTGTTCCTACAAAGACGTATTCTGTGCTGATAGCATTCCTTCCTTTGTTCTTACATTTTGCAAGGTGCAAAAACGCTTATAAAAAATAAACAATGTGATTATTTCGATCTCTGTTAATGATTGTAAACTAAAAATATTTTTATAAATTAAGATTTAATTTTTTTTTAGTGTGATCGTTTAAAAAGTTAAACTTACCTTGGTACCAAAATTAGATTGCAATAAGCTCAATTGCTTAAATCGTATTGAAAGTTAAATGTGGACAGAATAATCGATATCCAAATCTAATTGCGCAAAAAAACCTGTCAAATAAGTAGCTGATAAAATTCAGTTTACAACAAAAATATGCAAAATGCATGGTCAAGTGCGTAATGGCCATTTACGATCACCAACTTCGCATACTATGCAGGGGCAAGTTTTTCGTAACAATTGCATCGATTTTTAGTACAGCCTGTGTATGCAGACGTCGCACGAGTCACCTAGATGTCGCGCCTATTGTCCACGCCGACCGCTGGGCGAGCCACTGCCTCGCCATTACCTCACACTTTCAATATTGGGTTACGAGAATTTTACTTCAAGGCCCACTTTTAGGAACAAATACGAAGACGTATAAAGGCGAAGACGAGCATCAATGGAACTCAGTTGGGGTTCAGCAAAGCGTGAAAATATGTACACACTCAACCTTTTGTTATTGTGCGGGATCGTGGGTACGTTAAGTGTACATACCTCGTAGCCGTTTGTACACATTCAATAAGTTTAATATTTTATATCGTTTAGTTGTACATTTTACTGTTATATTTAAAGGTATAAAATTAAGAAGTAGTTACATAAAAATTCAAAAACTTGATTTATAAACCATAACAATTATCATGGATTATGCTAAAAAGGTTTAACTTGAGGCACCTTTGCTCAGCAGTGGTCCTTTACGGATTGTTTACGTTACTTAAGATATAAACTTTTTCCTCGTGTTTTCAGGAAGCTCGGTAGCGTATTATGTCCAAAGAGAAGCACCGTATTACACTGGCCCGAATGACCCATATCCGATAAATAACAACTATAACATCCCTCAAGAGCATTCACAGCGGCTATTCTGGGGTAATGGACAAGGAAGTAACCAAGTCGGCGGAACAGGATTTTGGGCAACATTGACCAATAAATTCCCATTCCTGGGGAACATGTTCGGTCGCATGGAGTTGCCTTCAGAATATGGTGTACCAAATCAGTTTAATCCACCACCGCAATACTTCCCAAGAGATTCTTTCCAAGCACAAGTATACCAGCCTCGATTCCGTCAACAAGTGCCCTTTAGCAGGGATGTGGCGTTTACCGATGATGCTGTTATTGTGACCCCTCCAGAAGCACCAATTGCACCGCAACCCATCCCGGCACCAGTACCTCAGCCAGCTCCAGTACCGCTACCACAACCATCACCAGGTTATCATTATGACAAACCCCAGCAGAGATTAGAACTTCCAAATAAGTATTATTAAAATTTATTAATTTTAGATTCTCGTCTCTGATGAGATATTTCACTACTTATTACTAAAATATGCTGAATGTTTTTAACTATTGCTATTTTAATTCGTACATAGAACAATATGCGTGTAATTATAATTCTGAATAAAAAAACGAAAATTTAAAAAACTCGTACATATTGTGATAACTACGGGTATATAACTATTGTATATGTTCTTGAATTTATACCATACTGAAAAGAAAGAGGCTCCAACGTTTACGATACATTGGTATCATTGTTTACATTCTATGAAGTTCAAGAAATAAAAAAAATATTCTTTTATTAAAAACTTTTATTTAAAAAGTCTCTATTTTGTTATGTTATAATATAATGTTATAAGTATGTATACACATGTATTTAATACAATTGTATATTTGTATTCAGTTTCTTTTTATCCGTTTATTTATTATTATTACTTAAATAATTATAGAAATATAAATAAAGACGAAGAACGAAAACTAGGCACAAGAGTTGCATTATTTCTAATAATAAATACATATATTTGGAATAAGTATACAAATTCTGTTTAATGTATGTCAAGTGCATATTATATTTTAACGAGTACGTATTATTTATATTTTTATTAATGTAAATCATTTATGCAATGTATATACATACATGTATATACATACATGTATATACATACATGTATATACATACATGTATATACATACATGTATATACATACATGTATATACATACATGTATATACATACATGTATATACATACATGTATATACATACATGTATATACATACATGTATATACATACATGTATATACATACATGTATATACATACATGTATATACATACATGTATATACATACATGTATATACATACATGTATATACATACATGTATATACATACATGTATATACATACATGTATATACATACATGTATATACATACATGTATATACATACATGTATATACATACATGTATATACATACATGTATATACATACATGTATATACATACATGTATATACATACATGTATATACATACATGTATATACATACATGTATATACATACATGTATATACATACATGTATATACATACATGTATATACATACATGTATATACATACATGTATATACATACATGTATATACATACATGTATATACATACATGTATATACATACATGTATATACATACATGTATATACATACATGTATATACATACATGTATATACATACATGTATATACATACATGTATATACATACATGTATATACATACATGTATATACATACATGTATATACATACATGTATATACATACATGTATATACATACATGTATATACATACATGTATATACATACATGTATATACATACATGTATATACATACATGTATATACATACATGTATATACATACATGTATATACATACATGTATATACATACATGTATATACATACATGTATATACATACATGTATATACATACGTATTACCACGGAGTACACAGATGAAAATTCTTTGAAAATTTTCAATTGCGATAAACTGTATGGAAGCGAACGGAACTGCTTGCACGTAGGCTGTGCAAGCAGCTCACGCCTTGTGTGAGTTGCGCTTAAGAGGAGCGCAAAACAATTACAGTAACTGCATGCGTGCAGTTACTGTAATTGCTGTGCAACAGCTCGCGAACGGGGCGCCAGCGGCGCATTCGCCAGACCTGACGCAACCTTACGCCGTATTTTAGTTCGAAACAGATGTGTACTGATTGTAATAGCCCTGTCCTGATGAATCCAATCCAACGGAAGAGCTGGCGATTACGTTTCGACCTTAAGTGATTGGACCAGACTGGCGTCGGGTACCACCAACGCTAGAGACAAAAGAATAGATTATAACAATGAAGTCAGAGAATACTCCAGTTAGAGGAAACCACAAGTAAAAGTTAAGTTAAGTATAATAGCTACATTCGCCAAAAAAACTCAGAATCCTTAGACGTTAATAACAGTTTGTTAAACTAAACCAACACGCAATTTTTTATCACGTTTATGTTAATCCCTTTCTTCTTATATTATTCTTATTTATATATTCGCCAGTTACGTTAGTTACTTTACTTTCCATGGTGCTTTATATTTGAAAAAAAAAAAAACAGTATGCGAAGGCAAATTTAAAGACAGCACTTCTCCTGCGTAGGAGTCGCCTAGATCAGCTTTTCCAAATTTTTGTTATCAAATGGCATTGTTACTACTATTACGTTTTGGTTTAAAAAGGCTTCACGCATTCCTGGCTTTCTTATATCTTTTTTGGGTGTGTCAACTAAACCATCTTCATTTGAACCTGTAACCTTATATTCAACACCAGTAACCTTATCTTCGACCCCTGTAACCATCTTCAGCTGGTGGATAATGGGGAAATTACAACAATAAATTAATACAAACATTAATAATAATAACAGTTACAACTTAATGATTTCTTGTATTTACGCGAATACTACACATTTAAAATAAAACGTTTCGGATGCTTTACTGTATCCGTGGTCACATCCGTGGTGACCACGGATGGGAAATAAAAAGTTTGTAAAAACTAATTAAAAACGCGAAATAATCCGAAAATCGTTTTATTTTAAAAGTTACAGCTTGTATTTTTCTTGGTGTGATTAAAAATGTATGCACTTAAAATGGTTCCTAAATTTAAAGACATTGATTTGCAATATATTACTGTGTACAGTCCCCCCGTGACCACAGATGCACTGAAACATCCTAAACTTCTGGAAATAAAAAAAGTTTGTTAAAACTAAATAAAAACGCGATAAAATCCGAAAATCGTTTTATTTAAGATGTGTAGCATTCGCGTAAATACAAGAAATCATTAACATTATGGATCATGTAATTAGCTGTCAAGATGCGATGTCCTGAATTGAAACTTTCGTCTCGGCCCTCGCAATATAGTCCATATAAGGGCGATGGAGCTTTGATTACTTCTTCATAATTTATTGCAATATTGCATAACACACACTTGCGTTAAACACAATGAATATTAATGATATATTAAACACTATAACTTAATTTGTAATACTTTATGAAATTGGCATTTTATATGGCAAATATCAAAAGCATTAAAGATTTGACTTTGAATGATCGATAAAGTCACTCATAAATAACTATAAAATTTATCATTATTAACATTATTGTCATATGAAAAATGACAGCGATTACCTAATGTATCTAAAGGGAAAGCAATCACGTGGACCGCCCATTCGTTAAATTAGCTCTGTTATATATATTAGCCTTGTTGTTAGATCTTTATATTTTTCCATTAAAATATTATACCTAAGTTAATTTCATAATTTATTAAGGCTGACCTTGATCTTGACCATGTTATTGACTTTGATGTTGCTGATATTTCTTTTTATTATATCTCTTTATCAGACTATAAGTATAATTAAATCGCTTAGGATGTTTTTAATAATTTTGATTCAATAACATTATTATTACCTAACATAAGACTAAATTATGTAATATTAGCGTAGGTAGTATTTAAAGAAAGAGTCTTGAAATAGTAGTGAAACAATTAAATTGCGGATTAACTGTTTCGCATCAAATCAGATCGTAATTAAAACCATTTAAAGGTATGCCGATCCGATAGCCCAGTTGGTAATGTCCCGGCCTTCGAAGCTAAAAGTTGTGGGTTCGAATCCCGCTAGGGGCAAACATTTGCCTGATGATTAGAAAGAAGAAAGAAAGAAAGTATATTTATTCATTGCCACAAAACAGTAAAAAACATATAAAGGTTATAGCAAAGAATTACAGATTAAAATATGTAATATCCAGTAATACATGTATCCAATGTATTACTGGATTGCAGCAACGAAACGGCATCCGACTCAGCAAATATGCTGTAGCAGTACTGATGCAGCGCTGTTATTCTGCCGGTGCCCTTTAAAATAGTTCACGCACTCGCGGCCCCAAACATATTTAAAATAATGTAAAATGTATGAACTTATATATAAATACTTATTTACTTGAACTTTTACATAGATCTTATATAAAATAACTTTGATACAAATTATAATATGATATTAAAATAAGACATATATTCAATAAAGGGCAACAGTGAATAAGATTTAAGATTAGTATAACTATAATATGTTTTATAAAGTATTGTTAAACTAAGAATAGAGTTTTGCAGTCAAAGTAGAAGTGATTATGAATGCTTTCACTCGAGTCATGAATGTTTATATGTATATATGAGTATTATCTATGAAATATATTACATAAAAAAGTTACGATATGGTTGGGTGGTCGGAATTTCGAGTCACGAAACCCGAGTTCGATCCCCTGGTGGTAGGCTCGTACCAATGGGTTTTTTAACAACTTATGTACGAATAATATCGTTGAATTGGACATAAAGACGGCGACGGGCTCACCATCTGTCACGTTGTCCCGAAAATATCTTCGGTGGAAGGTGGGTCAAAAGGACATAATTAACTGGACTAGACCTCTGTCTACCCGAAGTAAATTATGAATATTATAATTATACATAATATTAAAATTAATAAGTATTGGGAATTGCGTGAAGATATTTATTTTTTATTTATTTAAATATATTATATCGTTGACGTGGACACAAGGATGGCGATAGGCTCAACACCTTTCACGTTCTCACCTTGGATAAAAGGTGGGTTAAAAAGGCTTTATTGTCTCGAACTCTGTCAACCCGAATATTGGGAATATGCGTGAAGATATATTTATTAAAAGGTTTCGAATTTAATTGTCGAAGTCCATTTTTACCATCTATACTATCATCAGCTATCACCCATCCATTTGCCCAATATGGCGATAATGGCAGATCCTTCATGTCGGAGTGACCAGTTTCCTGCCGTACGTTTTTTTTTATTAAATAAATACATGACGTACTGTGCTCTGATCTAAGTAGCATAACTACTGGTGTAATAAAATAAAAAATTTCGTAGAAGCCACAAACACCCAGACTCGACATAATATAGAAAAAGTAGGTTTCTGCATTGATACGCCCGGAAATCAAATGTGTCACCTTAGAAGCTGGTTATATTTTTAAAAACCGGAGTGTACGCCGGATGTATGTGTACCAGCGGAGGTAATAAAATTTCTAAAATAACTGTTTAAAAAAATTTTAGACCAAAATTAAGCCCTGGTCTGCTAGCTGCGGAAGAACAGTAGTGTTCAATGTGCGAGGTGTGGGGTATTGCGATCTTCAATGTGTGAAGTAATACTGTTAAAATACTAATGGAAGTAAAAGATCCTTTTTATGGCAATGCATAATACTCTTGGTGTAAACATTATGAAAACTAATAAAAAACACTAAGAGAAAAAAATCGTGGCATATAACTTGTTTCTGTGCAAGTTACGTAGGCTACACATCTTGGCGCGTAGCTTTACTATAGTTTCTTAAGGGTGACTAAAAACCTTTGAATATACCAAAAGTAAAATGTGTAAAAGATGTTACTACCTATATACCAAAAGTAACAAACAGATGGCGGAATAATCATGTCAAACCTACTGGACCCCAAACTGGCGGACTGGCGAAGTTGCTGTCCGTTTACGGTCGTGGTATCTTGTATTGTGTTCGCCAAGCGTTACGACTAACGTCAAATGATTCTTAGAGAGTACTAGCATGTCGTGCAGAGGCATAGCTAATTTAGTATAGTTAGAGCAGCGAAAAACTTATATTATGTCGAAATTATATCGTTAAATTTAGTCTTTCAGATTGTACCTGATTGTATCAACTCACAAAAGTTTAAGAGAAATTTTTAAAGTTGTTATTTAAAAAATTACTTCGCAACCCTCCGCATGAAAATATAAAAAGGTATATGCTACCTGGTCCGAAGAGAAGAAGAGCACCACCCTCCCTCCCACAGATGCGTGCACCAATTCCACAGATGTGTGCACCAATTCCACTGTATGCACCACCACCATTACACTCAAACCAGGTAACACACACCACCACCGAAAACGCGACACGTGTTTCGCCTCAAAACAAGGCATCCTCAAGCGAGTAGACTCTACGATGAGCGACCGCAGAGTAGAAATTTTTAATAAATTCAATGAATTCCGTGGACTTGATTAAACTCACCAATACTTTTTTAATACTTTTTTAGTAACATTATGTTAGCGCCTGTTCATAAAGTTACAGCAACAATATTCATTTCGACTTTTATGTGTTTAAGATATTATAATTTTTCTGCTGTCTGCAATTTTTAAACTGCAGACACTTTAAGCGATACGAATTGGTTAATATTAACATAACTTTTATTCGCGTTTGCATTGCATATCATTCCTTAATTGGCTTACGCCACACCCTTTGAAGGGCAAAATTTTTGTAGGATTCAGCAATTATATCCGACAACTTCAGTAATGATATCCGACACCCGGGCTGATAATAATGTCCCAAGTACGGTTCTGTGAGAAGTCGGACGAAGGATCTTCATTTCTAAACCTTTGCCTTGTTACCGTGTATTGGAAAATAACGTGAAGATGTAAAATAAATGATATCCGGCCTAGAAATAAGTGTTTGTGACATTTAAAAAAACATCTACAAGCAACTCCCAACACAGGGGTAGACAGAAGTCTAGTCTAGACAGTTAAATCCCTTCGACCCACCTTCCACCGAAGATATTTTTGAATAAGAAGAAGAAAAAATTATATTTAATTGATGTTATTATTCATTTTAATAATGATTACTATTATTTCATTCGGCAACAATTCGAAAACATAATATATTTTTAACAATAATCTTTGATTCCTATTAAAACAGGCTGTCTGACATAGATTTCTCAATATCTCCCATTTTTGCAGTCATATATTTGGTTCCAACAATGAATTGATGTTAACTCACCCATGATCAGTGATCTGAGTACACAAGGGATCTCGTTGACCTTTTTTTTCATTTTTCATTCGTTCCATTACGCTCCGATTGATCATAACGAATTGTTAAATTCTTGCAGGAATTAGGCTTGTTTTGCCTAATTCCTGATTGAGGCTTTGCCATAATTGTCACACTTGGCAAGTGAATTGGAGATGGCAATACCAGACAGCTGGCATCTTAGACGCTACTGCCGTCATCGGTCACTGAATTTTCATCTAATATTTTTCGAGACGATTGTCCCGCCATTTGTCGGTAGACGATTGTCGATAACGATTATAACCGGTATCGTGATTTCGATTGGAATATTCTTACACCATTACCAGTGTAGGTGCGGCGTAAGAATATACAATCAGATGTTTATGTGTATTTGTGTACCAGTGTGCAAACTGTGGATGGAGTAAGTCGTATGATGTAAAAGTGATTTGATAAAAAACAAACAATTATAAAAGGCAGGCAAAAATTGATTAATTGGTTAAGGTTTATTTTTTTACCCGACTTAAAGAGATTTTTGTACCTATAATCATCATCATTTTAACTAAAGTCTATTGCTGAACATAGGCCTCCCAAAGATTGCCACCTTTGACCATAACCTCTGCTAACCCTTAACGGTACACTTACCTTGAGTCCCTTTAGACTCATTAATCATCTATTTAACAATCTTTTTTATATCGTGTTCTTTTAAATCTGTTCTATTAAACCTTTCCTTATCTTCAAAACGCGGTTTGATTTTCTTGTTGATGCTCACGGTATCTCTTGCATCTTCTGCAATTCAATTGCATGGGAAAAATGCGATAAGGCACCCGATAACACTAATCTAAATAAAAAATAAATAAATATCTTCACGCAATTCCCAATACAGGTGTAGACAGACAGACTAGTCTAGACAATGAAGTGCCTTCGACCCACCTTCCACCGAAGATATTTTCGGGACAACGTGACAGGTGGTGAGTCCGTCGCCGCCTTTATGTCCAAGCCAACGATGAAATTCGTACATAAGTTTTTGAAAAACTCATTGGTACTGCCACCTGGGGATCGAACTCGGGTCTCTCGACTCGAAATTCCGACCACCCAACAACTCGGCTATCGTGACTTTTATATATATATATATATATATATATATATATATATATATATATATATATATATATATATATATATATATATATATATATATATATATATATATATATATATATATATATATATATATATATATATATATATATATATATATATATATATATATATATATATATATATATATATATATATATATATATATATATATATATATATATATATATATATATATATATATATATATATATATATATATATATATATATATATATATATATATATATATATATATATATATATATATATATATATATATATATATATATATATATATATATATATATATATATATATATATATATATATATATATATATATATATATATATATATATATATATATATATATATATATATATATATATATATATATATATATATATATATATATATATATATATATATATATATATATATATATATATATATATATATATATATATATATATATATATATATATATATATATATATATATATATATATATATATATATATATATATATATATATATATATATATATATATATATATATATATATATATATATATATATATATATATATATATATATATATATATATATATATATATATATATATATATATATATATATATATATATATATATATATATATATATATATATATATATATATATATATATATATATATATATATATATATATATATATATATATATATATATATATATATATATATATATATATATATATATATATATATATATATATATATATATATATATATATATATATATATATATATATATATATATATATATATATATATATATATATATATATATATATATATATATATATATATATATATATATATATATATATATATATATATATATATATATATATATATATATATATATATATATATATATATATATATATATATATATATATATATATATATATATATATATATATATATATATATATATATATATATATATATATATATATATATATATATATATATATATATATATATATATATATATATATATATATATATATATATATATATATATATATATATATATATATATATATATATATATATATATATATATATATATATATATATATATATATATATATATATATATATATATATATATATATATATATATATATATATATATATATATATATATATATATATATATATATATATATATATATATATATATATATATATATATATATATATATATATATATATATATATATATATATATATATATATATATATATATATATATATATATATATATATATATATATATATATATATATATATATATATATATATATATATATATATATATATATATATATATATATATATATATATATATATATATATATATATATATATATATATATATATATATATATATATATATATATATATATATATATATATATATATATATATATATATATATATATATATATATATATATATATATATATATATATATATATATATATATATATATATATATATATATATATATATATATATATATATATATATATATATATATATATATATATATATATATATATATATATATATATATATATATATATATATATATACCTTCTTGTAGGTACTTTAATGCCTATGGAATAAAAATGTTATTAAAAGTTATGAATAGCGACATTAATAAAAGTACCTATTCTTTTTAGTCATCGTCTTGGTTGAGAATTAATAAATGTTTCTAACACAATTTAATAATTGTGTATTAATTACTATATACCTCGTATTTAAAATATGTAATTTAATATTTTTCGAGACGATTATCCCGCCATTTGTCGGTAGACGATTGTCAAAGCCTTTTCCTTAGTCGCCTTTTACCATAACGATTATAACCGGTATCGTGATTACCATTGGAATATTCTTACACCATTACCAGTGTAGGTGCGGCGTAAGAATATACAATCAGATGTTTATGTGTATTTGTGTACCAGTGTGCAAACTGTGGATGAAGTAAGTCGTATGATGTAAAAGTGATTTGATAAAAAACAAACAATTATAATAGGCAGGCAAATATTGATTAATTGGTTAAGATTTATTTTTTTACCCGACTTGAAGAGATTTTTGTATCTATAATTATCATCATTTTAACTAAAGTCTATTGCTGAACATAGGCCTCCCAAAGATTGCCACCTTTGACCATAACCTCAGCTAACCCTTAACGGTACACTTAAAAACCTTGAGTCCCTTTAGACTCATTAATCATCTTTTTTATATCGTGTTCTTTTAAATCTGTTCTATTAAATCTTACCACCTTTCCTTATCTTTAAAACGCGGTTTGATTTTCTTGTTGATGCTCACGGTATCTCTTGCAACTTCTGCAATTCAATTGCATGGGAGAAATGCGATAAGGCACCCGAAAACACAATCTAAATAAAAAATAAATAAATATCTTCACGCAATTCCCAATACAGGTGTAGACAGACAGACTAGTCTAGACAATTAAGTCCCTTCGACCCACCTTCCACCGAAGATATTTTCAGGACAACGTGACAGGTGGTGAGTCCGTCGCCGCCTTTATGTCCAAGCCAACGATGAAATTCGTACATAAGTTTTTGAAAAACTCATTGGTACTGCCACCTGGGATCGAACTCGGGTCTCTCGACTCGAAATTCCGACCACCCAACAACTCGGCTATCGTGACTTTTATATATATATATATATATATATATATATATATATATATATATATATATATATATATATATATATATATATATATATATATATATATATATATATATATATATATATATATATATATATATATATATATTATACACTTCTCTTTTCAAGTTTTACAAAATAGCATAGAAGATAATGACAAAATTTAAGTGCAATTAAGTTTCGATCTTCAGTGGTCAGCACCCTAATTAAATACTATTTAAAAGTATAAAACTATAATGAAAGGACATGTGATCGTAACGAAAGAAATGATTTATTAGAATTAAATATTAGTTACAATAAATAGTAGAATATCTTCCGGCAGTTGCACGGCAAAGAGCGCAGGCTAGTTCGCAAGATGGCGCCAACGTGCAACTGGTGGAAAATGCGCGATCTGGATGGATGAGCCGACACCATGAAGTTTTTTATTACCTTCTTGTAGGTACGTTAATGCCTATGGAATAAAAATGTTATTATAAGTTATGAATAGCGACATTAATAAAAAGTACCTATTCTTTTTAGTCATCGTCTTGATTGAGAATTAATAAATATTTCTAACACAATTTAATAATTGTGTATTAATTACTATATTATATTAATTACAAAATATTGAGTATTAATTACAACATTGTGTTAATTACTTTATACCTCGTATTTAAAATATGTAATTTAATATTTTCGTTTCACCTCCATTTAAGATTATTATTTTTAAGGTGGAAGCTAAGTAGCAGGTTTTGCAGTAATAATCGACCGATTCGATCAGAACAAGACCTCTGTATAGAATATCAGCGTGTTGGGCATCAGTCCCCTTGCAAGGTAGACAAGGATATGTCCTTCCTGCAATACTTCTTTCGCTTCGTGTTGTTGCATTCGTATCTTTCTTGATATATGCACCTCGGCTAAGAATGCTCTTAGGTCGTGAACTTGATCTAGCAACGTTCGTCTTGGTCTTCCCTTCTTTCAATTGAAAACAATTTCTTATTTTTGTTACTCCTTTTCATTCATTCTCTCTAAATGCCCAAAACATATATCTTTCTTAATTTGATTTATTGCATATTTTATGCCACGACGTTCACGAACAAAATTATTTCTCATCAAATCACTTTGTTTCATAGCTATCATACTCCTCCATGCTCTAATTACTACTGATTTTTACTAAGCTCAAAATTTTCCCGCCTTACCCAATTTTCACTATTAAGTGCAAGGACTTGCCCAGCAAGTCGGCCCCTTTAGGACACCCTTTGACAATTGACTATGTTAAAAGCCGACCGAAAGCGAAACGAAGAGATTCGCAATATGGCAGGTTTGAAAGATGACCTTATCACTAAAATTGATGAGGGCGTGCTCCGATGGTTTGGGCACGTTGAGCGAATGAGTGAGGACCGAATGGTGAAGAAAATATATAGCGCGAAAGTTAATATTAAAAGGTGACGAGGTAGACTTCGACCAAATTGCTCGAAGAGGGGAGGGTCAAGAGTACTCGGATACCTAGACGTGCAAGTATGAAGAAGATAATGAATCTGAAAGAAGCGAAAGAGGTATGTAAGGATCGCGATCTGTTCTCTCTGGCTAACCCGTCAGGGATTGTGCGTAAAGATAAGTAAGTAAGTAGACTATGTTAAAAGGCAGGAAGCAAAGGAAGCAGAAAGGACTATGTAAAAAGTCGTAAGTTAAGAATGAGCCCTTTATTAAAATGGTTTAAAAAAGTCCCGAAAGTGATATTAGGGACTACTTACAAACATTTATACATGCAGTATTAGTCCTGATCGCTACGCTTAGCAAGCGGATTGACGATTGTAGTACCATGCTGATTTTATATGTGCATGGTATATAGCAAACACTGCTAAACATCATCGGTCTCTCAATTTTGTTCTAATACTCTCCGAGATGGTTAAATCGCCATGCATCTAGACTTTGCTACATCCAAGGCCAGTTTTACGCCTCCTTCAACACCCAGGAAGAAAGATAGTGGTGAATTCTTGCGCAATTACTATGAATTATTGAATTAGTAATCATTTACTGAAAGAATCTATTATAGTGTAAAAGTATGAATAAGTTAACTTTTAATATACCTCAAGGCATTAGGCTTTGAAGCGCCATAGGCAGCACCGGGCGGAAGTGACCAACCTCCGGTACTAACAAACGCATTTGCGTTTGCGTTTGCATGAGCATCTCCACCCCCTGAAAAACAAGAAAAAAAATATGTGCTAAAATTCAACAAAATATACTAGATAATTATTATCTATCTAATAACTGCAAAGAGGAGACTACTACGGAGTAAGTTTAAAATATATAATATACATGTATGTGTGTGTATATTATATGTAACTTATTGTAGAGTAGCAGAATAAAGGCTTATTTATTTTATTTTATTTTTTAATAATAACTGCAGCCTTTTTAGCACATACAAAGAAGCAGCATTGATAATTAATACATTTTAGAAAATTATTTTAAAAATCTAAACCAAATTACGAAATCAGTCATCGCTTAAAAAAAAGGATGTCTGCTCGAACAATGATGTTGCAATATATATGATAAATTATTTATTTCAGTTTAAGAGCTTTACTACTTTTAGCTTTAGCTATGTTTTGTGTTATTAGGTTTAAAGATAATTTATTACTCATAAAGAACATAGGTTCACTTACAATGAGATTACAGAAATTTATAATATGATATGGTTTAACTAGCTGGATTCGAACAGATGCTTAATAAATATCTTTGGATATATAC
Source organism: Sericinus montela (assembly GCA_029286605.1). Taxonomy (NCBI): domain Eukaryota; kingdom Metazoa; phylum Arthropoda; class Insecta; order Lepidoptera; family Papilionidae; genus Sericinus; species Sericinus montela. Next base: position 5,939,336 of record JAGSMR010000005.1, read on the forward strand.
ATTTTAAGTTTCTCTTTGAAAACATTGATAGACACACAATCCTTAATCTCATTAGGCAAATTATTGAAGAGTTGCGCTCCCTCAGACAGTATACTCTTTTTACCATAGCCAGTTCTGTGTTTTCGGACTTCAATTTTTATCTTATTTCTTAGGTTATAATGAAATATTCTTTTACTGAGTACTATTTGCGAATGTATTTCATTAGTTAGAATTTTTTTTATTAAGATGCATGTTGTATATACATAAAGTTGTCTAAGGTTATAAATGTTTGTATTCTTGTAAAGTGCACGTGTGTTCGTTCTTGTATTACATTTGAATAAGTTTTTGATTACTTTGTTTTGTGATATTTGCAAGATTTTTAAATTAGAAGGTGCCGCATTTCCCCAAACTTCGATTAAATACTGTAAGTGGGATCAGACTAACGCATTATAAATATTCAAGCGTGTTCTAGGTGGGATGCATCCTGTTATTCTTTTCAATGCCCCTGATAATGTCAGTAGTTTTGTTCTAATATGTTCGATATGATTTTTCCAAGTTAGTTTATCGTCTGACCATAAACCAAGATATTTTTCTTTATTAGAGCGACGCAAAACATCATTATTTATTTTTAATTGTGGATGCTGGACTATTTTTTTGTTTTTAGCCGAAAATACCATAAAAGATGTTTTGTTAGTATTGATGGTAAGTAAATTACATTGACACCAAATATTAAATTTGTGTAAATCATTCTGTGCTTCGTTTATTAGATCCGAAATATTATGACCAAAATAAAAGAGACAAGTATCATCTGCGTATAAAGTAAGATGCCCCTTTAAATCAATTTTGCAAATATAGCCAAAATATTCTTCAAATATAACCAAAATATAATTGCTTTATAACCCATACGCTCATAACGAACCCTTTAAAGTCATACCTTAGCAATATATAAATAACTACGTGCTTTTTTACATATTAAATTGTCTTTAGAGGATTTGCTATTATCATCACTCGGGGCAAGTCAATTGGCAATCGCAGTACCAAACACCTGGCAGCTTAGATGCCACAGCCCGTCATTGGTTTTATTAAAAATTATTTTTAAAACTAAGCTGTGGCTCCCGGAATCGAAGCGAAACCTCCACTCAGACATGAAACGAAATGCAGAGCGAATGAAACAAAACGGATTACCTACCCGAATATCTCTGTCAGTGTATTAAAGTTATTAAACACAGAAAAATATCCACGTATGGTCTTAATTGATGAAGTAAATTTGAAGATTAGCCTAGGCAAAGAAATATTTAACGTCTTTATTCAACTATAAGAATAAGATGTGCCGAAATACGGTATAAATTTTTTAAAAGCGGAACACCAATGACCTGATAAGTGGAGCACTCGATCGACTAGAAAGAATTTATCAGTTACATGGGTTATTTTTTGTGGTTGGCAATTCGAAACCGTTAGACGAACGGCAGACTGAGATAATGTCGGAAATCGAACGTGCTCTACACGTCAAATTCTCTCGCCAAGTTGCTCTATTATGTTTGCGTCGACGACCACACTCGCGCAGACTAAATTACGTTCCATTTAGTTCAAGTGGGCATTAAGTCTACAAACATTTTGAACTGAGTAACGTCTACAACTGCCTAGGAATGTTAGAACAACTGTATAATTTTGCACTAGTTTCGTTGTCTACCACTTATTACAGAAACTTTTCAGTTAAGATTTCGAAGGGTGTTAGTTACGATAATCGAGTACTTAGGTGATGATCGGAATTCAAGTCAGGAGACCCGGATTTGATCCCCAAGTGGGAGGCTCGTACCTATGGTTTTTTTTAAAAACTTATGATGTACGATTTATATTGTTGGCTTGGGCATAAAGACTGCTACGGAGTCACCGTCTATCACGTTGTCCCAAAAAATGTCTTCGCTGGAAGGTGAGTTGAAAGATTTTAAGTGTCTGAACCTCTGTCTCTTAATTGTCTAAATAAAGGGTGTTAAAGAGTTTCCATATTTGCAAGGTTCTAGATGAAAATATATTATATGTCTAAGAAACCTAAAACAAAAAGGAGGAAATGGTGTCTGCGACGTATGCACAAAAGTACATGCTCAATTAAAATGCAGCGTCATAAATAGAGGAAACTAATGATTATAAGCGTGCGCAATTAACAATTTGCTACGCGTTCTGTTTAGTTAGAATTAATCGTAAGAATTCAAAAAGTTAGTATAATCTTGTAAGAACGTATCGAAGTTGAAGTATCATAAATTGACCCGAAACGTGATTCTGTCAAATTTAAATTTCATTTGTTTTAAAAATAAAAATTTTATTGTACTTTTTACGAATAAATCTCTTAAGCCCGTTAACTTTTTCTTTATTATCCAATTTTTGGTGGATACTCCAAATATTTTTTTTTTATAAAAGGCTTGTCCTGGCATTACCAAAAAGTCAACCAAATCGGCCGGGCTGTTCTCTAGTTAGTTTTCATATATGGGACAGTTCATTTTTATATATAGAATTGTATAGAGTTTGTGACTTATTGTAACTTAACTAAAAAAATAATTAGATTATATTAAATAACTATTTAGATTTGAAGTCACGATAGCCGAGTGGTTGAGTGGTCGGAATTTCGAGTCAAGAGACCCGAGTTCGATCCCCAAGTGGCTGGGTTTTTCAAAAACTTTTTTTATTTAGATGTGATTTAACAAATTCGCGTTGCTGCCACTATCACATAATAATACATATAGTAATTTAATTGCTAAAATGTATATTTTTTAATATTACACATTATTATTAATTATTGTGTCCGGTGTTGCATACACTGTGTGAAGAAGCTACGCAAATTAATTATATTTTATTTACTTCTGCCCCCGGCTTTATGACCTTTTAGTTTGAATTCTTCTAGGTACCTTTCGTTTAGGGCTTTAGGGCATTTTATACGAAGTTGCTGTTCCTATTTGATCCCATTGCATGACAATCTGTTACACGCCAGTTACATTTTACAATATTAAGACCTTTTAATAATATAGTTAAAAAATTCCATACATTTTCTTTTCTTTTACATATAGATTACTTGTCTATCTTTTTCATGTGCAATTAAGTAATAATAATAATAAATAAATATAAATATCTTCACGCAATTCCCAATACAGGGGTAGACAGAGGTCAAGTCTAGACAATTAAGTCCCTTTGACCCACCTTCCACCGAAGATATTTTCGGGACAACGTGACAGGTGGTGAGCCCGTCGCCGCCTTTATGTCCAAGCCAACGATGAAATTCGTACACAAGTTTTTGAAAAACTCATTGGTACTGCCACCAGGGGATCGAACTCGGGTCTCTCGACTCGAAATTCCGACCACCCAACAACTCGGCTATCGTGACTTCTATATATCTATATATCGTGATATCTATTTATATTAATATTTGTTTTTATAATAAACACAATCTCAATCACACCGACATGGCATTAGTTTAAGAGTACTGCATGTTCCCAAATAAGCGTTTGTTAACTAGAAGTAATATGTAACATTCTTAGGTAATATTTGATTATTGAAATTCCGTCCTCGTAAGAGCATGCAAAGAATACAGTGGAGGCTTCCAAGTAACGGTATATAACGATGCTACGATGCACCAAGCAGTTAATTAAACAACTTCGACGACTAGAGACACTTTTACCATGTATGTTTAATTTAACCATGCATGTTATTTACTGTAAACAACGGAAACTGATGCAGTTTTAAAGAATTAGATGTGAATTTTTAAACATAGTAATTTTAGGTCAAGAAGGAAGATATTTTCATTAAAAAATATTTTTATACATTTTCTATACTTTGTAACTGAAATTTACGGTTTAAGGTTTAATATTACAAGAGGTTTTTACCATCACCTTTCGATTTTTAATTTTGATTGCCAAAAAAAATTACTACAAACTGTAAACTATATAAAGCAGCAATTAAATATTTTAAAATAATTTTATGTATTTTATAATTAATATTTTTAATAATAAATGTGTATTTTAATACTATACCTCATGGAATTTAGTTAATTAATATGAGGTATCAATCTGTTGGCATTTTTATAAATACCTAGTGTTAACGATTTAGTTGTCGTATTTTCATTCTAAAAATAGAAGTAATGTTTTATTTAATTTATAAAAATAATTAGTTACCTTTCTGAACGTATAATGATTACGAGTATACTTACATCCACGAGCATGTGCATTGGCGTTGGCACTTGCCTCAGCGCCACCGTGTTCGTAAGGGTAAGGACTCAAAGAACGACGAAGTCTTCTCAAGGGCACTGGAGCAGACGCATGTCCCTCTGAATCAATGGTATAGTATGCACGTGGTATGTAGTACTGACCATCTGGAATGTCACAAACATGTCAATATGTATCCATCCTATCGAGTAACTTACAATCCATGTATTAGAAAATTTGATGATTAAAATGCACTTTAAAATGCTTGAGATCACAGCACCCCCACATCGTTTGAACTAAAGGGCGGATCGAGATGTTTTTAGAATTCCTTTGGAAAATGCGAAAAAGAAATTACAAATTGTCATTTGTCTCCATTAAAAAAAGTGTTTAACCACTTATAATAATTTTAATCGTTAAATATTTAAAAGGTGATATATTATGTCTTCCCTGCTTACACACGCATTTCCCAATTCAGACGTAGCCCAAGGTCTAGACAATTTAGTCCTTTCGATCCGACCTGAACGAAGCTTATTTTGGGACATCGCGACAGGTGGTGAGCCTGAATGGTGGTGAGCCACCCCACCACTCAACCAATAAGCTACCGAAAGCTTTACCATTCCATACCATATGATATTAAAGTCAATAAAAAAATGTCATCATAATCAAATCGACGAAGCGTGACACATGTACAAAAGATGTATAGAGAAATTAACATCGTCCTCTCTTTTTTTGTCAGTTTGGTAATAAAAAATTATATAACATGATTCCACCCATATTTTAAAAGTAAAATATAAATAATTATAAAAAATTAAAATAAGTGTAAAGCGTGTTTAACAAAAACCATATAAAAATAATTAATGGTTTATAATTTTAACCACAAGTTTTAATAAGCCTTAGTCAGCCTCAAGCTGAGATCATCTCTACGTCAATTCGTGAGCTCTTCAATTTCCGTCTATAACATATCGTGACCAACTATAATATATCGTGATTTTTAACTTCATTGAAGGCATTAAAGACTAGTAGGTCATCCTTTGATCAAGCCTGATGATTACGAAATATCTTTTTTCTTAAATTTACAACACATTCTTATTCATTAGGCACAAAATTGTACACGAATTTACATCATTGCAAAATCAATGACACATCGACGACTAACAAAATTTTAATTTTTTAGAGTACTGAATAAGTAGTAGACCTCCAAAATTTAGTAAGTAACGTATGACTTAAATTTCCACGAATTAGCAATGCATTTTATATTGCATTTTCGTAATAGTAACATATCCTTGTATTGTTGTAATTATTGTAAATGAAATCTCTCAATCATATATTCTTATCTTATACTTATCTTAGTATGTTTATTGAATGGTTTTACTTAACTAGTAGTGTTTTATAAAAGATTTTTAATTTTCGCGGTAGGAAGTACGGTTTATTTATACGCTATTGTTTCGTACTACATACTACTTAGATGACGGAAACATGCAGTAAGAATTCAGACACAAAGAATTGCAAGTAAGCTTACAAATTGTACAAACGACAATCCAAAAAGAAACAATGACGCGCTCTGCGCGGTATAACTTAGAGGCCACTAACCTGCCAAAGCCACAGACGCAACGCCAACCAAGACGAAGAGTATGACGCTCTGCATTGTAGCGTTGTGCTCCTGCAAATACTTGTCAAGAACTGGCTTTGCCTCATTCACTTGCACCTTTATATATGAAATTTTCCGTTTAAAATTGAAGCCTATACTCTCGCGCATCTCAATGCACGCCCGTTAACGGTTACAGTCAGCAAAAAATTGCCATCACATTAAGTTTCAAATACTACCTACTGAAGTATCGACAAAAACTTGATCTTCTTGATATAAATTCATCCTAATTACATTTTGAACTCGTATTGATAAGCCAATTATATTCATTGGGTACTTGGACTCTTAATACCGAATAATTTAAACATTAAACTATGAAATAATTTTTCTATGTAATAAAACTGTGTGATATCTGATTATAATTTTAATGAAAAGATTTTGTTTTTAATTTTATGCAAATAATATTATTAATATCAACTCTTTAAATATTCTTTAAATTTAAGCAATAACAGAAATAAAAAAATAACAATAACAAAATAAAAATCTTAGAGATGTTATAAAAATAATCTTCACGCCATTCCCAATTCAGGGGTAGACAGATGTCCAGACAATTAAGGCCGTTCGACCCACCTTCCTCCGAAAACATTTTTGGGACAATGCGGCAGGTGAGCCGGGCGTCGTCTGTCTCTCTGAGTCAATGATATAAAAACTTGGGAATCGAACTCGGGTCACTTGACTCGAATTAAGATCACCCAACAACTCGACTGTCTTGATTTTTTTTGATTTTTTATAAATTGAAAATATCGCATAAGTACGTATGGCGGTGACGTAAGAGGAGACTTTGCTGGGAACAGGATAGTGTCCCCAGCAAAGACGGGCAAAATTTATATTTTACAAATCACGCTGGGGCAAACAAAACCAACACCGAAACATCGTTTTCCCAAAGCGCCAATTGCATTCATTATTCAACTCCTTGTATTATTATAAGACTTTATTAAAAATAATAATAAATAATATATTAAACCTACTTTTTCCCATATATTTCATAGTATTACTTTCTTAACGGCCTATAAAGGCCTGCTACAGGATAAAAGTCTCCTCTTTAAAGAAGAATTTGTATGATCGCTTTACTTAGCGACCGTATAATTTGTTTTAGTTTAGTATTGTTTGAGTTGCCTACAGATGTCGGTATGGGAAGAAAAGAAGAAGTATAATACGCTTTCACTGATACCGCACGGTAAATTTATCCCACACATTGTATAGTAATTTATCCCGATTTTTTTCTATTTTCAACTTAACCTTATTCATAATTTAACACTAATCATCATGATTCTAAAATGATACAATTAATATATAAATCTATTATATAAATCCCTCTCACTCTCTTTGTCTTTCTTTCTCTAAAGTTTAAAAGATCCTGATATTTCAGCTGTTATAAGTGTTTTTATAATAATTAAGATGTAAGTATTGTCACACAGTAAAAACTTTTCTTTTAGAATGCAAAAGTTTATTGAATTCGAATTTCAAATTTTCGAATTGGAAATTTTAGATGACAGGTCAAGAAGTGGTCGCCCTCGGTGAAGAAGTGATAAAAGCTGTGAAGGCTCGAATTCAAAGAAATCCCAAACGTAAGCAGGAACTGTTGGCCCTTCAGATGGGGTTAAGCAGAACCACGGTGAAAATGGTGTTAAATGAAGACATAGGGCTTCGGGCATATCGAAGAAAGAAAGGACATTGTTAGAATGCTCGTCTGATGCACCTGAGACTGAAGAGATGCCGCGCTTTGATTAAGCGGTACGCGGGAAAAATATCGGGAAATTCTTTTTTCGGATGAAAAATTTTTTACCGTAGAAGAGAGCTACAACAAACAAAATGATAAGGTGTACGCACACAGTAGTGAAGAAGCGAGCGGTTGCTCGCTACGGTTATTAATACGGTTGTATTCCGCGTGTCCAACGAGGTCATTTTCCATCCTCGCTCATGGTATGGTTGGGAGTTTCTTATTGGGGCTTAACAGAGGTACATTTTTGCGAGAAAGGTGTAAAACGAATGCAGTTGTGTATCATAATACAGTCCTGACGGACCTTGTGGAACCTGTTTCCCATACCATGTTCAATAACAGGCACTGGGTATTCGAACAAGATTCGGCGCCAGCTCATAGAGCGAAGAGCACACAAGACTGGCTGGCGGCGCGTGAAATCGACTTCATCTGGCACGAAGACTGGCCCTCCTCCAGTCCAGATTTGAATCCGTTAGATTACAAGATATGGCAACACTTGGAGGAAAAGGCGTGCTCATAGCCTCATCCCAATTTGGAGTCACTCAAGACTTCCTTGATTAAGGCAGCCGCCGATATTGACATGGACCTCGTTCGTGCTGCGATAGACGACTGGCCGCACAGATTGAAGGCCTGTATTCAAAATCACGGAGGTCATTTTGAATAAACTTTAGTGTCATAAGAATCTATGTTTTGTTAAGTTCATTTTAGTATATAAATAGTTACATAATGAATAAACATGTTTTAATTATTTTAGGTTAAACATGTGACAGAATTTATGACCAGACTAGGTATATATATGTTAATTTATGTAGTTAGTTTTATATATACCTTATCACCATCTGATTACGGTATCACACGACTTATATGACGTCGTTGGTTGTTCTATAATATTTATTTATTCATGCGAACTACTACTATTGCGTCGGAAAATTTTAATTTAAATATTGTTTTAATGCAAATTGCATTTCCGACCCTTAAGAAAAGAATAAGCTCTCTTCATGAATGTTCTGTGGCAGAGTGTTCCTTAAAAACATTATTTTCTATCAAATCATAAAAGTTCCATCAAATCCAGCTTAATGGCTTGCGTTAGAATTCCATACAATCCTTTGTTCCATCAAATCCAGCTTGATGGCTTGCATTGTAATGCTTCAGGATATATCGCAATGTACTACGGTCCGACTTGGCCGCTGGAATAACTCAGAACAGTTCTTCGAAATATGCTATATGCCATAGAGACGCAGCATCCCTTCACAAAGCCAGACGATCAAACCGATCAAAGAGAACCTGATCGCCGTTGATTTGATCCGAAGAGTCGTTTCAAGTAATGAAATGGAAAGAGCCGGTACTGGGGGTTGCAGCCAAGAGATTAGAACAAAATAAATACCACCGGGCTCTAAATAAAAACCCAAACTAGACTAGGTACTTGGTATACGATAGTTATTGGTATTAAACACTGTTTCATCACACCAGACTCTTTCATTATTAAAAGTATTTGTTGATGATGGCACCTACACCCATTCAGTTAACTAAATAAATTAATTCTTGTCACATAAATGTGATGTGTTGGACAAGTCAGAGCACTAAACTAAGTGTTTTATACTGAAATAAAATACAATTTAACCTTGAACTAACAGTGTTTATTATAAAACAATGCACTATAATTTTACTTTATTTCCTACCATTAACATTTTCGAATTGTTTGCTATAAGTGTAAAATCTCATAGGTAATATCCACACGCAATTTTCCTATACTCAGGTAAGTAGGAGACCATAAAAACATATCGACCCACTTTCTCAACGAAGTTTATTTGGGACACAACGTGGCAGGTCTTCGTCTCAGTGTCTCGGGTGTCAAGCACCATGAGGTGTTGTTTGTAATATAAAAGTGGTCTATGTTACTCCTCATAACATTACATCCTTATTACAGCCGTTTGAAAGATTAGCCGGAACAAACAGACAGACAGACAACAATTGTAAAAACATGTTAATTTGGTGTATGTACAGTATATATTCATATACATGTGGTAAAAAAACGGTTATTTCAATATTACAAACAGGCACTGTACATAATACGTGTCACCCCTGGAGGTATAATTCACAAGCATTGTTTTCTATATATATATATATATATATATATATATATATATATATATATATATATATATATATATATATATATATATATATATATATATATATATATATATATATATATATATATATATATATATATATATATATATACATATATATATATATATATATATATATATATATATATATATATATATATATATATATATATATATATATATATATATATATATATTCTAAAGCGGAAAGTTGCACTGCTACTTGAAATAAAAAGTGGTATAAATATACTACGAATAGAAGCAGTTTGGCAAGTATAGTCCGGTCCTATACGTGTTACACTGAGTGCTACACTGTCATCAAAGTTCTGATTAGTGACAGTGAAATTCCGCCACATTTAAACCTTGAAACTGATTTTTAAGATATAAAAATTGTTGTTCACTCCTTTACCTACATACTATTTTCACTTTTATTTATCTACGTATTCACAAGATAACCAACAAATAAGCTTATCACCGTTAAGTCTTTTCAAACTAAATCTTACCAAAGCTTTTTTGTGAGAGATGGTCGTCGTCTACGACACAAATCGTATAAAAAACTCATTATTACGAGCCTTCCATTGGCTGATTTACCAATAGGCTAAATAGGCTTAATCCTAGGGCGATAAATAACACCTACCTATGTCGAAGAATTTTTGTTCATTTTCGAGAATTCATAGCGGGATAGATTCTCGAAAATGAACAAAACATCTTTAAAGAAAAACAATTATCAAACAAAAGTTATGTTTCTAAGTATGTTCCAGTATCCTGATTTCTAATAAAATTGTAAAATAAAATTATTATATATTTTATTTATCTTCACGAACAATCCCTGACGGGGTAGCCAGAGAGAACAGATCGCCAAGTGTCACGATCCCTACATACTGCTTCTTTCAGATTCATCATCTTCTTCATACATGCACGTCTAGGTATCCGAGTACTCTTGACCCTCCCCTCTTCGAGCAAGTTGCTCACATGGTCTTCGAAAGTTAGTCTCGGTCTACCTCGACACCTTTTAATATTAACTTTCGCGCTATATATTTTCTTCACCATTCGGTATTCACTCATTCGCTCAACATGCCCAAACCATCGAAGCACGCCCTTATCCATTTTTGAGACAAGGTCATCTCTGAAACCTGCCATATTGCGAATCTCTTCGTTTCGCTTTCGGTCGGCCATGGTAAGGCCGCACATTTTACGAAGAGATCGCATCTCCACTGCATTCAACCTGCTTCTTCTGGCATACCCAGGTTTCGCTGCCATATAACAAAGTCGGTACCAACACTGCGTTATGTATTGCATGGCGTGCACTTTTCACAACGCCTTGCCTTTTGATTAACACGCCTGTCCACATCTAAATCACATCTTCCATCCCGGCTAAACGCACTCCCCAAGTATACAATTTCATTCACCTCTTCTAAACATTCCTGATTTACCCAAATTTCGCACTTCGTTCTTTCTTCGTCCCTTTCAAATACCAGAACCTTAGTTTTATTAGCATTCAAACGGAGACCATTAATTTCACATTCTTCTTTCATACACGTGACTAATGCCTGCAGTTCTGCCTCTGATGGTGCAATAAGCACTGCATCATCAGCATATAGCAGACAATTTACTTTTATGTCACCCAATTTCACACCCAAATAGCTATCTTTCAGCTTCTGTAAACAGCTGTCGAGATACAGTATGAACAGCCAGGAAGACATGACACAACCCTGTTTTACGCCCGTTTCGACGCTAAACATGGGTGACAGGTCATGCCCTACCCGCACACAGGCTTTACAGTCACAGTAAAGTGACTGCACAGCCCTTAGCAATCGACCATCCACACCATACCCCGGCAACAGTTCCCACATTTTCTTCCTTACAACCTTATCAAATGCTTTCTCAAGATCCACAAAAGCACAGAAAATCTTCTGGTTAGCAACCAGAAGCTTCTCCGTGATCATGCGGAGAAAACATTTGATCCGTGTATCCTCTTCCAGGTCTAAATCCGCATTGTGCCTCCCATAGAAATCTTTCCGATTTATCTTGCATCCTACGTGTCAAAACCTTCGAGTAAACTTTACTTGCTAAACTGGTCAAGCTGATCGCCCGATAGCACCCGCAGTCATAATGTGAATCTATACCTTTATATAAAGGCACAATGACCGCGGATCGCCAATCATCCGGAACAGCCCCGTTCGCCAGCACAAATTGCACAGCAGATGAAATCTGTCCCAGACGCGTGGCCCACCATACTTGACCATTTCAGCAGTAACTCTGTCTAGTCCCGCAGCCTTACCACATTTCAAACTTCTAATCGCACTCTTTCATACTGATGACCTCAGTGTCATCGAGGTCCGAGTCTGGCGTACCAGTCACGGCGTCACCCCGGATCCCCACTAAGATCATCACACGCATACATCTCTCTATAAAATTCGCTCCATCGCTGCATGACGTCCGATTTTTCTGAGAGGACGTCATTAGTTCCCGAAAGCACTTTATTCATTCTTAAGGCTATCGCACCACTCCGGATCCTTCCAACCTCTTTCCAGAAGAGTTTGGAGTTCTCCTTGAAGTTGTGCGACAACCTTTCGTCCGCTTCCATTCTACAACTTTCACGCACTTCCTCAATCAATGCTTTCGTGTGAACTTTCTGGAGCTTATATCTTTCTTTCCTCTTCTCTCTCATATCTTTATCATTACTAGAGGCCAAGGAGTCTAAACATGCTTTCTTCTTCTTATTTACAGCTTCTTTCACTTCGTCATTCCACCATGCATCACCCTTTTACTTCTACCTCTTTTCACAGTTCCACACACGTCTTCCGCTGCACTAACTATTCCATCTCTAAGGCTCTGCCATATTTCTTCCACATTCTTTCCTGACATCGATGCTGTCCAGCTTTTCGGCTACCCTTGCTTGATTTTTATTCCTAGTTTCCGCTTCCTGAAGCTTCCAGCTTCGGATGCTACCGACCGACTGTAGTTCTGGTATCGCCGTCCGGTGGCGCCAACCCGCGAACAGACACCTAAATCTAGTAATCACTAGATAGTGATTCGTTCCCAGGTCAGCACCCCGGAACACTCGCGTATCCATCACCTGTTTTCGCAGTCGGTCATCCACCAGGAATAAATCGATCATACTTCTCTCATTCTCTCTTGTTCTAGTATACATATGGATTTTCTTGTAACTTCTTGTTTCTAAACATAGTGTTTGTCACAAGAAGACCCTTTTCCTTGCATACAGCCAGTATAAGCTTGCCAGCATCGTTAACCCTTTTATCACCAAACATTCCAAGCACCGACTCGTACCCTGGCCGAGCGGTACCAACCCATCCATTCAAATCACCACATTCAACAATTCTTTCATTTCCTCTAACCAATTCTAGAACTTCTCTTACATTCTCCCAAAACTCCTCCAGCTCAGCTCTGGACGACGAAGCTACCGGCGCATAAACAGCCAAAAGGAATAACTTCATCAGTCCCAATTTAAAGCGAACCCAGAGAAGTCTCGAGTTCACAACCTTATATTCAGTCATAACATCGACCAACCGAGACGACAGCAGCACCCCCACTCCCTGGCAGGCGCTCTCGCTCTCCGGGACTCCGGACCATAGAGCTAACGCCCCGCCAGGAGCTCTTCAGTACCGCTGCTCTTCCGCTTGGTCTCCGACAAACACACGACATCCAATTCTCTTTCTTTCATTATTTCAATCAACTCATTCGTCTTATATCTCATGCCTCCTCTAACATTCCACGGGCCAACTCTGCACTCCGTCCTCCACCTTCCGCCGTGTCGGGCTGTGCGTGACGGGTGGCGGTCCCCATCGCCGCTTTGCGCGCTGCATTCCACACCAACGGGGACGAACTGGTGTGCGTCGCCTTGGGGGGACGCCCTAACCCTCGTTGGCATGGGTACGCAGCAGCTGTGTAAAATAAAATTAAATAAATAAATAAATATCTTCATGCAATTCCTAATACAGCGGTAGACAGAGGTCTAGTCTAGACAATTAAGTCCCTTCGACCCACCTTCCACCGAAGATTTTAGGGACAACGTGACAGGTGGTGAGCTCATCGCCGTCAAAAAATCAAAATTGAGTTCTGTAAATTAGAAAAATAAATATGGCTGTTAAAAAGAAAAATAAAACGTTCGTCCATGAGTGCACAAAATAATAATATATATTTTTATTTTTACGAGTAACCTTTTAGTATTTTTTGTTGGGCACAAAAAATACTAAAAGGTTACTCGTAAAATTAAAAATATTATCAAAGAGATGCCAAGCGCTACTTTAAGGATGAAAATGATAATGTCGACAAAATAATAAAATCTATCATTAAACTACAACTTTTTTGACACCAGATTGTTAAAGGGTCGAAAGTACTAGAAATCTTAATTTTTATTTGATATTTTTTGTGATCTGTATAACATATTTTGAAAAAAAAAATCCTACACGAAATTGTTAGATGATACTTCAGTGTCTAGAAAAATTATTTTTTTGTAATAATCCTAAACAAAAATATAAAAAATTAAACTTCCTCCCTCACATTTATATTCACTTTAAATAATGGTCTTTAATAAAATACGAATATTTGATTTTTAGAGATAAGAGCAAAATTGTCGGTGGTCAGAATTTCGAGTCAAGAGGAGGAGTTCGATCCCCAGGTAGCAGGCTCGTGCCAATGGGTTTTTTCAAAAACTTATGAACGAATTGTATCGTTGGCTTGAACATTGAGTCGTCGACGGTACACCACCTGTCACGACGTCCCAAAAATGTCTTCGGTGGAAGGTGGGTTGAAACAACTTAAATGTCAAGACCTCAGTCTACTCCTGTATTGGGAACGGCGTTACGATATATATTAGAGGTAAGATCAGTGCCCCCCCCCCCAATTGTGGGGGGGGGGCACTATAAGGCCGACAACGCATCTGCTATGCCTCTGGTATTGCGAGTATTCATGGGCGGCGGTAATCACATACCATCACGTGAGCCACCTGCTCGTTTGCCTCCCTTTGCTATAAAAAAAGCCTCTTCAAAAATGTGTAAATGCCCCACTGGAGCCTTATGAGATTTGAATTGGCGTATGGTAATTCAATCAGATCACTATATATTTATCTTTGTATCTCTCCGGCTAGTGACATATTCACTTTACTATAGATTTTAAGTGATCATACCACTTAAAATCTCCTATAGTATATGAAATCTATAGGATATGAAGATATCGTAGGGCCAAACCGGTCGATCTTGAATATTAATAACGACTCGAAAGATAACTACCTTTTTAGCAAATATACCGAAGACAGGCAGATGCGACTGGCTTCTCGATATCCTGTTTATGGAAGAATGTCTAAAACAATAGCTTGAAGTTCATCTGCAAGTTCCGAATAAACAGCGTGAACTCTCAAACGTAAAGACATTGAGCACAGGTCTAATAGATTTTATGTAAGAAAACATAAAATATCGAAGATAAAAATTATAAACGACTTTTAGGCCTGTCAACGTTCGAATTTTCTTCATTCTGACATAATTTTGTTTCTATCACTTTTTGTTTACGTACAATATAACCATACCAAAGGATACTACATTATACTTGAAATATCTTCAGCATACACTTAAATAATTAACAGAACAATGAGTCGTTCCTTAAGTAAAATTTCCTGTTGGGTTTTATCTCAAAATAAATTTGATCGCCTTTTATACTAGAAACATATCTCCAATATTTATGAAAAATTAAACACTTGAAAAACAGTGGATGGATTATCTTTAATTCTCTTGAATTCAATTAAAAATAACCTTCAATTTAAAATATAAACTGACACAAGCGAAACTTTAAACCAGCGACCTCTCAGACCGACCCTCCTCGTAAAATAGAGAGATTTAAAATTTCAACTGATTCGTGCAGGACACTGTGGTTCATCGGAGCCAATAGTTGTATTGTACGTATACAAAAAATGGCTACAAGGTCTTTATGCATATGCAAAATTGAAATGAACATGACTATAGCGTCGATAAGCATGCTCCCCGTCAAGGCAATAGTGTTGACCCAATACTCGTTCCGGGTAAAGGGCGGGATAGTAACGGCATAGCAGTACGCGGTACATAGGCGAGTGCATACTCAGACTGATCGGATCTCTCGCGAGTACTTCTTCAATATCCTCTTCCTATACTCCACTGGGATATCACTATAAGCTAACAGTTTTGATTAGTAGTGCCAGTTTTAAAATCAGTTTATTTAAGCAATCACCTCTCACTAAAGTAATAAATCAGTCACTCATTTAATTGATACTGATTTTTTAAATATATTTTTTAACATTAGTTATAATATTATAATTAGCGCCCAAATTACTATAACATTATTGATAAATTTAGAAAGCCATATCTCTGTTACAATTTATCGTATTTGCCTAAAAGGATATTAATGACAGAATTCACATGTGCAGAAATAAAACAAATCAAAGATAATTAAAGAATAAATTGTTAAAAATTTATTTCAAAATAAAATAACATCAAGCATTTAAAATTGACGATTTTCATTGAAATTTATAATGAGCATAATTTCATCTAGGAAGAATAAATTCATACATACGAGTATAACAACAATCACAACTCAGCTTTTCTCATCACTCTTGAACATTGTTGTTGGACTTATGTATTACTATGTAGTTAAAGACAAAAAATTAAAAGAAATATACCCCTATTAAGTCATCAATGCTTTTAGAGACAAGAAAAGCACTTTTGTCAAGAAATATGAAACCATCAGAATATTAATCTTGGTTATAAGAGTACCAAATGATAACAATAAACAGAAAAATTTAATAAAAAATAATTTATAAATAATTTAAAATTGGAATTCACAATATACATTGAAATAAAAGGTTTTTTACATTTAAAATGCGAAATAATCAAATGGAATTTTCTTTTCGTGTGTGTACACACAGACACATTATAATTCTTATCAATATATTTATATAAATAACATTTAAACCTAGACCTTTATTTTTTACATTTTAGAGATATTTTTACAACCCTGTATCCACTATATGACAATATTGTGTTCAGTTATCAAGAAAATGCAAGTTGTACAAAATAGAACAACACAATTACAAATAGAACTATTGAAAAATGAGTTACGTAAAAAATATATGTCATGAAAATGCACAGATTTTGTTTAACTTATTACTGTAAGAATATTACAAAATATAGTCTGGATAATGCACATAAAACATGTGACATATGTATATAACTTAAATCATATGGAAGTCCTTGCATTTTGTGCTTCGGCTTTTACAAATATATGAGTAAAGAAAAATATATGTAAATTTTACATTTATATGGTATGGGGAATTTAAATAGTACGTCTAAATTGCAGAGAAGCAGAGGCTTCTTCTGAGTCTTACTTTGCCCTGACTGCTGTCTGTCGCTGCCGCAATGTCTTGTTAGTGTTCTGATCCACTTCAGGCAGATCAGAATCATCTATGGGGGCCTTTTTAACTGTAAAATAATACAATTCATCTTATTTGAATATATAATCGAAATTTACTGTATCTAAAAGTCTATAAAAATATATCTACTATATAAAACATAGATAATTTAAATATATTATTGGCTGTAAGAAGATCAGAGTCACAATAGCCGTGTGGTTGAGTGGTCGGAGTTTCGAGTCAAGAGACCCGAGCTTGTTCCTACCAATGGGGTTTTTCAAAACCTATCTACAATTTATATCGTTGGCTTGGACATAAAGAAGGCGAAAGGTTCTCTAGCTGTGACATTATCCCAAAAATTTCTTCCATGAAGGTGGGTCGAAAGGCCTTAATTGTCTAGACCTATGCCTACCTCAGTACTGGGACGGCGTGAATAAACTAAGTAAGGCATATTATTTAGAGCTTGATATTTGATGGCAGACTTGTACCAATGGGTTTATAAAAACTTATGTACGAATTATATCGTTGGCATGGACATAAAGACGGCGACGGGCTCACCACCTGTCACATTGTCCCAAAAATATCTTTGGTGGAAGGTGCGTCAAAGGGACTTAATTGCCTAAACTAGACCTCTGTCTACCCCTATATTGGGAATTGCATGAAGATATTTATTTATTTTTTGTTTATTTTAAGAAGGTTATAAAATGTAAGAAACTATGATTATTTAAGAACTTCATTTCTTATCAAAAAATATAAATAAAAATATGGGCATCTTTCACCCACTATAATAAAATAAAATAGAATAAATAATAGAATAAAATAGAATAGAAGTGGATGATAAATATCATAGTACAAAATATAGTAAAAAGTGGTATTACCATGATAATCTCGATATTAAAGAATAGTTTACCTTTTTCCTTCTTGGGTTTCTCCTTTTTCTCTTTCTTAGGTTTGTTCAAAGCTATTTGACGAGCCTCTTGTCTTTGTTTCATAGCTTCCGAAATGAAATTGAACATCAAGTATACCTTAAAAGGATAAGATGTGGCAATAATAACATTATACTTGAAATATCTTCAGCATACACTTAAATAATTAACAGAACAATGGGTCATTCCTTAAGTAAAATGTCCTGTTGGGTTTTATCTCAAAATAAATTTGATTGCCTTTGATACTAGAAACATATCTCCAATATTTATGAAAAATTAAACACTTGAAAAACAGTGGACGGATTAACATAAAATTTTCTCATTAAACTACCAAATAATATTATTATATATACTTTTTATCTACCAGTTCCAAAAAAATTAGAAAATTTCTAAGAGAGCAAATATTTGTTTATAATGTGAATAAAATTTATTTGTTTGGTGTTGGGGTTAAATTTGTCACTATCTTTATTCCTATGAAAGTGGGCCATTGCCATAGAAATGTTACAACTGAAAATATGATTCTTTTCAATTAAAGAAAATAACTTACTTGGAATGTAACCAACACAGAGAGAGCTGCAACACGTAGTACCAAGGGAGCAGCTCCGGCCAGACCAAAGTAGAAAGTAAGTACACCAAGCACCAATGAGCATAATCGTACGCCGACAAACACAGAGCCGTTGATAATGCTTAAGACTGAAATGGAATAAAATTAATGATGAGCTAAGAAATACAATTTATATTGTACTAGAATAAATTCATGATTTCAATTATTAAACACAAATAATAAGCTTGTTATTTTGTAAAATATAAATTATCTTTATAAGTATATTCAAATAATTAGATGACTTACATTTATCTAGATAATCTTCACGTTCTCCTCTTAATATTGTGTTCAAGCGGTAGCTATGGGCTACAAATTCAGCCAGGGAATGCAGTACCATGAGGCAGACACCTACACGCTGGAACCTATAACAAGGTTACATTATTTGATTTTAGTATTATTACTGCCCTCTGTGGCAGAGTGACAAACACACTGATATTCATGGTTTAACCAGCTTCAAGTGCCCGAGTCCCAAACAGGTCAATGCAGAAAACCACTTCTTCTGCATTGTCCCTGGTCAGGGTGTTTGTGGTATCTTTGTTGTTAAAGGTTAGAGGCACAAGGTTAGAGTTGAATCAGAAACTCTAACCGTAAAGTATAGCTCTAAGCTCAACAGAATAACAATTTACTTTGAGATCAGATCAATGTATTTCATGAGGTTCTTATTTATGCATGTTATTATTTATTTAACCACAGTATGGGATAGCCCTAGAAACAAAAAATTGCCAGATATCACAACAGCAAGGTAACTGCCACGGTCTACTTTCCATTAATGTGAACAAATATATTCCAAACATTTTACACAAGCATTCTTTACTTTTTTTATAAGGTTATATTTAAAAAAATTCAGCATGGTATGTTATAGTTATCTCTTACCTTTAGTCACCTCCTCATCTTCCAAAGGCATACAGGCAGAGAAGGAGTGAAATATTCTTATCCAGTAACCACATGGCCATATTATTTTAAAAAAGCAAAAAAAAAATTAAACAAAACTTTTCTTACTTGAATATGTATGCCAGTGCCACAAATGCAAATGCGGCTGCAGCATGTCGAATGCGTCCTGCCCACTCATCTTTTTTGATTCTCTGGAAGTACAATTCAGGAATGGTGTGTAGCCAATAGGCGGCTTGTACAACCCACCATAATTTCAGCAAGAAGCTCATTGGGTGATTTGGAAAACCTTAAAACAAAATTATATATTAAACCACTTAAAAATTACCTTATAATTATTAATATTTCCATAAGTAAAAAAAGTTAAATAAACTTTTTCTAAGGGAAGCTTCACAGTAACTAACTGTGCAGATACATCAGAGACTGACATATTATAAGCATGTACGGTACTGAATTTGAGTATAATAGCTACTTATATACACTCAATGAGATAGCAATGAGACAAGCCTGCAGTATACTAAGAAATTATTATAAATATAACAGTTTATTTGATGTGAATTGATATGTTGCTATATAGTTCCAACACATTTTTTTAACATTAAAAAAAAATAACATAAGTCAAAGAATTTGAATAACTAAAATGTGAAAGTAGTCACATACCATTATCCAACTAATATTGTAATAAATATAGAAGATCACATACAAATAGTTACATTAGCTACTTCAAATGGTGGATGAACTTTAAACAGCTAGTATTGTAATACATTTTAGAGCAGACTGAAATCAAGAATTTAATAAGCTGTCTGTTATCTTATTTATAATGACTATAATAATAAAAATTACATGTACATTAAATAAATTCCAAACAAAGGTGTATATGATCAACCATCTAATGCCTTAGTTATTATTAGGAAATGCAAAATTAAATATTGAATATAAAAGTTAATATTCAATATTGATTATACTAGATTAAAATATAATAGTAATAAAAAATAATTACCATCCCAGAGATGTGAAATCTTGAAAATAAATCCTTCACGAAGAATAGCATCACCACCCCAAAGGAGGGTTACTAAATGAAACACAACCAACTGGCCAGACTCATTCAGTGCACTTAGTCTTGACTTTGAAAGATGAAACTTCTTTGATATTTTCTACAAAAGATGTAATAGTCATTACTATACTTAACAAACATTAAATAAACATATGTTTATAACATATTTTACTTACATCCAAGAAGTACTCTTGTAAGATAGCATGCATGACAATGCACACAAGGGAATAGAAGAAAACAGCGCCAGCATCTTTCCAACCAGCTACATAAAAGAATGTTTCTCCTTTAGGAAATTCCCTGGATGGTTCAACTCCACTGATATTATGATGTAGACTGATGAATAAACTTGCAATCGGACTTGTAGACTGAACAACAAAGGGGTTTCATTTATGAAAAAACAGTTATACACAAATTATAATATTAAATCGTTCAATAAATGGCATACGTGGCATTCAATTATCACTTACCTGAACCATCAGACCCACTAAGAAAACCATAACGATACATGAAACTATATCCGCATGATTTTGAATCACAAATTCATGGCTAAAAATTGGTGGGCTCTTGTTAGATTTCCTTCCTATAACAGGTTTAATACCCATCGTTCCTGTTAGTAACCTGAAATGAAATATGTCTTCAAAATTAAGCTCGAATAAATAAACGAAACACAAACCTTAAATTATTAATAGTTGAGATAATGGTAAAATGTGTAATAATGTTAACAATGCATACCACTAGACACCCACTATGAAATACAAGCAGAATAAAATATTTACTGACAGCAATTCAGCCGATAAAATTAACTGACGTGACACTTTCACTTGCTACGCGGCCAAACGTCAACAACCTGAAAATTTGAAGCTGTTGGTTGTGATGACAGATAGTTGAGTTGGCATAAGTGTGAACATTTAAAATTGAGATTTTTGTCCAGTTTTGGCTTGTAATCGATCAAAATTTGCAAAATACTAGTTAAGAATTTGACACAAATATTCCTGTTGTTGCTTATAAATTGATTATTTTACAATAAATAAGGAAGATGTAACTTTAAAAAAGTGTATACATAAATTTAAAGTTATGTTTTCGCATTACAGACTAACTTATTACTGCCTTTTATCTTATATTTTTTTGGTTATAGTACTTGTTATTTATTATACTAAATGACTCTATATGTATTAAAAAATAAAAATCACATACTGCTAATTGCTTCAAAAAGCAATCAATCAATATCTATCGATTATTTTGGTTAGGTTGGTTTCTTATATTGCTATCCCGCTTATTTGATTTCATTATTTCGCTTTTGCTCTCCCGAGTCTCGCCATGAAGCTGAAAAGGCCGTCAGGCTCACAGAATTTACTGTAAATGTTTTTTAGTAAAACAAAAAAATGACAGCGTGGTTACTGCAGAAGCTTTATAGGGGGGCTAAAAAGAATATAGCACCCCTTTCCTCCCGTGGGAGTCACAAGAGAATACAGAACAATACAGAAACCGCGTTCTATATATTACTTTAATTCAATGAATTCATTACGATGGCAAGCGGCGGGAGTTCATCCTTGCCTTTCGCCACTTCTTGCTCATATAATATTATTATTTTAAAACGGTTATTATTTTGGTGTAAAATAATATATTATTAAAACTTATTTATTATACAACTTCATCCCAAATATGTTATTGTAATCCATTATTTTTATTTTGTTAAAAATTATTTAAGTTCAACCATTTATAGCGCGTTTAATAAAGATTCAAAAATGAGATATGATAACTGCCTTTTTAACTTAAAAAAATACCTACTTTATCTAATTAAAAACCTATTTTAATATCAATGTACTATTTCCACTTAATATCTATCTTTATTTTTTTTCTACTGTACTTTATATTTCTACCTCCTCTACTTTCAACCCATTATTACACAAACAAGGGTTAATAAGGAGGCAAATTATTTATTCGTCGAAATAAAAACACTTCATATATCAATATACAATTCATAGATAAATTGAGGATAATTTCCTTAATAGAAGCGTTTTACGTACCATTAAAACGCATATCATATCTGGAGCCTTATTCGAAGCCTTATTGAACATTTTGACAGTGGCAATCCTTTCTAGTTTTGCCCTTCCCTATCGTTTCCCTTTCCAATGAATCCGCCATTTTTTCTCCCTTCTCTTTTCACCGGGCGTCTACGCTATGGGTTGCTAAAAAGTGTGGCTTCGAATAAGGCTCTAGATATTATTTGCTTGTTTTAAAATTGCTTTTACCCAACTAGCGACTAGCGTTTTTGTGGCCGGTTTTGGTTGCCCACAACGGTAACGAATAGCCTATCAGTTGAGCATGCAGCACGCCTATCTTTATCAGCATCGATTAATTTTCTGATCCACAATACTAGACAAGACTAGACTACAAACTAAGACAAGATTTATCGTTAACATCTGTTATTTTCGAACCAGGTTTTAGAATAATGGAATGGCCAAAAATTATACTACCTTGTTATAGTAAACAGCGCTCTACCGAAACACTTAACAATGTTAGGTCATGGAGCAGAGTAGTAGGAGAACTGCACACTTGAGGTCTCGTGGCAGTGTTTCCGCCACCATTGCAGCTCCATTAGATTTGACCGGGGGAGGGGTAATCTGATCTGAGGAGAACACCGAAGTAATTCGTTTTGGTGTTTTAATAAAAAATAATAAATAAATAAATATCTTCACGCAATACAGGGTAGACAGAGGTCTAGTCTAGACAACTAAGTCCCCACCTTCCACCGAAGATATTTTCGGGACAACGTGATAGGTGGTGAGCCCGTCGCCGTTTTTATGTCAAAGCCAACGATATTTAATTCGTACTTAAGTTTTTTAAAAATCCATTGGTACGAGCCTGCCACCTGGCCATCGAACTCGAAATCCGGACCACCCAACCACTCGGCTATGGTGACTTTTTGACTATCGTGGTGTTTTAATAAATATCGGAAATTCAATCATCCTCAGGGGATCACTGATCGAGTGAAGTTCAGATGACCTACCACAACTTGATCTTCGCGTAGTGACACTTTTCTCTTCTCAACAAGTCTTGAGATCATGTTTCGGAGATTGTGGATCTTTTGACTTTTGACTTGTTTTGTGAAGCAATCAATTAGTCGACGAGGAACACCATAGTGGGAATCCTCTTTCTCGAAACGTTTCTGCCATACAATTTGTCAGAGAAGCAAAAACTTTGGGTGCAGTTGCCAGACAGAAAGATAAACAGGTCATTTGTAGAAGCTGACCTCTGTACCACAATCGGAAGAAAATGCGGTGAATTGCCACTAGCTTGTGATAATAGGCCTGCGTCAGGTCTACTTTTACTAATCAATTGTTTGATTGAAATAAATTGCCAATTCTTTTCATGGGGATTATTTGACATTTTCATATTTTTATAAAACTGTTTAGTTTTTTCAAATTGAAAATCGGCCGAAAAGTACCGTCGCTTTTGGGAATTAGAAAAATTTTGTACTTAAACTCGGTATTAACAGAGCTTTCTCTAAAATCTTCCAATTCGTTAAAATTGTATGACTAAATCCATTTCTATTGATGAGGGAGTCTGCAAACGTTTGCTCATCAGCACAGGTGAGATCATTGGGGTTTTGTATGGAACGATCGGAACACCGAAGGAATGTCAATAATTATTACTCTGTTTACCCGAGTCTTTTCTTTTAGAGAGAATATATTCGTGGGCAAACCTATTGAAATTACTGTATTGTTGGTTATTTTCTTGCGGTTGGCGAAGATCAGCCCACTGTTTTGTGAAAGGACTGTGCAAAAATCTCTCGTTCGTAAAAGAGGCATTAATACTTTGCGGATAATTAGGAAAATTACCTAGTTCACAACCCTGTGCGTGTATTAATCTGTTTCTTAAAGACACTAACATAGTAGGGCCAGCTTGCGCAGACTGAAGCCCATTTGTCTTTACTTGAGTGTAACTTACTTACTTTTTAATAAATTCAGTAAAAGCTTTGTCATCAACTGTAAGGCTTAGTGACGGAGGTATTTTCTTAAAAGAATGTTTTATATATTGATCTTTAATTAACATAAGAAATCCTCCTAACGTCTTTGCTCTATTCAATCAACTCGACGACCGAAAATCATTTGTAAGCAATTATTAGTAATTTGTATTATTTGATCACTCAATGAAGTTCCATTTAAATCATTGTGTTGTTAAGCCCTTGCCTTGTTGAAGAGTTTCACTCTATAAGACCATCGCATGTGACAGGACGACAAGATTAAGCGAATTACTTTCTTGAAAGGGTTTAATTATATCGTAACTTCTAAATCAGTACATCCCGGACCCGATCATAACTTTTGGTTAACACATAGCGTGTATGATATGATAACAGCATATCGAACGTTATTCCAGTTTTTTCTATTGAAATGTTGAAGTGATTGAAATATGTTTAGATGTTCAGAAAAAGTAATGGAACTGAGGGTATAGGGTATTGGTTGAATTACTTGGCTCTGTTAGAACGACGTCTGGTTCTATTTTTCACGCGAGCCTTCATTGTCAGAATCCAAGTTTTGTGATAAATTAAATAAATAATTTTGGATTTCACTGACCTGCTGGGCAAGATTTTAAATTACCTTACCCTCTTTATCCTTATGAAACGTCTTAGGTTTCTGCATTATCGACTTCGCCTTTCTTTTACCTGTTGACATTAAGAGACTTCTTCGTTTCACTTTCCGATGCACTGACTCATTTAACTGAATTTCTTCACTACTATCACTAAATTTTATCTGCTCTATGTTGCCACGTTACAAAAAAGGATTACTACTCTCAAAATGTTTAATAAGGTTTCGAATAACGGCGAAGGATATAATACAAAAACTCAAACAAAGAAGAAACAGGGCGAAACAAGCACCAGAGATATATGAGATATTTTATTTATTTTTAACTGCTGCGTGTTTAGTATCAGTGAAACGGTGTATTCCTGTAATAACAATGGATACTAATTCACACTTTGGAATACATAATGGATTATTAGGTTAAAGCAGAGTAAAATTGAGCGAGTTACTAGGAACACCCGCCAAATGGATACGGTTTTCAAAAAAAAAAAAATGACTTTAAATGAAATTATAAATTAAAGCGTTATTTATGAAATGTAACACAACCCCGTTTCTTCGTAAACCCCAACATTAATACATGTTACAATGAAACCAAACAACATAATTAAATTTGACAATACTTTTTACGTCCTTGGCGCGTCATGCGATAAAGTGTACTAACCTGGGAAATGAGAACAGAATCTCTTGTTGGCGTGAAGGCTCCTACTGTATTATTCCGTATTCTGGAGTAAACAACAAGACCCACTTGTTTTTGTCACAAGAGTTATGGTATACGTACATAAACTCCATTCGTTTATTTCAAGTGCCAGAAATATGTCATATTTGAGTTTTAATCAAAATCTTTTTAATATAGCCTGAGCTTATACTGTGTAAACCACTCGAGAAATAAGGAAAATTCTGAAGAGTACCTTTATGCTTATAATTGCAATGAAGTGTCTAAGGTGCAAGGAGTCTGGTTCTGCGTTCCGATCGTCAATCCGTTAGCCAAGCGCAACGATTACAACAAACCCCGTTATATTAACACCGATAGATGCTGTTATATTAACACCGATAATAATAGACAAGTATTGTTAAGTAATAGAAATATTTTTCGCCATGTAATAATGGACTTCTGAAGCTCTGGATAATCGTGACTAAAGTGTAAGTCAAAGTGCTATAAAATAAAAATAGTAACCTAGTTCGTTGATCATTAGATACAACCACTCTCCTTTTTCAGTTTAGCAGACTTTTTATGACTGAATTTAACAGTTTCTAAAGTATAATATTAGTCCTCCCCACCCCGTTAATCCACCATGACATCTTTAAGTTGCCATGACACTCTTAGTAACCGAAATGACGATTGCATCAACCGAAATGAACACTGTCACTGGTGCCGAATTTTAAACTAGACTGGATTTCGAGACAGTCCCATCTGACGGTAGCCAACAAAATTTTTAAGACTTTTCTCTTAGAGTAGTAGAAAATAATTCAACTAGTTATAAAATTTTAGCTTGAACGGAAATAACTGCGCCGCTCTTACGGACTTTCTTTGTCAATTTTAAACCTCAACTTCGCTCAATTAAATAAATATCTTCACGCAATTCCTAATAGAGGTGGACAGAGGTCTAGACAATTAAGTCCTTCCGACCCGATCTTCCACCGAAGACATTTTTTGGGACAACGTAACAGTTGGTGAGCCCGTCGCCGTCTTTATGTCCAAGCCAACGATATAAATCGTACATGAGTTTTTGAAACCTATTGGTACGAGCCTTAGGGATCGAACTCGAGTCTCTTGACTTAAATTCCGAGCACCCAACCGCTATCGTGATTTACTGACCAATTGTTTTTTTTATATTTGTCGTATTGAATTTGCAACTGTCTTACATACAAAAGTCGCAAATGATTGACTTATATCCTCTTTTTAATTAATCTTTCAAGATAATTTTATCAAAGATCAATTGCCTCTTTGGATTTTATATCGTATAAATATATCGAAAATTAAAAGAAAATACCATATCATCATAGCATTATCTATTTTATTGCAAAATCATGTTAATAAATATACTTTGGCAAAAAAAAGTTCTTAGCTTTTATAATTATTATACAAAAAATGTGCCCACTGATATTATTATTTTACATAATATGGTTTCAATTAAAATGCATTTGTTTTACTTTCCTTAAACTTTACTACTGGAGGCGTTATTTGTATTAAATTCTAAAAAGTCTTTGAGCAATGTTGTTCGTCTTTTTTCTGCAATATCCATTTGATTTTCTAAGTCACCGCGGTCCGTAGTTTCAGCTCTTTCAACTTTCCAGGAAAGATTTTCTATTTCAGCTTCCAACTGGGCCTTTAAAAAAAATTTATAGTATAGTTATTATAATGATGTCATGTAAACTATTAATTATTTCAAAACAGAATTGAATATGAAATATCTACGTTATTCACAATTATGAATGTAGGCTACATTATTCACTAAAATTCTTTAGAAGTTTTTTGATACATTAGAAGTTTGAAAAGATTTTAAATATACATAACCAATTCTCCTACTTTGACTAGGTTTCATGCCTTGTTTCCTGTAGCAGAAGCTTGCTTTAATCTCATCCCATGTTAATCCCTAATCCTAACATGAATGTGAATTATCTAATCATGATGAAGAAAACAAACCTGCTGATATTCAAAGAGCGCCTTCCGTGGTCCAATCTCCATATAATATGCAAAAGGATATGTGTACTGTAGAGTATATCGACAGCGCTTTAATAGTCGGGCAGAATCCCAAAGATATTGCCAATCTATCCAGGTTCCTTCACCTGCCATAACCTATATACATTTGAAAAAATTTTCAAATCTTTCTTTAATATCTATAATGACAAGTAACTACTTTTCTATGTAAAGTAGATTATAAACAATAAAGTTAGTAAAGGGTAAGTATTTAAAGGAAAGAAGGGTATCTATTTTAGAGAAACTGACTGGAGTTCCTAACTCGTCTGATCTTCTAATTATAATATTGCAAATATTCCTTTAAAAGTGTAGTAATAAATGGAGATGGGGTGTCATACATCTTTTCAAATTGCGAATGCAATTAGCAGTAATGCTACAAAAGACAGCTATAGGGGTCCTGAACAATTCATTATTTACCTTCTGGTTGATACGACTTTTTAGATTTGCTAATGTCTGCTCTTCCAATTTTAAAGATCGGGCATGGTTTTCCCATCTTTCATAATAATGAAGATATTTTTTTAGGGCCTCTCGAGCCTGAAATGGTTATAAATATCACAAATACGTTTAAAGTATTTTATAAAATTTATGGTACTTATTTTAAATTAAATATTCCACCTGTGCCAGTTGATTATCATTAATTAAATTTGGATCCTCCTTGTATCGACTGCACTCATAGTATTCAGATCCATGTGTTTTCCAATCACCTAGACAAACCCAACAAAAATCATATCTACATGATCCACATTGCATATGGTTACATCCTCCATTTTTTTCAATACATATTTGACATTTAGGACAATCCTGTAAAAAAATCATTATTAAATAATATATAAATACATACAATTCATATTTATTTATTTATTTGCAGGAAATATGGTAATTACAGATGTTAAAACTATACATATATGTCAATCATATTTCGCCATGTCGGCATGCCAATACATTAGAAATAGAATTTAAAATTCTTAATTTAAAGGATAGAATTTTACTAAACATTAATAATATATAGATTATTGTCAAGAAAAGTTATACACTAATGTCATTATCTAAAGTTCGTCTAATATTTGGTAGTAACAGTCTCCAGGTCAGGCAATATTTCTTAAGATAAGGTTTCATCTATTACACAAAATCATTAAGATATGAAGCTAATACAATTATGACATATTCCGTAGTGGTATATATAAGTAATGACAACAAAAGAACAAAAATTAATACAAAAGAAAAATAAGGTACAAATATCAATTTTGCAGATTTACCAAAAAGAAACAGTACTTATTTCTGCTTAAAGCAAAAAAATTCATCTACTGAATAGAAAAAATTTTTAATGAGCCATTGCTTTAATCTACTCTGAAAGTTTTTAAGAGTAAGTTCTCGAAAATTATATATCTTAATACACATAAAAAAACAATTTTTCTGAAATAAAGATGTTTTGCACCTAGGAAAACTTAACTTCGTTATGTCTCGATGTGGAAATCTTTCATTTGCATCAGTACATCTAAGGAACAATTAAGGATATTTTTTTACGAATGTTCCGATTTCATAAATATATAAAGAATACAATGTAAGAATTTTTAGCTCTTTGAAAATTGGTCTACAAGATTCAAGAGGGCCACATCCACAGATTGCTCTAATACATTTTTTCTGTATTACAAAAGCTCTGTTAAAATTTGTGGAATTTCCCCGATTAAAATTCCATAACGTAAGATAGATCCCACATAACCATACGCTAACATCGCTGCTTCATTATTAACTAAGTTTCTCAGTCGCCTAAGCGCATAAACAAACTTATTTAATTTGTCGCACATTAATCTTATATGAATTTTCCAACTACAGTGTTGGTCTAAAGTTAAGCCAAGAAATTTTACTTCTGTAACATTTTCAATTTCTTGGTTATGGTTCATAATTTTAATTTTTGGAATATCTGCCCGATTTGTGGAGAATGTAATATGTTTAGTTTTAAGTAAGTTTGGACATAAATTATTATTTTCTAACCATTTTATAGTTGATATTACTGTATAATTAACTAGATGTTCATACTCTGAAGGTTTCTTTTCATCTGCTATAAGGACTGATATGTCATCGGCATACAAGATGCATTGCTGATTGATTGCTAATGGTAGATCATTGATGTATAAAATAAAAAATAGGGGTCCGAGGGTAGTGCCCTGAGGGACGCCTTTAGAAATTTGTTTTAAATTCGAGCTATAAGTGACTTGATCTCCATATTCATTAGTTCTAGTTATTTGTACATATTGCTTTCTGTTAAATAAGTAAGATTTTACCCATTCATGTGCAACTTAACGCCATAGTTTTCAATTTTATTTAGCAGCAGATCGTGTTCTACAAAATCGAAAGCCTTACTCATATCGAAAAAAACACCGGTAACCTTTCTACCTTTGTCAATGTTCTGCGTTATATGGTTAACAAGCATGAAATGAGCTAAAGTGGTGGATTTGTCTTTTTGGAAGCCGTTTTGTTCTTCCCGTATAACTTTATATTTATCAAATATTTTCGCTATTATTGGAATAAGAGCTATGGGTCGATAATTATTTATATCTTTTTTATTTCCTTTTTTAAATATGGGTTTAATTATAGAAGTTTTTAGTTTTTCTGGGAATATTCCGCATTCAAATGATAAGTTAATAATATAAGTTAAATTGGAGACATCTGATCAGCACAGGATTTCAATACTTTTGTTGAAATTCCGTCATAGCCCAAAGACTTCATGTTATTTAATTTTTGTATAATTTTTGATATTTCATCTACAGAGCATGGTTGTAGAAATATGCTTTCATTTATAGTATGTAATGTTTTTGTGGGATTTGATTTACCTCTATACCTACGTTGGTTACATAAATTAATAAAAAAGTTGTTGAAGATATTTGCAATTTTGATTGGATCTTAGAACAATTTTTCGTTGTTATAAATTGACTCTATACCATCGTTTTTTTTTTTTTAAGGAGTTCCCAGGCTGCTTTACATTTGTTTTTAGAGTTATTAATAAAATTATTGTTAGCATTATTTTTAGCTTTTATAACACATGTTTTTAAAATTTTAGAATTGGTCTGCACTCGTGTTTTAATTTTATTTGTTTTGTTTTTATACATCATAGTTAATAATTTCCTCTTTTGTGCGACACGACTTTTTGATACCTTTTGTAATCCATTTTGTAGTTGTATTGTTTTTTCTTATTCTAACTTTTAATATAGGAAAGCATATGTTATAAAACATTATTAAAGTTTCATGAAATTTATTAAATGCACTGTTAACCTCCTTGTCCTCTATTACCTCTCTCCAAAAAAAATTAGAAAAGCATTGTTTGAATTTTATCATATTTTCCACGTTATAGTCTCTTATAAATATAGAGTGATTTAAATTCGTTTCCTGTATTAAATTTGTATGTTTGAATTCTAGTGTTTGTGCAGTTTCGTGATCAGATAGATGTAGCAAATGTATTTTACCAGAAGCATTTCTAATGTTGCTTACTCTTTGGTCTAGGCACGATGCTTTACGAGTAGGTTTATTTATATGCGTTTTTAATCATAGTTTGCTAAAAAATCTTTAAATTCTAAAGTCAATTAATTTTCTACAAGTATATTAATGTTAAAATCACCCGCTATAATAATTCTTTTATTTTTTAGCATTGATAATTTATTTAGTAATATTTCTAACTTATTAAAAAATATGTATGTATTTGAAATTGGGGTTCTATAAAGGCATATAATTATGCAATTAAAAATTGGTATTTCAATACCACAGCATTCGAAAGATTTTTCGACAGATAATTCATTACAAAAAGATAACACATTAAAATCATATTTTTTTCTGATTAAAATGGCAACCCCTCCTCGACATTCATATAATCTACCGTATGAGGCAGCTACTCTGAAATCTCTCAAATTTATATTGAGTTCATGTCCAGATTTTAGAAAAGTCTCAGTAAAGCAAAGTACGTTTAAATATGTGTGAGCTGTAGCAAACTCTTTAATACATATTTCTATAGTTAATAATTTATTAAGCAGACCCACTATCTTTTGATGAAAAATTGTTACTTTGTTGTTGATCTCATTTACATTGACGAAAGGAGTTATCTTTTTTATTTAAGGTAGAGTTGTGTAAACAGTCTATGTTTAAATTCGGTTTTACATTAATTGTCTTAAAATAATACGGTATTGTACCTTTCCTTAATAGTTGTTGTGTTTCAAATCTTTCCTTTGTAACAGTTTGTCTTTTTGCTTGCATTTTCATAAAATAGTAAGGGATAGTTCCCGGTTTTTGTATCATTCCTGATAAAGTTTTTGATCTTTTGGGTTTTAAAAACATATCTGCATAGTCATTAGTATCTATAAAGAAATTAATTTTATAACAAAGTTTGTCAAAATATTGTTTTTTACTTAGAAATCTATTTGATAAATATATAAATTTACAATTTTGCACATTATTTCCCAATGATTTTAGTGTATGATTTAATTTAACAGTGTTTAGATAATTATTGTTATTTACACTTAACAGTATAATATTTAATTTACGCATATATCTTAATGCAGCAGAAAGTTCAATACTAAGTTTTGTAGGATTAGTGTCATTTTCACCCACCCACAACACGATATAATTAAAGTTGTTTTCCTGAAGCGTATAACACGTTTTTAGAGTTTCTTGAGCCGTAGCAAAGGGTTTAGTAATAGACGAGATATTGTATTTGTAATAAATTGATTGTTCTCTAGAAATTATTAAATGTGATGCTAGTCCGACACATTGCTGACCACCAATTATGAGTATTTTCCTTTCAATATTGTTTTTAAAAAGTTTGTTCTTAAAAGTTATAGGTGATTTGTTAGCTTTGTTACGTGTAGCGCCATCTATTGTTCTAAATTGTGACTTTATACATATATTGTTGGTGGTTTGCAAAGTTTCGGTTTGCGGTTTTAGAGTTAGTTGAGAATCATAGTGTTTATCTTATTTTGAATTATAGTGTCAGTTTTAATAGCTAATTCTCGGTAGCTAGTATTATGTTCATTAAGTGAGTTTTCTATTAACATCTTGCGTGATTGCCTTCTTAATGTTTTTTTGGTCGAAAAAAAATTTTTTGTACTGATTAATATTTAAGTAGTCTATAAATTGTAATATACATCTGAAACAAAAGCCTAACAAAAACGCATCTAGATATCTAATACCTACTATTTATTTTTACATAATTCTCTAAGTGAAAGCAATTCTAAATGAGATGGCGCTATATATTGACTTTAATTCCATGTAGTGGACTCTGTGTTTGAACCTAGAACTAGATACAATGGAGTACAGCATATTATATAAGATACTTTTCATTATGACAAATTTCCAATACATTTGTAGCCATTAGTTTAAAATGCAAAAAAAATAGGTGTACATATACAAATATATTTTAAAAGCTAAAATCATGAAATAAAGAAACAAGCAAATAAAATAAGGCAAATTTTCAAGCAACTTTTGTTACACTGTTAATCACCTCTCAATAAAATTACTAGCTCCTGTACCTGATTCACACATAGTCAAAATTGTAGTTATAAATAAATAACGTTACTTATCAAATTCTAATAATAATATTTAAAATAGTGATATACAAAAATGTAAAGAAATATGTCTGTAAACAAGTATGAGGTGAAATAAATTGTAGAATCAAGAAAATATTATATTGAAACACAGGGTCATCTACTGAGTATTCTCAACACTATAAACAAAAGATGCATGCATACACTGAGTATTACATCTACTGAGTATTCTCAACAATAGTGTTCTCAACAAAAGATGGATACACTAACTGTGTGAACTTATATACACAGTGCAGTCAGCACCACAATCTCTAAGATAATTAGAAATTTGACAAATAAATTATACAAACCCTCAATAATATAAAATAAAAGGGAAATTAAATAAAAAATATATAATAAAAGGGATAGCAAACCTTTGTATGAGCACTAATATAATTAGCAGTTTCTGAGTCATCAGCACATTTAATAAGCCATAGACGTATGGTTGCACAGTCTGTAGGAGCATGATGGGGTGCCCCACAAGAAAAACATGTCAGTAATTCACAGCCTAGGCATTCCACACGACGGGCTCCTTCTCGGACCCATGCCTGATAAATCCACTGCAAAATAATTCTTTATTATAATTAATAAAAATATATAAAAAAAAATCTTCACGCAATTCCCAATACAGGGGTAGACAGAGGTAGAGTCTAGACAATTGAGTCCCTTTGACCCACCTTCCACCGAAGATATTTTAGGAACCACGTGACAGGTGGTGAGCCCGTCGCCGTCTTTATGTCCAAGCCAACGATGGAATTCGTACATAAGTTTTTGAAAAACTCATTGGTACTGCCACCTGGGGATCGAACTCGGGTCTCTCGACTCGAAATTCCGACCACATCTCGGCTATCATGGCTTATTATAATTAATGTAATTAATAATTTATTATTACAATTGTTTATATACATATTGTATGTATATCTTAAAATTAAAAAGTATATTGATCACATAGTATTACAACGGTAACCATTGTACTAATTGTCTATGCCAAAATATTGAATCATATAGATATTTAAGCAAAAAATATGTCAATATAATTTTTCATGCTGATAGTTGCTATGTTTTTGATCAGAGGGCCTCTTCAAATGCATATTGGTGGTCATGTCCTCAATAGAAGTGTGAAGTTAGAATGACTGAGGTGACTATCTAGTTTATTGATTCCAAATTAATAAACTAGACAGTCACAACAACACACACAGCTAAGAGAGCAATAATCTGTTGGCAAGCCAAGAAAATGAAAAGGACTTTCAGTTGACTAAGTTTGATTTTAGAGCAGTGCTATTAATTATAAATATTAAATATATTAAATTATATTTGTTAAATTATATTATTATAATAAAATTATAATACACTATTTTTAATTAAAACAAGGCCAAGTTACTAGTTTTTATCCCAACAAGATATATGTATATTCTTTTTATCCCTATTAATAAAAAAAAGTACACAAAGGCTGGTTTGAACTTTTGTAAATAGAAGTACACATATACATTTATATAAATTATTTCTATTATGTTTATTTATTTTATTTTATTTATTTCTATTGTTACAAAAGCTTGAAAAGGCGTATGTTAACTTACCTGACAATTCGGACCAGGACAGAACCTTAGCTGTGGATGTGATTTGACATGGTCCTTAAACATGAATTGCTGGTAGCGTTCTCGAAGGGCCGGTTTGGTAACATGTGATAACACAAAATCTTCCGGGGCCAACACTTCACAGTCTTGTGCCATACATTGTATTGCATTTGAGACACCTAGCAAGTAAGAAAAAATAAGTACTGCAATCTATTTAGCTATTATACACAAATAACTTCTAATCTTCACAAGCTTTTCCAATGCCCCCTGCATTGGAAAAGCTTGTGAAGATTAGATATAGACAAGTATGAAAAATTTAATCTTTTTGACTTTCCACTGAAGACTATTTCTTTTCCAAGGGTGTCTGTGTGCGAATGTGACAGGTGTCCAAGTCAACAGTATAATTTACTAATTACACATACATGCTTAAATACATATTTAGATAGATAAATACTTATAAACATATTTAAACATCTATGACTTGAGTACAAACATTTATATTCAAACACAAATGTGTCCCCAGCAGATCTTAAACCCGCCACCCTTTCACCTCACATGCGGTGTCACTACCACCAAGGCCACCAATTTATAGGGTTATAAATATTATTTGTATGTTTCTCAACTTGCAAAATTAACTATTCTTATATTGGTTAGGGTGTGTCCAAATCTGGCGAATGCGCCGTGAATGCTTCTTACGAGCCTCTCTGGAGCTGCATACTGCATGGGTGTCATTATTGCTTGGTTGTTATCGTTTGGTGCGCTTCCAAAGCGCAACTTACGCAATTCACGCACTGCGCGCGCAGCACGCGTGCTTGCAGTTCCGTTCGCTTCCATACTGTATATCTCAGTTGTAAATTTTCAAACAATTTTTATCTGTTCACTCCATAATAATGTATAATCAGCCTTCCGCAATTCGGTGGGAAGAAGTACTTAAGTAACGAGTGCTTTTTATAGAAGTGTAAAACTTTATTTTAAAAAAAATATCTTCACGCCATTCCCAATACAGGGGTAGAGAGAGATTTAGAAAATTAAGTCCTTTTGACCCATCTTCCACCGAAGATATTTTCGGGACAACGTGACAGGTGGTGAGCCCGTCGCCGTCTTTATGTCCAAGCCAACGATGAAATTCGTACATAAATTTTTGAAAAACTCATTGGTACTGCCACCTGGGGATCGAACTCGGGTCTCTCAACTTGAAATTCCGACCACCCAACAACTTGGCTATCGTGACTTTTTAAGACTATCTTTCTTTTGAATAAAGTAAAATTCATGTCTATTTAAAACATTTCATCTGTTTTATCCCATTTCAAAGTACTATGCCTCTTTAAAATAATTATACAGTGAAAATTCATTTGATTTTTTTATTTAGATTTTAGATAATTTTTTGAACATTAGTCAGTCTCAGTTTGTGATCATTGAAAAAAATTACTGTTCCTAAGTTATTGCTATATTTATGTATAACATATTATAATTCCATAAAATCCAATGTTGATCTTGTTCTAAATTAGTGTGACTGAGGAACAAGTGTGTGTGTGTGCAGCATGTCAATCATATTATGTTCATTTTTCTATACTCTATATATATTTATCTTTACTCCTATCTCAGGTCAGGAAGAAATTTCTTAAGAAATAAGCAGTACAGTAACTTTCCTCTTATTATATTTCTTCTTTCATTAATATTGTGTACATATATTATTAAATAAATAAACTTCATACCTTGTTATGATTGGAACAATATAATAACAAAATAATAATAAATACATAGATAGGGACAACATTGCACACACTGCTCTTATTGTAAAGTAAGTAGCTAAAGCACATACTGTTGTGGAATCAAACAACAAAAGTACCACAAATACCCAGACCAGAGTTAAAGTAGAAAAACTGTTTGTTTTTACATGGAAAAATCTGAGAATCATACCAGGGACAGACCATGAAAACAGGTGTGTATGCTACTTGTCCATTGAGGCAATCAATGTCAATATTGTATGCATAAATTATACAGAAGGCAAGTATTTATCAGTTAATTATTCAGTTATAGTTTTAAAAACAATTTTTTAAACAAATCAATGATTTAATATAACAGGCAAAATGATAACTGATATAGGAGAATTACATCTTGATTATTAAAAGAGTGCTATGTAAACAACCCAGTTTGTTGAACCCAATTTTCGGACCAAGGAAATGTAAAGTAAAAAGTATTAAAGCAACAACCTGTTAATGCTCACAGTTAAGCAAAGACCCTTCCATAACCATTCTTAGAGATTTTTTGATTGGAGCTTAAGGTTTTAAAAGAACATACTTCAAATCAAGGACATCCAGATGTCCTCAAAATAATTTTCTTAAACAAATAGCTTGTAGAACATTTTGCACTTAAATTATTAAGGTAGACTAGCCAGAGGGCCAATGACAGAAAGATTATTGTTTAAAGCAAGCAAAGAAAGAAGGAATGATAAATTTACCTTGCATTATTTGTACTTCAAAATGCATTGCCCAGCAATCATTGCAAAAGTAATGCCCACAAGCAAGGGCACTATACTTATGTATAAGTGGTGTGTTAGCACAAACTGCACAAACAGTTCGGCTGGAATTAGCCTGAATAGAGGATACCCTTGGTTTGACATGGCTGTACACCAATACTTCATTAGCATTTTCTTTATACTTTTTTATGATCTCTTGAGCATTCCATTCATATGCATGAAGCATTACCTAAAATAAAAATAATTAAATAAATTTGAGCTACTAAAATAATCGTAAATTTGTAGTGTAAGGCCGAAATATGCCAAACCTTTGCAAGTGAAGGCGTGATTTGAAGGCTGTTACTAAGCAATTCAACGGACTCATTCAACAATTTCTCCACCTCCTCAACTTTCAAACAGGAAAATACAAAATACTCCGGGTCAGATTTACTACGATCTACCGTCTCCATATCGCAATCGTCTTGACCTCCGTAATAATCAAAGTCGTCGCCATCGTTGTCTGAATATTCCATATCAGATTCAGCGGACATTTTATGGTATTTGTTGCTGGGTAAATGTATTTACTGAAGATAGTATAACATATTCAAAACTATTTTAAAAGATCATGCACATATTTGCGTAATTGAGATTTCCCATGGTATCTTGTTTGTTTGTTCTATTTTATTTTCATGCAAAGATTCGTAGATTTGATTAATGATTATATTCTCTTTGGATTTCATTTGATTGATCAATTCCACAGAACATAATATATATACAGAGATAGGGGAAAATTGGGATAGGCAAATGCCTCAAGACCATACAGTTTTTCCCTCATTATGTCTTTTGCATCAATTAGGGTTATGTAAATTAAATAAATTTGAGCTACTAAAATAATCGTAAATTTGTAGTGTAAGGCCGAAATATGCCAAACCTTTGCAAGTGAAGGCGTGATTTGAAGGCTGTTACTAAGCAATTCAACGGACTCATTCAACAATTTCTCCACCTCCTCAACTTTCAAACAGGAAAATACAAAATACTCCGGGTCAGATTTACTACGATCTACCGTCTCCATATCGCAATCGTCTTGACCTCCGTAATAATCAAAGTCGTCGCCATCGTTGTCTGAATATTCCATATCAGATTCAGCGGACATTTTATGGTATTTGTTGCTGGGTAAATGTATTTACTGAAGATAGTATAACATATTCAAAACTATTTTAAAAGATCATGCACATATTTGCGTAATTGAGATTTCCCATGGTATCTTGTTTGTTTGTTCTATTTTATTTTCATGCAAAGATTCGTAGATTTGATTAATGATTATATTCTCTTTGGATTTCATTTGATTGATCAATTCCACAGAACATAATATATATACAGAGATAGGGGGAAAATTGGGATAGGCAAATGCCTCAAGACCATACAGTTTTTTCCCTCATTATGTCTTTTGCATCAATTAGGGTTATGTAAATTAAATAAATAAAATAAATACTATCGCGCCTTTCCCAATACAGGGCTAAAAAGTGGTCTTGACAATTAAGTCCTTTCGACCCACAGTCCACCGAAGACATTTTCAGGACACGTGACTAGATTTTATATACGCCACACAATACATTGTATGTATTGATATTATGAACAGAAAATCCTTTTTTTATATTTTTTATAGTTCATATGGTTAAAGAAACTCTAAAATAATGTCGTGATAACAAAGTCATTGAGTGATTGGTATTGTTGAATGTTCTATACCCAGGTGGTATGCTCGAAGCAATTTTTTTTTAAATAGGTTTTTGAAAAAGTTATCTACA
Source organism: Sericinus montela (assembly GCA_029286605.1). Lineage (NCBI taxonomy): Eukaryota > Metazoa > Arthropoda > Insecta > Lepidoptera > Papilionidae > Sericinus > Sericinus montela. The sequence continues at coordinate 5,978,555 of JAGSMR010000005.1, forward strand.
ATTTAAAGCGGCGACGGCTCACCACCCGTTGTCCAAAAAAAGTCTTCTGTTAAAGGTGAGTCGAAACAACAAGTGTCTAGACCTGTGTCTACCCCTGTTTTGGGGAGGTGTGAAGACATATTTTTAAATGTTTACATGGAATAATTCTTTAAAGGACCTAATTTTTAGAGGACCTTTAGAAGAACTTTCACTCATGAGTATAGACTCATGAGTGAAAAGTAAAATTTCACGGGCTAATTTTAATCGATTTGAGCTATGATGTCACAAGTTTTGAAGCTTTGACCGGAACATACAGACCTATGCCTACTTTATCAAGATCTTGCACGGCCGTTCCGCCGCTCTTCCTGCGATCTCCAAGTTGTTAGAAACGATCATCCCTCCTCGAAGTGCGAGTTTTTTCTGCCTTAGCCCTTTCTCCACTGAAGGGAATCATTTAACCGTCGAATACTGCAATGAATCTTCGGTCTGGCGGAAAGGGATCTTTTTCGACGATTTCTTGCCAATTCTTCGCATTTTATCTGCCATAATATCCTTCGATGGTGTCGTGGTGGTGGTGGCGAAGTCGGGCATTTTTATTTTAACTAAATTGCCTACTATTAATTCGAAAAGTTTCAAGTTCTAAATAAAAGGGTAACATAATTGGCCAATTGATTTTATGAAATACTATGATAAATGGTGCTTTTTTATTTCTGCTAATACTATCGGTGTCTATGTATCTTTGTAATCTCTGAATCTATACTTATAATGAATGAAAAAGCTTCACAAAATTATTATGAATATTATGTTATTATTATTGTATTCTTGTATTGTACCAAAATTGTTGTGAGTAATTTTATGTATCTTGTAATATAAAATAGTCTGCATATTTATTCGGCCTTTGCCTATTATTGCAGTGAAAATATTTTTCAACTGTCTAACGAAGGTCACCTTGATAACTTGACCTTATCAAATAAATACTAAATACTTGGTATCTTCTTAGCGGTTTTTAATTTATTGTGGTGAGTAAATTGTATTAATGTTAAATATATTTATTCCTAAAATGATTTTGTTTCCTGTATTAAGAAATTGTGTCAAGTAATTTGTAAAAGCACGCAAATTTTAAATGATTTTCGATTTAGTTTTCAGAAACAAATAAATTGCATAGAATTCGATATGGATATAACAACAACCCAAAAATTTATTGAGCGGGGCTCTCATAAAGGCAAAGGCCTTGCAGTGTTTACTAGTGGTGGTGACTCTCAGGGTATGAATGCAGCTGTCCGATCAGTCGTTCGAATGGGTATATATTTGGGATGTAAAGTGTACTTTATTAGAGAGGGTTACCAAGGTATGGTAGATGGGGGTGATAACATTGAAGAGGCCAATTGGTCCTCTGTAAGTTCTATAATCCATAAAGGTGGCACTATCATTGGATCAGCTCGGTGTATGGATTTCATGTGAGTAATTTCCTTTTTTGATTCTTGATAAGTTATTATCCTCAAGTTAAAATAAGAAGAAGTTATTATCCTATTTATAACAAATAGTGTTAAATAACATACATAGCTCTGGCAATGACAACCTCCGTGGACAAGTGGTTTTGACATCAGTTTTCAATGTGTCGCCACATCACAAATCTGTACACACTCATAATGCATTTTAAAAATAATATATCTTCACGCCATTCCCAATACTGGTGTTTATAATAACCCAGACAATTAAGTCCTCTTGTCACACTTTTCACTGAAAAATTGGGACAACATGAGAGGTGAATTTAGAAGATATTAAAATTTATAAGATATGAAGGAGAATTAGGGTTATTTAATACAGAATACAGAAGAAAAACTACTCTGAAGAAAAACTACTCTGCCTTGATGAATAGAGAGCCATTTAAGCTTGGAACGATAAGAAGATATGTGTAATGATTTCTTGTATTTACGCGAATACTACACATTTAAAATAAAACGATTTTTGGATTTTATCGTGTTTATAATTACTTTTTACAAACTATTTTTTATTTCCCGATGTTTCGGATGCTTTACAGCAACCATTATCATGGGGGGACTGATCAGTGTGTAAAAACTAATTAAAACGCGATAAAATCTGAAAATCGTTTTATTTTAAAAGAAGATGTGGTCATATTTACGATTTAAAATCATAAATGAATCTAATTCAGTTGTTAAGAAGGTGCTCCAACATGTTGAGACGTAATTGGATAAGATCTGGGTAACAGACATCCACATAATCAATAATGGAGAATCAAGGCAAGGCATATGCATTAGTTTTTCTGCTGATTTTAGCAATCTGAGTATCGCTGATTAATGACTGGTCCAAGTGCAAGCCAAGATTTTTTAAGGTTTTAGAGAAAGGGATCATTTCCCTTTCCCTTCAAAGGGAGAAGTTTCATTATAAAATAAAGGACAGAGTGTGTCATAATCAATCCTATCCAGCATTTCAGGACCACCTACTATTATAGCCTTGCATTTCGAATGTTTTTCAAGTCAATAGACCAGAGTTCGGTCCTCAGGTGCAGGATTGTACCAATGGGTTTTTCAAAAACTTATGTACGAATTATATCGTTGGCTTGGACATAAAGACGGCGACGAGCTCACCACCTGTTACGTTGTCCCGAAAATATCTTCGATGGAAGGTGGGTCAAAAGGACTTAATTGTCTAGACTAGACAATTAAGTCCCTTAACCTCTGTCTACCCCTTTATTGGGAATTGCGTGAAGATATTTATTTATTTATTATAATATAAAGCTGAAAATTGTCAGCATACAGATGATTCAAGCAGTTTAAAATAGTGGCGATAGAGTTAATAAATAAAGAGAACATAGTAGGAGAAATTATCATAATTATCTTCTCAAGTATCATAATAAAAAGTAATATATTCACATTTGAAAAGTATTGATTGTAATTTGAAATAAAACAATTTTCGGATTTTATCGCGTTTATAATTACTTTTACAAACTATTTTTATTTCCCGATGTTTGAATGCTTTACAGAATCCGTGACCACGGATGCTGTTATGGATATTATGAATGGATGTTAAAACTAATTAAAACGCGATAAAATCTGAAAATCGTTTTATTTTAAAAGAAGATGTGGTCATATTTACGATTTAAAATCATAAATGAATCTAATTCAGTTGTTAAGAAGGTGCTCCAACATGTTGAGACGTAATTGGATAAGATCTGGGTAACAGACATCCACATAATCAATAATGGAGAATCAAGGCAAGGCATATGCATTAGTTTTTCTGCTGATTTTAGCAATCTGAGTATCGCTGATTAATGACTGGTCCAAGTGCAAGCCAAGATTTTTTAAGGTTTTAGAGAAAGGGATCATTTCCCTTTCCCTTCAAAGGGAGAAGTTTCATTATAAAATAAAGGACAGAGTGTGTCATAATCAATCCTATCCAGCATTTCAGGACCACCTACTATTATAGCCTTGCATTTCGAATGTTTTTCAAGTCAATAGACCAGAGTTCGGTCCTCAGGTGCAGGATTGTACCAATGGGTTTTTCAAAAACTTATGTACGAATTATATCGTTGGCTTGGACATAAAGACGGCGACGAGCTCACCACCTGTTACGTTGTCCCGAAAATATCTTCGATGGAAGGTGGGTCAAAAGGACTTAATTGTCTAGACTAGACAATTAAGTCCCTTAACCTCTGTCTACCCCTTTATTGGGAATTGCGTGAAGATATTTATTTATTTATTATAATATAAAGCTGAAAATTGTCAGCATACAGATGATTCAAGCAGTTTAAAATAGTGGCGATAGAGTTAATAAATAAAGAGAACATAGTAGGAGAAATTATCATAATTATCTTCTCAAGTATCATAATAAAAAGTAATATATTCACATTTGAAAAGTATTGATTGTAATTTGAAATAAAACAATTTTCGGATTTTATTGCGTTTTTAATTAGTTTTTAACAAACTATTTTTACTTCCAGACGTTTCGAATGCTTTACAGAATCCGTGACCACGGATGCTGTTATGGATGTTATGAATGGATGTTAAAAACTAATTTAAAACGTGATAAAATCCGAAAATCGTTTTATTTAAAATGTATAGTATTCGCGTAAATACAAGAAATCATTATATAATTTTTAAGTTAATAATATATAATTTTTAAGTAATAAAGGCATATATAGTCATGATAACCGAGTGGTTGAGTGATGGGAATTCGATTTGAGTGATCAGTTTGATCCTTCGAACCTGGGGTTGTAGGCTCATACCAAAAAGTTTTTTCGAAAGGTATTTACGAATTATATCGTTGGCTTGGACATAAAGACGACGACGGGCTCACCACCTGTCACGTGGTCCCACAAATATCTTCAGTGGAAGGTGAGTCCAAAGGACTTAATTCTCTAGACTAGAACTCTATGTACCCCTATATTGGGAATTGCGTGAAGATATTTATTTATTTATAATGGCATTAATTTCTTATTGTAGGAAAAGGGAAGGTCGTTTGAAAGCTGCTTTTAATTTGGTGACACGTGGCATAACCAACTTGGTGGTTATTGGAGGAGATGGCTCCCTCACAGGCGCAAATCTGTTTCGTCAAGAATGGTCAAGTTTGCTAGATGAGCTTCTGGAAAATAATAAGATTACGAAAGACCAACGAGAGAAATATAAATATCTACACATTGCTGGCATGGTGGGTCTTAAAAACTAACTATTGTGTCCGAAGCGACACGGGTTACGTATTTTCAAAAAAATAATTTACCTGCTTCTTTTGCAAAAGAATCATAAGAAAATATAAACACTAACAGTATAGAATGTTTTAACAAAATTTTACATACGTATATAACGCCACGTTTGGCCAGCGGATTGGCGATCGTTCAAGGCTCCTTTAACAACACAGCCCGTCATGGGTCTATTTTGATCTATATTTAATTTTATAAAGGTTTTCAATCTTTTCCTTTAATCACGTATGTCTTACGGCACTCAAATAAAGGCGGGTGATATTAGATTCTTATACCGTTACCACACGGTAATATTCATCATGTATTAAAATCACGATAGCCGAGTTGTTGGGTGGTCGGAATTTCGAGTCGAGAGACCTGAGTTCGATCCCCAGGTGGCAGTACCAATGAGTTTTTCAAAAAATTATGTACGAATTTCATCGTTGGCTTGGACATAAAGGCGGCGACGGGCTCACCACCTGTCACGTTGTCCCGAAAATATCTTCGGTGGAAGGTGGGTCAAAGGGACTTAATTGTCTAGACTTGAGCTCTGTCTACCCCTGTATTGGGAATTGCGTGAAGATATTTATTTTATTTATATATTTATAAAATATGAATATAATTTTTAAACATTGCAACAAACAAATGAAACTAATATTTCTTTTAAACAAATCAATATATAATATCCTGAGGAAAGTAATATGTGATATTCTATAATTAATCTCATTCCAGGTAGGGTCAATTGACAATGATTTTTGTGGTACAGATATGACAATAGGCACTGATTCTGCTCTACATCGTATCATAGAGGCTATTGATGCCATTGTGAGCACTGCTTACTCCCATCAAAGAACATTTATAATGGAAGTTATGGGAAGACATTGTGGGTAAGAAAATTATTAATGTTTGCAAAATTCTTTCTTTTTACACTAAAATAATGAGGGAATATGAACATTGAGTCGTGAAATGCACATTTAATTTATCAATATAGATATCTCGCTGTGGTCACAGCCTTGGCATCAGAAGCAGATTTTGTATTCATACCTGAGGCGCCCCCATCGGTTGACTGGAAAGATAAGCTCTGTGATAAGTTAGAACAGGCAAGCAATGCTAGTGAATTCAAAACCTTGTTTTTCCCTTTTTGTTTCCTATGAAATTACCATTTCCCACCCTAACTTAAATCTTCCTTTAGTTTTCTTGCAGTTTACACCGCACTTTGTACGGACGCTACTTATAGTTTTATTTGCGAAGACCCAGCGCCCCTCAATTGGGAAAAAAAGATGTGTACTAAGATCGCTGAGGCAAGAACCAATAATTGTTTATTATTATGGGAGCAGGATCACTTACATGTCATTTCACTATTCTCATTATATGAAATAGCGTAATGTTTGTGGACTCTATTAATTGCTGTTTTACATTTATTTAGAATCTCTATAATTGTCTTTGATCTGTATGTAATATTCACCATTTTTTCCATTTACACCTCTTAATTGGGTTATGCATGAACCATTGTGCTCAGATGCTGCTTGTTGCAGTTATCTGGCATTAGTGGCCGCTCTGGCGAGCGAAGCAGACCAAGTATTTATTCCCGAGGACCCTGTTCCCAATAATTGGGTTGAAAAGCTTTGCAAAAGATTACAGCAGGTACGCAGGTTTAATTGAGCGGCACTGTGTAACTTATAACACACAATCATAGTCAAATATTTAGTGATATGCCTTTATCGTTAAAGAAACATGTACTTTTTATGAAGTTCCGGCTAAAAGTTGAAGAATATTTTATATTTTTAACACATAACCATGAAACGAAAACAGTTTTATAATTAATCGCTTAGTTTCTTCTAAGATTACACTTACTCTTTATTCTTTTCAGCTGTTGAATTAGTTTTGTATTCTTCTTGCTTCAATTGTGTGTTGTTTGTCGAAACATTGTTTCTGTCAAATGCTTCTTTGGTGATGTATAATATGTGTATTTTTTGGTGTTTTATGGTTGCAATACAGCTAAAGTCCCTACTTATTAATTAATAGTAACTTCCGACTCGAACAAATACCACGCATGCATATTAAACAGTTCTAACTGAATTTTTAATATTTTTGAAGGCATTACTTGCATGATTTACCTTTTTTGCACATTGGTTATGGTTTGAAGCCTATTTTTAAATATATTTTTTATTATAACCAGGAAAGGAAATCTGGTCAGCGCCTTAACATCATTATCGTGGCAGAGGGAGCCATTGACCGTGAAGGCAAGCCCATTACCGCCGAGCTGGTGAAAAAGGTGGTCGTAGATAATCTTCAGCAAGATACTCGCATCACTGTCCTCGGTCATGTTCAACGTGGTGGTTCGCCTTCTGCATTTGATAGAATTTTGGTATGTGGTATGATCGTAGTTTTTCATTTCATTTCATTTTGTTTATTATGTGTCTGAATCATCACATTTATATAGCTACCACAGACATAATGTGATAGCTACTTAAAAGCAATATGAAAAAGTCACATATTCAAAAAAAAAAAAAAACAATAATTAAAATAAAACAATAATTACAATTCTTAGACAGTCTTATGTCAAAAATCATTCAAAGGATAGAGGCATTTATCCAATAAGTATATAATCTGACCTCTTGCAACCGTGTGTACTCAACATACACATTTCATTCAAATTTCCATACTACTGCCACGATTTACTTCTGACCTTACTATGTGCCATGTAATATAGTGGAATAACATGTCATTTCGTTATAATTGACGTAAAAATATAAACATTTTTATACAATTCCATAATTTTTTCTTATCTTTTGCGTTCTGACGGTAGAATCCGTTAAAACCTGGTCGTCCTACGATGATACATAAAACGGTCCAATGTGGCATGATGCAAACACAGCTAGCAAAACTGCCAAATTGTCGAATAGCTTGAACTGGCGATTGCGGATGCATCGTAAATTTTACCTGTTTATCAGTTTGTGCCGCGTAATTATAATTAAATTTATAATTTTTTTTTGTCAAAACATATACTTCCAAATGTGAACAGGGTTGTCGTATGGGTGCGGAGGCGGTAATGGCATTAATGGAAGCTACTCCGGAAACCGAGTCTTGCGTGGTGTCTCTCGACGGCAACCAGGCCGTACGTCTCCCACTAATGGAATGTGTACGACGTACTAAGGCTGTTTCTCAGGTATGTATCAGGGCTTGCCCATCATATTATGATTAACAAATAAATTATTTAAAATATTCTTTGAATTCTTCAAGCATGTAGGTCATAAGCAGGACTGGTTTTCTTATCAAATAAATGAGAAAGTTTTAATTAAAACGCCACGGTACGGCTGAGTGAATTCAAAGAAAGATTTAAAGGTTGTGATATGATTGCGTTATGATAGATGCCAGGAAAAGTAGCTCCGCGAAAATTTGGTGCCTGGAATGCATCTTTAGTATTTAACGTAGTGTTTAACCTAATAAAATTATGGACAGGCCATGGCAGATAAGAATTGGGACCTTGCGGTGCAACTGCGCGGGCGCAGTTTCGCACGAAACCTGGAAACGTACAAAATGCTGACGCGTTTGAAGCCACCTAAAGAGGCTTTTGATGAATCTGGTAAACCTTCAGTAAGTTTTAATGTATCTTTTTTTTTTACAAAGTTTTCAAAAATTAAATAAACTTAATTTAAAAATCGAAGCAGATAAAATATTAGTAGGACACGATTGTCAAGTAGTTGGGTAATTGAAATTCGAATCAGGAGAGCCGAATTCGGTCCCCAGGTTGAAGGAACCAATAAAAAGGATGAAACCAATAACTTTTATCGAAACATGTATGACTTGGGTCTTTGGCTTATACATTTAGACCGCGACTGGGTCGCCACCTGTGTCAGTGCCCCAAACAAGCACCTTTAAAATATGGGCCGATAGGACCACACTATCTAGTCCAACTCCTTAGTATAAGGAATTGCGTGAAGGATTTACGCCTAAATTAATCGTAGTCCAGCTATTCCAGACATTAGCGGCAACAAAAATACGAGAGATTAAATAAATAAAAAAAAATTACGAAAGTATCTCTTAAGCAGCTAATTAAAGCTGTTAATTTAGAATTTCAAACAGATAACTTATATTGGTTGACGACCTCCGTGGAAGAGGGTTGCTGCCGGTTTTCAAGGTGTCACCATCTCGAGGTCCCGGGTTCGATTCCCGGTCGGGTCAATGTAGAAAAACCACTTTTTCTACATTTTCTCGGGACTAGGTGTTTGTGGTGCCTTCGTTGTTTCAGATTTTCATACCACAATTGCTTTAGCATCTTACATTGGGAACGCAGCAATGTATATGATGTTGTCCCTATCTATATATGTATTTATTTATTTTATTAATATGTATAGATAACAATTAATTGAGGAAATATTATACTTTTTTTATCTTCAAGACTTATTTAAAACAGCCTTAACATTAATAATGAACTTCCGAATTCTACTCTATTTATTATTTAATATTTCCAATGTATGAACCAAATGTTTACTCGATTATGAGTTGTCGATTTAGTATCATAATCTATGTTTTTATTTTATTTTAATAAATACCACCGTTGGATAGCTAGCAAGATTTCATTACATTACTAATAATACATACATTCATAACGGCCTTTAAAAGCAATTTAAAAGACATAGGCTTCCCCCGTGAGGGACGATTTGCGCTACCTTGGAGCGTGGCGGAAGGCGCTGCTACCCTGACCACTGCACTGCAATTTTTGCAGATGGTTATCCACCATCTGTCGGTAGCCAATCACATTTTTAAGCCTTTTTCGTTTAGTAGCCCCTTAACGCTTATGAGAAGAAAAGAAGACCGGAAGGAAAGAAATATTTTCTAATTCCGATACATATAAATAAAATATAGTCTGACTGTGTGCTACCGGCATAAGCATATCGCCACAGCCTTTCTTCTCGTGGCTGTCGTAAGAGGCGACTAAAGGAAACAAGCCTTTAATATCGTTATGGCAACCTAACACATGGCCGGCTACCCATTTCTAAAAATATCAGATCAATATAATCAAACCGACGATGGGCAACAGCGTCCAAGGTGCTAGCTGTCTGGTATTGCGATCGCCAATCTGCTTGCCAAGCGTGGCGATTGTGGCAAATCCTTCCTATGGGAGAGGCCTATGACCTGCAGTGGACTTTAACAAGCCGTCATATATGTATGTATGTATGTATGACGACCTCCGTGGACTAGTGGCGTAAACCGGTTGAAAACGGGTGTCGCCATCTCGAGGTCCCGGGTTCGATTCCCGGTCGAGTCAACGTAGAAAAACCACTTTTTCTACATGTTCTCGGGTCTGGGTGTTTGTGGTGCCTTCGTTGTTTCCGATTCCCATACCTCAAGTGCTTTAGCATCTTACATTGGGATTAAAAAAGTCACGATAGCCGAGTTGTTGGGTGGTCGGAATTTCGAGTCGAGAGACCCGAGTTCGATCCCCAGGTGGCAGTACCAATGAGTTTTTCAAAAACTTATGTACGAATTTCATCGTTGGCTTGGACATAAAGGCGGCGACGGGCTCACCTGTCACGTTGTCCCGAAAATATCTTCGGTGGAAGGTGGGTCAAAGGGACTTAATTGTCTAGACTTGACCTCTGTCTACCCCTGTATTGGGAATTGCGTGAAGATATTTTTATTTATTTTTTACATTGAGATCGGAGCAATGTATGTGATGTTGTCCCTATCTATATGTATTATTATTATGTATGTATGTAAAGGAAGGCTACACGTTGGCCGTCATGCACGTGGGCGCGCCGGCTTGCGGCATGAACGCGGCCGTGCGCTCGTTCGTACGCAACTGCATCTACCGCGGCGACACCGTGCTCGGCATACACGACGGCGTCGAGGGATTCATCAGTGGCAACATCGTCAAGATGGACTGGTCTGTGATTTTTGTTTTTTTTTTTAATTCCAGCTCACAATCTTCTCTTTTCAACAAACAATCTTTTGAAAAACATTTTTTATCTCATTTACCAAATAATGTAACGAAATTCTTAATTTAATACATTCTTTTTCCAACGAAATCATCAGCCAACTTAATTTATTAACAGTGGTACTAACGCAACAACGATTTTAGTTTAAGTTGAACCAAGATATTCGCTCTAAGTGGGCTTGGTCAGTCAAAACGTGAACCTAAGTGAAGTCGCGGCGGTAGAGTTAGTTTTACAGTAACGTCAGACACTCGCTACCCGTGAGGTAATAAAATGTGCAAACGCACCACTATTGTGTTGATGTTTATATTAAAAAAAAAAGTTGCGATAGCTGAGTGGTTGGGTGGTCGGAATTTCAAGTTGAGAGAGGTCGACCCGAGGTCAACCCGAGGTCGATGCCCAGGTGGCCGGCTCGTATCAATGGGTTTTTCAAGAACTTATGTACGAATTATATCGTTGGATTAGACATAAAGACGGCGACGGGCTCACCTGTCACGTTGTCCCGAAAATATCTTCGGTGGAAGGTGGGTCGAAGGGACTTAATTGTCTTGGCTAGACCCAGTATCGGGAATTGCGTGAAGATATTTTTATTTATTTTTTACATTGAGATCGGAGCAATGTATGTGATGTTGTCCCTATCTATATGTATTATTATTATGTATGTATGTAAAGGAAGGCTACACGTTGGCCGTCATGCACGTGGGCGCGCCGGCTTGCGGCATGAACGCGGCCGTGCGCTCGTTCGTACGCAACTGCATCTACCGCGGCGACACCGTGCTCGGCATACACGACGGCGTCGAGGGATTCATCAGTGGCAACATCGTCAAGATGGACTGGTCTGTGATTTTTGGTTTTTTTTTTAATTCCAGCTCACAATCTTCTCTTTTCAACAAACAATCTTTTGAAAAACATTTTTTATCTCATTTACCAAATAATGTAACGAAATTCTTAATTTAATACATTCTTTTTCCAACGAAATCATCAGCCAACTTAATTTATTAACAGTGGTACTAACGCAACAACGATTTTAGTTTAAGTTGAACCAAGATATTCGCTCTAAGTGGGCTTGGTCAGTCAAAACGTGAACCTAAGTGAAGTCGCGGCGGTAGAGTTAGTTTTACAGTAACGTCAGACACTCGCTACCCGTGAGGTAATAAAATGTGCAAACGCACCACTATTGTGTTGATGTTTATATTAAAAAAAAGTTGCGATAGCTGAGTGGTTGGGTGGTCGGAATTTCAAGTTGAGAGAGGTCGACCCGAGGTCAACCCGAGGTCGATGCCCAGGTGGCCGGCTCGTATCAATGGGTTTTTCAAGAACTTATGTACGAATTATATCGTTGGATTAGACATAAAGGCGGCGACGGGCTCACCACCTGTCACGTTGTCCCGAAAATATCTTCGGTGGAAGGTGGGTCGAAGGGACTTAATTGTCTTGGCTAGACCCAGTATCGGGAATTGCGTGAAGATATTTTTATTTATTTTTTACATTGAGATCGGAGCAATGTATGTGATGTTGTTCCTATCTATATGTATTATTATTATGTATGTATGTAAAGGAAGGCTACACGTTGGCCGTCATGCACGTGGGCGCGCCGGCTTGCGGCATGAACGCGGCCGTGCGCTCGTTCGTACGCAACTGCATCTACCGCGGCGACACCGTGCTCGGCATACACGACGGCGTCGAGGGATTCATCAGTGGCAACATCGTCAAGATGGACTGGTCTGTGATTTTTGTTTTTTTTTTTAATTCCAGCTCACAATCTTCTCTTTTCAACAAACAATCTTTTGAAAAACATTTTTTATCTCATTTACCAAATAATGTAACGAAATTCTTAATTTAATACATTCTTTTTCCAACGAAATCATCAGCCAACTTAATTTATTAACAGTGGTACTAACGCAACAACGATTTTAGTTTAAGTTGAACCAAGATATTCGCTCTAAGTGGGCTTGGTCAGTCAAAACGTGAACCTAAGTGAAGTCGCGGCGGTAGAGTTAGTTTTACAGTAACGTCAGACACTCGCTACCCGTGAGGTAATAAAATGTGCAAACGCACCACTATTGTGTTGATGTTTATATTAAAAAAAAGTTGCGATAGCTGAGTGGTTGGGTGGTCGGAATTTCAAGTTGAGAGAGGTCGACCCGAGGTCAACCCGAGGTCGATGCCCAGGTGGCCGGCTCGTATCAATGGGTTTTTCAAGAACTTATGTACGAATTATATCGTTGGATTAGACATAAAGACGGCGACGGGCTCACGACCTGTCACGTTGTCCCGAAAATATCTTCGGTGGAAGGTGGGTCGAAGGGACTTAATTGTCTTGGCTAGACCCAGTATCGGGAATTGCGTGAAGATATTTAAAATTGGTAGTAAGCGCAACGACTTACACATCACGGGCTTTATATTATGGTCAAAAAAGAGCTGACGTCACCTCAGGGGAAGTGAATACTGAATTCTATAACACCTGAAAACCATTTCCAATGTAAAAGGTTATAGACTCCTTTTCTCCACTGTAAGACAGAATGTCTCATAGCTCGTAATTACAATGGCTCTGTATACCCATCAAAACAGAACACAAACAATTATCACATAGGCGGCAGAAATAACTAAGGCTACTAGCTTTAAGATTGGTTAACAAAGGTAATTCCAACATAAATGTGTCTATGTCCAGGTCGGACGTAACCGGTTGGGTAGCTCAGGGCGGCGCGTTCCTGGGAACCAAACGCACATTGCCCGGGGATAAGAAAGGAGAAATCGCTGCGCGTATCAAACAGTTCAATATTCAAGGACTTCTCATCATCGGTGGTTTTGAGGTATTTCGGAGTTGATCTTTTTTGATAGGCAATCTTAATTTGAATAGCATTTATTTCACGTTTAACAAAACATTATATAAATTATAATTGTAATATAGTAACTCGATTTATAAGTAATTTGTTATTAAATTAATGAGATTTTTTAAAAAGAGATTTTATAACAATTTTTTTAGCCATAAATAGGTTATCGGTGAAATACAAAAATAAATTTAATTGCAGGCATATCAAGCCGGATTAGAGCTTTACGAGTCCCGTACGCAGTTCCCTGAATTCTGCATCCCATTGGTGGTGATACCGTCGACCATCAGCAACAACGTGCCCGGGACGGACTTCTCCCTCGGTGCCGACACGGCTCTCAATGAGATAACGGAAATCTGCGACCGCATTCGACAGTCGGCACAGGTATCTAAAAATTACATAAAAATTAAGCCTTCTGGAAACCTGCCAAAGTCATGCTCAAAGGTCCCAAAAATTAATAATGGGTTTTTGTAAATCATTATATTAGTTTCGTAGTACACAGCGACGGGCTCACCATCTGTCACGTTGGCCCGAAAATATTTTAGGTGGAAGGTGGGTCAAAGGGATTTAATTGTCTAGACTAGACTTCGGTCTACCCCTGTATTGGGAATTGCGTGAAGATATTTATTTATTTACTTTATTTTTAGTTTCGTACTACATATGAATCTGTTAATTTGTGGACAACAATACAATAGATTGGGTAGAGAATGTTTGCTTTATAAACTGTAATATTTGATGGTAGTTTAAAGTAAAACATACCATATGTCTCTGTTGATTGTTTGAATATTTTAAATGATTTTTTTAAAAGATATTTGAGATATTTATTTATAATAAATGTATATATTAATCATATAGATCAATTGAATAGTAAAACAAATATTTTTATTTATTTCAGGGAACCAAACGTCGTGTCTTTGTGATCGAGACTATGGGAGGATACTGCGGTTACTTAGCTACTTTGGCAGGTGCGTTTTAATAATTTAAAACTATTAACGTAATTTTTTAGGTATAATTATTTAAAAGAAACGACAAAAAGACTGCTAAAGAGAAAGGCCGAGAAATGGACTACCTGGAATGCTATACTTGTATGCAACACCTTTTCGTCTCTATTACTTGTTTGCGGTATTTGTAAATTCCTTCCTGTGTGGCGACATCTACAGAAGCTCTTTCTATTAGAAACAATATTCTCAAATGTTTATAATATACGTTTAAATACAAGAAGCGGGTATCGTAACAAATACTAAATATATTTACGTAACGCCCAGTAAGGACGTCTCCCCTCCCCGGGAGGGTTTTCCATAATCGCCACGCTTCTCAAGCGCACTGGCGATTGCAGTACATTACAACTTGCACCTCAGACGCTGCTGTCCGTCACAGTTCTGCTGAAGTTTGATCTGTCATTTTCAAATATTGTCATGCTGCCAAAAACAAATTACTTATTCAAGGCTTTTCCCTTAGTCGCTTCTTACGACACCTACGGTAAGAAGTAGCCAGGTATTTTATTACGCCAGAACCAAACGACAATATCACAATAGTATAGCAAAATTATAATCTGTTTTTTTTTTTAAATACTGTCTTCCATCCGTGAAGGTCTCGCCGGCGGTGCTGATGCTGCGTACATCTACGAGGAGAAGTTTTCGATCAAGGACCTGCAGCAAGACGTGTACCACATGGCGTCCAAGATGACCGGAGGCATCCAGCGGGGCCTCATCCTCCGTAACGAGAAGGCCAACGACAACTATAACACCGAGTTCATTTACCGCTTGTACTCCGAGGAGGGCAAAGGCCTCTTCACCGCCAGGATGAATGTGCTTGGTATGTAATTATCTCCTACGGTTCTTACCCCCAGATCTGTCTCTACGTATCTGTGACTCTATGTTTGTGCATTTGTATGTCTGCTTGTGGCACCGTAGCTCTCAAATGAATTGACCAATGCATTTTTTCTGTATAAAATATATGTGATTGAGATAATTCACAACTATGTTTTGTCTGATTATTTGTTTAGGCGTTTAAATATCATTGAAGTTTATATAAAAATCTATTTAATTACATTATAATCGATTTAACGATAACAAAGTAGGGTATCTAAATGGGGTATCTATCAATCTTTTTTTCAAAGTCGGCATACGGTCGCTCCTGCCGCTAGCGACCTGGACGCTTGCTTTGTAAAACCCACTGACACCCATTCTGTGTCCTTCTTTTATGCTATTTGGATAAAGGGTGTTGTAATTTTTGAAGTAAAACTTCTTCTTCAAACGTATATTTGACTTGGGTAGTAAGCTGGTGATTGAGTGATGAGAGCGTTACGAAAAAACGAGGCGAACGGAAGTTGAGAGGGAGATATGAGTTAGTGAAGATAGAAAAAGAGAGAACATTATTGTATATTATTACAATAAAATGCTCTATTATTGTGATAACATATTGTGATATACCCTACCTACATACATACATAATAAACGCCTGTTAAAGTCCACTGCAGGACATATGCCTTTCCCATGGGGAGGATTTGCCACAATCGCCACCCTTGGCAGGCGGATTGGCGGTCGCAATACCAGACCACTCGCACCGCAGACGCTGCTGCCCACGTCCGGTCGGATTATTTTGGTCTGATATTTTTATAGATGTTTATCCCGCCAGCTATCAGTTGCCATAAGGATATTCTAGGCCCTTTCCCATAGTCGCCTCTTACGACACTGACGGGATACACGGTCAAGTTTTGGTATATTTCAAAAATATTAATTTATCAATGAAACCATAACCCATAATATAATACATTTAAAAAAAATTGTAAACTAATATTTGTATGAATATATATTTTTATATTATACATATAATTAAATATATTTATATTGAATTGTGTCCGAATTTTAAGGTTTTGTGTGAAATTACATTCTTCCTATTTTCCAGGTCACATGCAGCAGGGCGGTTCCCCGACACCCTTTGATCGCAATATGGGTACAAAGATGGCAGCTAAATGCCTGCACTGGCTGGTAGAAAACATTCAGAAGGGGCCAGCCAACAATCCAGACTCCGCTTGTTTGCTAGGAGTTGTTAAGCGGCAGTATAAATTCACACCACTCGAAGATCTCAAATCTCAAACTAACTTCGCGTGAGCATAGTTCATTACTACCTATTCTTATTTTACATAATTTGGTTTGGATGAGAGTTTGGAAGTAATTATGTTATCAGCAAAAGCATCGGATCAAAAGAGACGAAATCAGTTCCCATGTGGAAGTCTTGTAACAATGAACTTTTCGATAATTATGTACAATTTATACATATCGGTATGGTCAATAACTTTTATACAGACTCACCACCTGTTACGCTAAAAAGAGGTCTGCTGAAATGTGAATTTAAAGGAATGGATGTTAGATTATAAAGTATCTCTTGTATAAAGTAACTCCAATGATAAATTAGGTTATTTATATAATGAATGATAAATTAGGTTATGTATAAAATTATATTGTTTGTGTCGAAATTATATTTAAATTATATTTAAATGTATTTTGCTTCAATGAACTTATCAGCTCAGCTCAGCTCCATCAGAATTTACATAACTCTGTTTTTTACGAAAACTTGTTTTGTTTCTCTACCAAGTGCTGCGTGGTAGGACCAAGATTACTAACATTATAAACAGGAGCTGTGTCCACCATGGCAAACTATCCTCTAATGTATAGCCGTTTAACTGTAGTGTCAAGTATATTTTCATTGTATGACACATTAGTGTACTATGAAACATAATGATAAGAAACAGTTGTGATATTTTAGTCGGTTCATCAATTAACATATTATAATTGCTTCTTATTGCACTCACGGGAAGAAGGAGTTGAAAATTAATAGTTTTTGTTTGATACAAACAACATAAAATCGTTTAGAGCAAAATAAAATAAATTGTTATTAAAATAACAAATCTTGGAGTCTTGGAATCATTTTAATCAAATAAGTATGGCAATGGTGTGTTTTACGATAAACAAAATTTAGGGTTACATAAGCGATAGTTTTATATCTAGTTTAAGCCAGTACTGGGACAGAATTACAATGGTGATTATAATCACCCTTTAGCAGAGTCACAGATCTTTTTGTCTCTTCATTCTGTTAATTTTTTAATGCTTTGTTAAGTGCTATGTATATGAAATGTTAAGATAAATTTAATGAGATAAAAAAATCTTGTGATAAATTATTACATAAAAACTGTCCTGACTGACTGATAGTGACCTGCTAGAAAATTCCATAACCGTTTGCAAAAAATATTAATCAAAGAAGGCTTCAGCTGTGTTGCCATCTGAGCACTAGTTATGCTTCAAATTCTGTAATGATATAAAATCTCTACTACAGAAAAAATCTATTTACTTTCAGGCAAAGAATTCCCAAACAACAATGGTGGATGAAAATGCGTCCGCTACTCCGTATCTTAGCCAAACACGACTCAACATATGAAGAGGAAGGCATGTACATGACCGTCGAACAAGGAGAAATTGACTCTGAGAATGTTATATAAATTAATCCAGCTTTTGGGCTAATCACTGCTAAAGGCTATTATACTTCTACTTAGCTTAGTATTGCCATATCTCGATATTGTTAATTTACCTGGTTTAATTTTTAGTTATTAGTTTACGAGATTAGCTAGCGAAATGCATTTTTGTAGCTTTTTGTGATATAAATAAAAAAAAATATTGCATGAAATTATATATAGAGATTTTTGTTATTAAAACAAAGTAACTCGAATCGTACATACATACTTAAGTAATTTTAATATTGATATGTTTAGATTGATATTATTAGTATATCAAAATTGAATATATTTTAATTATGGTTGTTGAACATTGAAAAGAATAATACATTAAGAAAGGTTCTTCAAATATATCTCAAAAACCAAAGTAAAAAGTATTATTTGACAATATTTATTTGTGTGAATGGCATGACATTAAATGGAAATATGTTTCAATTTAGTTTTGTTTTTTAGACTTATCATACTACTTTCCTAATATGATAAAAAAAAACTGTTTTGCGGAAAATTTCACGTCATGAATCGATTGCTCGTATTTTTACTCAAGATCCTGATTTAATTTTTTTTAAATATTATTAACAATACCAAATCAAAATATTATTGTTATGCTTTACTCTTAATTTTTCCTTCTTACAGATAAATTAAGTTTTTTTTAACAAGTGAAATTCATCATCATTTCATATTTCAGATTTTTTCAAATATGCGCGAATTATATAAATAAGTAATCTTTTTTCGTAATTTCTGCATCAACATTCAACTATACTATAAAAAATATTTAAATTGGATTTTTTTCAATTTTAATAATTATTTCATAAGAATATCATATAAATACTTTATATCAGTATTTTATGTGAAAATTATTTATCATTATTTTTTCCTAATATGTAAATCAAAGACAAATAAGTAATAATGAGTTTATAGTATTAAATTTGTTTAATCAAAATAATTTTTCTTTTTTTATATTTATTGTTCTAAGTTATAAGAATTTAAGCAATTACATCTGAATGTTTGATCAAATCGATTTGTTATTTTTTTTATAATTAATTCACCCTTTTAAGCTATTAAATAATATTCAAATGTATAATGTAATTAATAATATCACCTCTGGAATTTGCACCAAAGAACTTTCGTCAATCACCTGCATTCATAGGCTCCTCGCAACATTTTGCAGGTTGTCACGTCATCTTGTACGAGGTTATCCTATACTGCCTTAACGAGACTGCCACTCGAGAACTTTTAATTTTTCACCATCGGTTATTAGTTAGTCGAGCTATGTTGACAAGCCCATTGACACAGGCCCGTAGATCAGCTCGCTAAAGTGCTTTCTCCTTAGCATTGGTGAGTGGACTTGCATTAACAAAACGTGAGGTCTAAAGTATACTAGTTTTTTTTTAAAAGATCCATAGATTGTTACATACATACATACATACATAGTAGCTAGAACACTTGTGACTTTTTTTTTGTTTACCGTAGAGGAAAATGTATTACGTAGGTACTCTGATTCTGACCGGGAGGCCACCAAACTATTCGTGTCGGACTCGGATCTCTGAAGGAGAAACATATCGACTAAAAATCTCCACGTATTGAACTGCGTGAGCGAAGACCCGCAGGTGAAAAGAAGAAAGAGTAACAAAGACGTACTTGAACTGAAACCCGAAGGAGTATATTGTCTACTCTTCTATATTTTTTGCTCTTATATCTTCTATGTTTTGGTTTCTATATTTATTCTGTGGTCAAGTATAGTGATTTTATGCTCTTTGGGCTAATCTGTGGAGTTTAGTGATATATTGACATTTTTGTAGTTTCAATGCATAGATAATACATATATAAACTGAAGGTTTAATGAAATGTTCATCGTTTGTTCAAAATGGCTACCACGAACGATTCCAAGGCGCCTTTGCGCCTTGTTAAAAGAGTGCAATTTGGTATATTATCACCCGATGAGATTGTAAGTTTTATTAATAGATTAATTTGTACCTAATTTTAATAAATATAGAATATTTTTTACCAAATAACTCTATGATACCATGTTAACATTTATCGAAATAGTTCCTTTCTCATCATGATGTTATTTTATCACAAAAGTGTTTAACCTACATTTATTTACACTTTCTGATTTATTTTGTTAATAAAAGTAATTGATTCCTACATTATGACAAAAAGTTGATTATTTTGTACACTATCAAAGTTGCACAATAATGAAATGCTGTGTTAACATTTTAGCGACGCATGTCTGTTACCGAGGGAGGCATTCGCTTTCCAGAAACCATGGAAGGTGGAAGACCTAAGCTGGGAGGTCTTATGGATCCACGACAAGGGGTGATTGATAGAAATACCAGATGTCAAACTTGTGCTGGAAATATGACAGAATGTCCTGGACACTTTGGCCATATAGATTTGGCCAAACCAGTTTTTCACATTGGATTTATTACAAAAATTATAAAGATATTACGATGTGTTTGTTATTACTGCTCCAAATTGCTTGTTAGCCCGGTAAATATTTTTTTACTATGCATGCCTATGATATATTTTGATAAAAAGAACATTAGTTTTATCCTATATTGTGCCATTTTAGACAAACCCAAAGATAAAAGAAGTTGTCATGAAATCAAAAGGTCAGCCACGTAAAAGATTGACATATGTTTATGACCTTTGTAAAGGAAAAAATATTTGTGAGGGTGGTGAAGATATGGATATTGGAAAAGAAGGTGAGGAAGGTAAAAGAGGGTCTGGGCATGGGGGCTGTGGTCACTACCAACCCTCAATTAGGCGGCAAGGTTTGGACCTTACTGCTGAATGGAAACATGAGAATGAAGACACACAAGAGAAAAAAATTATAATAACTGCAGAAAGAGTATGGGAGATACTTAAACATATTACAGGTAAACATTTCACTGTATATTGTGAATTGAAGTTTTTGCCTTAAATTCACTTTATAGAATAATGTGTATGAAATGTGTCTGATTGTATATATTTTCTGAAGCTAATTATAAAAAAATCTGATGTATAAAATTCAATTACAAATTGAATATAAAATGTATAATGAAGGCAAGAGACCAAAGACTATTAATGAACAACAAATAAACATTTAACTAGCACTTAGATTACATTATCCCCAAGCATATTGTATGCAAGTGTAATGTTCTTTTTGAATTTTTTTGTTAATTAAATTTCTAAAACAGTATAACATTTTCACTATTATTTAACTCTTAAATCAATTCTATTCTTGTATGGATCTTTCATCTGGAACAACCAATATATAACCCATGAAACCCTTGTATCCCTCAATCTCAACAATGGCAGAGAATCAGTGTTAGAACAATGGAGCCTTCTATATAAAAGAATATAAAGAAAGAAACCCATAAATAAAATTTAATAAATATTACTGGAGACATCTAAAAAAAAAAAAAAATTAATTATAAAATAAAATATCTTCACGCAATTCCCAATACAGGGGTAGACAGAGGTCGAGTCTTGACAATTAAGTCCCTTTGACCAACCTTCCACCAAAGATATTTTTGGGACAACGTGACAGGTGGTGAGCCCGTCGCCGTCTTTATGTCCAAGCCAACGATATTCGTATGTAAGTTTTTTGAAAAACCCATTGGTAAAAGCCTACCTACTGGGGATTGAACTCGGGTCTATTGACTCGAAATTCCGACCACCCAACCATTCGGCTATCGTGACTTCGCATCGGAGACATCTATATTAATATTATTAAGAGGAAGACATTGTCTTGTGTGTGAAGAGTAATCTCTGGAACTTCAAAAATTTTATTTGTGCTATAGATTCATCATAATTTTCAGAAACCATCATGTTGGTCCCTCAAACATCATTTGTTTTTTTTTAAAATAGGCTTGGTTTATTAATTTCATAAATAAGGTAAATACTGAAATTGATTAAATGTTAGTTATTAAATGATTATATTGACTCACCCTATGTACTACCTATTATGTCATGTATAATATTAATTGTCCTTGAATTAATTCCCAGAACGAGTTTCTATTCTATGTTCGGCTTACCAAAAGATCTTGCCCATTGTACCTGTTTTGTTTTTTTTTGCCGAATCAGGGTTTATAAGCATAACTCAAAATAAGTTTTACTTCTTTCTTTAAATTAAAAATGTAACAAAATCCGTTATTTTGTTTTTTGATTACATTTTCCTTATTTTGGTTAATTTTGTATTATTTAATTCTATATTTTTCAATGTTTTGGTATTTCTTTCGAAATGAAGATTGTTACGGATCTATGTTTTACTATCTGTTTTATCTGGTTTGTTGGTTTGCATTAATTAAAATGTCAGTAATGGTTATAAATAAAAATAATCCATTACTGACATTTTAATTAATGCCAAATGTTATTTTTTCCAGATGAGGAATCATTTATTTTGGGTATGGATCCCAAATTCGCCAGACCCGATTGGATGATAGTGACTGTACTGCCTGTACCTCCTTTATCAGTGAGGCCTGCTGTTGTCATGTTTGGTACTGCTAAAAATCAAGATGACTTGACTCACAAACTCGCTGACATTATAAAAGCAAATAATGAGCTAATAAGAAATGAACAGTTAGGTGCAGCAGCTCATGTCCTTGCTGAAAATATAAGACTATTGCAATTTCATGTTGCTACATTTGTCGATAATGATATGCCTGGCATGCCCAAGTAAGTGCTTGTAAAATCATAGCGCTTCATGTATTTCCTATTATCTAAATCTAAACTTAGATTTCTGTTTAATGGTTGTAATGCATGCAAAAAAAATGTTTTATGGCTTATTTTGGGACGACGTGGTAATTGGTTTTTGCCATTTTTATGCCAATAATATAAATCTAAAGAAAAAAGTTTTACAAGACATTCTTTCTTTAAATTAAGAATGTAATAAAATCCATTATTTTGTTTTTTGATTATATTTTCCTTATTTTGGTTAATTTTGTATTATTTAATTCTACATTTTTCAATGTTTTGGTATTTTTTTCGAAATGAAGATTGTTACGGGTTTATGTTTTACTATCTGTTTTATCTGGTTTGTTGGTTTGCATTAATTAAAATGTCAGTAATGGATTATAAATAAAAATAATCCATTACTGACATTTTAATTAATGCCAAATGTTATTTTTTCCAGATGAGGAATCATTTATTTTGGGTATGGATCCCAAATTCGCCAGACCCGATTGGATGATAGTGACTGTACTGCCTGTACCTCCTTTATCAGTGAGGCCTGCTGTTGTCATGTTTGGTACTGCTAAAAATCAAGATGACTTGACTCACAAACTCGCTGACATTATAAAAGCAAATAATGAGCTAATAAGAAATGAACAGCTAGGTGCAGCAGCTCATGTCCTTGCTGAAAATATAAGACTATTGCAATTTCATGTTGCTACATTTGTTGATAATGATATGCCTGGCATGCCCAAGTAAGTGCTTGTAAAATCATAGCGCTTCATGTATTTCCTATTATCTAAATCTAAACTTAGATTTCTGTTTAATGTTTGTAATGCATGCAAAAAAAATGTTTTATGGCTTATTTTGGGACGACGTGGTAATTGGTTTTTGCCATTTTTATGCCAATAATATAAATCGTAAAAAAAAGTTTTTACAAGAACTCATTGGTAAATCTTACCTCCTGGGGATCAAACTGGTGTCTCTTGACTCTAATTCTGATCATCCAATCACTCTGCTATAGTGACAGTTAAATTAGCTAATATAAAAAGATTGTTAGCCCTGTTGTAAGTGTTAACTATAATATTTGAATGTATTAATTTGTGCATTCTCAGGGTGGTAGGTCAACAAAACGTAGAAGGTAAACGTATTCCGTTTGGTTTTCGTAAACGAACTCTGCCACATTTTATTAAAGACGATTATGGTCCAGAGTCGAGAGGTTTCGTCGAAAATTCATACCTTGCCGGTTTAACGCCATCAGAGTTTTATTTTCACGCTATGGGTGGTCGTGAAGGTCTTATTGATACTGCTGTGAAAACTGCCGAGACTGGGTATATTCAACGTCGTCTGATAAAAGCTATGGAGTCTGTAATGGTTCATTATGATGGAACTGTTCGAAATTCCGTGGGACAGCTAATTCAGTTGCGGTATGGTGAAGATGGTCTAGCAGGAGAGACAGTAGAATTCCAAAATCTGCCTACAATAAAAGTGTCTAATAAAGCGTTTGAAAAGAAATTTAAGTTTGATCCCTCAAATGAAAGATACTTAAAACGAATATTTAATGAAGATATTATAAAGGAGTTAACAGAATCGGGATATGTTATCGCTGATTTAGAAAGTGAATGGGAACAATTATCAAAAGACAGAGAAATTTTACGACAGATTTTCCCAAGCGGCGAATCGAAAGTTGTATTGCCCTGCAATTTCAAAAGAATGATTTGGAATGTACAGAAAATTTTTCATATTAACAAAAGAATGCCTACTGATTTAAGTCCAATTAAGGTAATACAGGGTGTAAAGGACCTGTTAAAGAAATGTGTCATAGTAGCTGGAGATGATCCATTGTCTAAGCAAGCTAATGAAAATGCAACACTATTATTTCAATGCTTAGTAAGGTCAACTTTATGTACCAAATTTGTGTCAGAGGAGTATCGTTTATCGAGTGAAGCATTTGAGTGGTTGATTGGAGAAATTGAAACTCGGTTCCAACAAGCGCAAGTAAATCCTGGTGAAATGGTCGGAGCCCTAGCTGCTCAGTCTCTTGGAGAACCTGCAACACAGATGACACTGAACACTTTCCATTTTGCTGGTGTATCATCTAAAAACGTAACACTTGGTGTACCAGACTAAAAATTAATTGACTTAACTCCCATTCATTTGTACTTTTCAATTATAATATAGAGTCGTTATACAATTAGATTCTCATTTTTGTAACTTGTTTCTAGAGCTATGCAGAAATCTGGGAAACCTCTCAAAGCCATTAAAGCGCGCTTAAAAGGTAAAGAAGGTAGAATACGAGGAAACCTTATGGGTAAACGTGTCGACTTCTCTGCTCGTACCGTCATCACACCAGATCCCAATTTGCGTATTGATCAAGTAGGCGTTCCTAGATCAATTGCTCAAAATTTAACATTTCCTGAGTTAGTAACACCGTTTAATATTGATAGAATGCAAGAGCTTGTCAGGAGAGGAAATGCGCAATATCCAGGAGCTAAATATATTGTGCGCAGTAATGGAGAAAGAATAGATCTTCGATTTCACCCAAAACCATCAGATCTGCATTTACAGTATGGTTACAAAGTGGAGAGGCATTTAAGAGATGATGATTTAGTAATATTCAACCGACAGCCTACACTTCACAAAATGAGTATGATGGGTCACAGAGTTAAGGTTCTACCATGGTCAACATTCCGTATGAACTTAAGTTGTACATCTCCCTATAACGCTGATTTTGATGGAGATGAAATGAATTTACATGTTCCTCAATCTATGGAAACTCGTGCAGAAGTTGAAAACATTCATATTACACCTCGACAGATTATTACCCCACAGGCTAACAAACCTGTTATGGGTATTGTACAAGATACACTGACAGCTGTAAGAAAAATGACAAAAAGAGATGTATTTTTAACAAAAGAACAAGTAATGAACCTTCTTATGTTTTTACCAACTTGGGATGGCAAAATACCACAGCCCTGTATTTTAAAACCGCAACCGCTTTGGACCGGTAAACAAATATTCACTTTAATTATTCCTGGAAATGTAAACATGATACGGACACACTCCACTCATCCTGATGAGGAAGATGATGGCCCGTATAAATGGATTTCACCTGGAGATACAAAAGTTGTTGTTGAACATGGTGAACTGCTCATGGGAATTCTTTGCAAAAAGTCTCTGGGTGCTTCTGCAGGTTCTTTACTTCACATTTGCATGTTAGAGTTGGGCCACGAAACTGCCGGTCGATTTTATGGTAACATTCAAACAGTTATTAACAATTGGTTGCTATTGGAAGGCCATTCAATTGGTATAGGTGATACCATTGCCGATCCTCAAACATACCAAGAGATTCAACGTGCTATCGTTAAAGCTAAAGATGACGTAATAGAAGTTATTCAAAAAGCTCACAACATGGAGTTGGAACCAACTCCTGGTAACACTCTTAGGCAAACATTCGAAAACCAAGTAAATCGTATTCTAAACGACGCTCGTGACAAAACTGGTGGCTCAGCTAAAAAGTCTCTCACTGAGTACAATAACCTCAAAGCTATGGTAGTTGCAGGTTCTAAAGGATCTAATATTAACATTTCTCAAGTTATTGCTTGTGTAGGTCAACAAAACGTAGAAGGTAAACGTATTCCGTTTGGTTTTCGTAAACGAACTCTGCCACATTTTATTAAAGACGATTATGGTCCAGAGTCGAGAGGTTTCGTCGAAAATTCATACCTTGCCGGTTTAACGCCATCAGAGTTTTATTTTCACGCTATGGGTGGTCGTGAAGGTCTTATTGATACTGCTGTGAAAACTGCCGAGACTGGGTATATTCAACGTCGTCTGATAAAAGCTATGGAGTCTGTAATGGTTCATTATGATGGAACTGTTCGAAATTCTGTGGGTCAGCTAATTCAGTTGCGGTATGGTGAAGATGGTCTAGCAGGAGAGACTGTAGAATTCCAAAACCTGCCTACAATAAAAGTGTCTAATAAAGCGTTTGAAAAGAAATTTAAGTTTGATCCCTCAAATGAAAGATACTTAAAACGAATATTTAATGAAGATATTATAAAGGAGTTAACAGAATCGGGATATGTTATCGCTGATTTAGAAAGTGAATGGGAACAATTATCAAAAGACAGAGAAATTTTACGACAGATTTTCCCAAGCGGCGAATCGAAAGTTGTATTGCCCTGCAATTTCAAAAGAATGATTTGGAATGTACAGAAAATTTTTCATATTAACAAAAGAATGCCTACTGATTTAAGTCCAATTAAGGTAATACAGGGTGTAAAGGACCTGTTAAAGAAATGTGTCATAGTAGCTGGAGATGATCCATTGTCTAAGCAAGCTAATGAAAATGCAACACTATTATTTCAATGCTTAGTAAGGTCAACTTTATGTACCAAATTTGTGTCAGAGGAGTATCGTTTATCGAGTGAAGCATTTGAGTGGTTGATTGGAGAAATTGAAACTCGGTTCCAACAAGCGCAAGTAAATCCTGGTGAAATGGTCGGAGCCCTAGCTGCTCAGTCTCTTGGAGAACCTGCAACACAGATGACACTGAACACTTTCCATTTTGCTGGTGTATCATCTAAAAACGTAACACTTGGTGTACCCAGACTAAAAGAAATTATTAACATATCTAAAAAACCGAAAGCTCCATCTCTAACAGTATTCCTGACTGGAGGTGCAGCTCGAGATGCCGAAAAAGCTAAGAATGTACTCTGCAGATTGGAACACACGACGCTGCGAAAAGTTACTGCGAATACTGCAATTTATTATGACCCTGATCCACAAAACACAGTGATCGCTGAAGATCAGGAGTTCGTGAATGTTTATTATGAAATGCCTGATTTTGATCCAACAAAAATTTCACCTTGGCTTCTTCGAATTGAGTTAGATCGTAA
The DNA here is from genome assembly GCA_029286605.1 of Sericinus montela. Classification (NCBI taxonomy): domain Eukaryota; kingdom Metazoa; phylum Arthropoda; class Insecta; order Lepidoptera; family Papilionidae; genus Sericinus; species Sericinus montela. Next base: position 6,006,064 of record JAGSMR010000005.1, read on the forward strand.
GAGAATGACTGATAAAAAACTGACTATGGAACAGATTGCAGAAAAAATTAATGCAGGATTTGGTGACGATTTGAATTGTATTTTCAATGACGACAATGCAGAAAAACTAGTACTGAGAATAAGGATCATGAATAATGAAGAGAGCAAATTTCAAGATAATGATGAAGAAACAGTTGACAAAATGGAGGACGATATGTTCCTACGATGCATTGAAGCTAACATGTTGTCCGACATGACTTTACAGGGCATAGAAGCCATAGCCAAAGTATATATGCATTTACCTCAGACTGAAGCGAAAAAGCGAATTATTATAACAGAACAGGGTGAATTTAAAGCTATAGCTGAATGGCTTTTGGAAACTGATGGTACATCTTTAATGAAAGTACTTTCTGAACGAGATGTTGACCCAATACGGACTTTCAGTAACGATATTTGTGAAATATTCCAAGTACTTGGTATTGAGGCTGTTCGTAAATCTGTGGAAAAAGAAATGAATGCTGTGCTGCAATTCTATGGTCTCTATGTAAACTATCGTCATCTTGCTTTACTATGTGACGTCATGACAGCAAAGGGTCATCTAATGGCTATTACTCGTCACGGTATTAACAGGCAAGATACTGGAGCTCTTATGAGATGCTCTTTTGAAGAGACTGTAGATGTCTTATTAGACGCTGCCAGTCATGCTGAAGTAGATCCTATGAGGAGGGTATCAGAAAATATAATAATGGGACAATTACCTCGAATGGGAACTGGTGAGTAGAATCAGTTTATTTTTCTATTACTAACCAAAATGTTATGTTGCACTAATCGTAACATTATTATGCTTTGATGTTTTAGGGTGTTTTGACTTACTTCTCGACGCGGAAAAATGTAAACATGATACGGACACACTCCACTCATCCTGATGAGGAAGATGATGGCCCGTATAAATGGATTTCACCTGGAGATACAAAAGTTGTTGTTGAACATGGTGAACTGCTCATGGGAATTCTTTGCAAAAAGTCTCTGGGTGCTTCTGCAGGTTCTTTACTTCACATTTGCATGTTAGAGTTGGGCCACGAAACTGCCGGTCGATTTTATGGTAACATTCAAACAGTTATTAACAATTGGTTGCTATTGGAAGGCCATTCAATTGGTATAGGTGATACCATTGCCGATCCTCAAACATACCAAGAGATTCAACGTGCTATCGTTAAAGCTAAAGATGACGTAATAGAAGTTATTCAAAAAGCTCACAACATGGAGTTGGAACCAACTCCTGGTAACACTCTTAGGCAAACATTCGAAAACCAAGTAAATCGTATTCTAAACGACGCTCGTGACAAAACTGGTGGCTCAGCTAAAAAGTCTCTCACTGAGTACAATAACCTCAAAGCTATGGTAGTTGCAGGTTCTAAAGGATCTAATATTAACATTTCCCAAGTTATCGCTTGTGTAGGTCAACAAAACGTAGAAGGTAAACGTATTCCGTTCGGTTTTCGTAAACGAACTCTGCCACATTTCATTAAAGACGATTATGGTCCAGAGTCGAGAGGTTTCGTCGAAAATTCATACCTTGCCGGTTTAACGCCATCAGAGTTTTATTTTCACGCTATGGGTGGTCGTGAAGGTCTTATTGATACTGCTGTGAAAACCGCCGAGACTGGGTATATTCAACGTCGTCTGATAAAAGCTATGGAGTCCGTAATGGTTCATTATGATGGAACTGTTCGAAATTCTGTGGGTCAGCTAATTCAGTTGCGGTATGGTGAAGATGGTCTAGCAGGAGAGACTGTAGAATTCCAAAACCTGCCTACAATAAAAGTGTCTAATAAAGCGTTTGAAAAGAAATTTAAGTTTGATCCCTCAAATGAAAGATACTTAAAACGAATATTTAATGAAGATATTATAAAGGAGTTAACAGAATCGGGATATGTTATCGCTGATTTAGAAAGTGAATGGGAACAATTATCAAAAGACAGAGAAATTTTACGACAGATTTTCCCAAGCGGCGAATCGAAAGTTGTATTGCCCTGCAATTTCAAAAGAATGATTTGGAATGTACAGAAAATTTTCCATATTAACAAAAGAATGCCTACTGATTTAAGTCCAATTAAGGTAATACAGGGTGTAAAGGACCTGTTAAAGAAATGTGTCATAGTAGCTGGAGATGATCCATTGTCTAAGCAAGCTAATGAAAATGCAACACTATTATTTCAATGCTTAGTAAGGTCAACTTTATGTACCAAATTTGTATCAGAGGAGTATCGTTTATCGAGTGAAGCATTTGAGTGGTTGATTGGAGAAATTGAAACTCGGTTCCAACAAGCGCAAGTAAATCCTGGTGAAATGGTCGGAGCCCTAGCTGCTCAGTCTCTTGGAGAACCTGCAACACAGATGACACTGAACACTTTCCATTTTGCTGGTGTATCATCTAAAACGTAACACTTGGTGTACCCAGACTAAAAGAAATTATTAACATATCTAAAAACCGAAAGCTCCATCTCTAACAGTATTCCTGACTGGAGGTGCAGCTCGAGATGCCGAAAAGCTAAGAATGTACTCTGCAGATTGGAACACACGACGCTGCGAAAAGTTACTGCGAATACTGCAATTTATTATGACCCTGATCCACAAAACACAGTGATCGCTGAAGATCAGGAGTTCGTGAATGTTTATTATGAAATGCCTGATTTTGATCCAACAAAAATTTCACCTTGGCTTCTTCGAATTGAGTTAGATCGTAAGAGAATGACTGATAAAAAACTGACTATGGAACAGATTGCAGAAAAAATTAATGCAGGATTTGGTGACGATTTGAATTGTATTTTCAATGACGACAATGCAGAAAAACTAGTACTGAGAATAAGGATCATGAATAATGAAGAGAGCAAATTTCAAGATAATGATGAAGAAACAGTTGACAAAATGGAGGACGATATGTTCCTACGATGCATTGAAGCTAACATGTTGTCCGACATGACTTTACAGGGCATAGAAGCCATAGCCAAAGTATATATGCATTTACCTCAGACTGAAGCGAAAAAGCGAATTATTATAACAGAACAGGGTGAATTTAAAGCTATAGCTGAATGGCTTTTGGAAACTGATGGTACATCTTTAATGAAAGTACTTTCTGAACGAGATGTTGACCCAATACGGACTTTCAGTAACGATATTTGTGAAATATTCCAAGTACTTGGTATTGAGGCTGTTCGTAAATCTGTGGAAAAAGAAATGAATGCTGTGCTGCAATTCTATGGTCTCTATGTAAACTATCGTCATCTTGCTTTACTATGTGACGTCATGACAGCAAAGGGTCATCTAATGGCTATTACTCGTCACGGTATTAACAGGCAAGATACTGGAGCTCTTATGAGATGCTCTTTTGAAGAGACTGTAGATGTCTTATTAGACGCTGCCAGTCATGCTGAAGTAGATCCTATGAGAGGAGTATCAGAAAATATAATAATGGGACAATTACCTCGAATGGGAACTGGTGAGTAGAATCAGTTTATTTTTTTCTATTACTAACCAAAATGTTATGTTGCACTAATCGTAACATTATTATGCTTTGATGTTTTTAGGGTGTTTTGACTTACTTCTCGACGCGGAAAAATGTAAACATGGAATGGAAATGGGAGGGCTCGGTGTAGGTATGGGTGTAGGAGGCGGAATGTACTTTGGCGTTGGTACACCATCTATGACACCATTAATGACACCGTGGTCTACTCAGAACACACCAGGATATGGCAGTAGCGTGTGGTCACCAGGACAAGGTACTTTGATTTTTAAATGGTAAAAATTTTAATAAGTCTATAACGAAAGTTAATACATTTTATGATTGTTTTTTACAGTGGGTAGCAGTATGACACCAGGAGGTCCTTCATTCTCGCCATCAGGCGCATCTGATGCTTCTGGACTTTCCCCAGCATACAGTGCTTGGTCGTCGCAACCGGGTTCACCCGGATCACCAGGACCGCCGTTATCTCCTTACGCATCCCCAGCTGGGGCATCGCCATCTTATTCACCAACTAGTCCCGTTTATAGCGGAGCTTCGCCCATTCAATCAAACCCGACATCACCGCATTATTCACCCACCAGCCCTTCGTATTCTCCGACGTCTCCGAATTATTCTCCTACATCTCCTATATATTCACCCACTTCTCCTAGTTACTCCCCCACTTCACCTGGTTACTCTCCAACGTCGCCATCTTATTCGCCCACTTCACCGAGCTATTCTCCGACTTCACCCAGTTATTCTCCGACTAGTCCGGCATATTCGCCGACTTCTCCAAGCTACTCGCCAACTTCACCCAGTTATTCTCCTACAAGTCCCTCATATTCGCCGACAAGCCCATCTTATTCGCCAACAAGTCCAGCATATTCGCCCACGTCTCCAGGATACTCACCATCCTCACCAAGTTATTCGCCTACAAGTCCAGTATATAGCCCAACTTCACCAAGTTATTCTCCTTCATCACCAAATTACCCACCAACATCGCCGGCTTATTCTCCTTCGAGTCCTTCTTATTCACCTACTTCTCCAGCTTATTCGCCGTCGTCTCCAAGATATTCGCCATCTTCGCAAAAATATTCACCGACATCACCAAACTACTCACCCACTTCTCGTGTATACTCGCCATCCTCTGCTGGACCATCAACATATTCTCCAACATCTCCCACCTATTCTCCTAATTCACCACCATATGATGTCGGAGATGATTAAATTATTTCTATTGTTTATGTATACTTATATAAATATTCGTATTCAAAAAAGTGAATATTGTTTCACTCACACTTGGATAACACATGAGTTTAAGAGTAATACAAAATGAAAAATATATGTTTTAGCATTTAAGGAGGTCAACATAAATTATTGTATTATCCAATCCAATTATTTTTTATTCATATTAGCTTGTGAGCGTACAGTGCGTTTGTGCTTTAGTTTCTATCCGTTGTGCGTTTTACCCTTTTCATTTTACCACCTTAGTTGTTACTGAGATTGGCGGGATACTTATTTAACGGTCTGTCAATCTGTCAAAGTCACCTAAAAGACAAAGGTCTTTGCTGTAGGAAGGATTTGTCTTAAGGTATCCTAGACGCTGCTGCCAGTCACTGCTCTTAGTTACTTTGTTTTGGTATATTTCAAGATGGTTATTCTACCATTTATCGCTAGTAATATAATAAAATATCTTCACGCAATTCTCAATACAGGGGTTGACAGAGGTCTAGCCTAGACAATTAAGTCCCCATGACCCACCTTCCACCGAAGATATTTTCGCGACAACGTGACAGGTGGTGAGCCCGTCGCCGTCTTATGTCCAAGCCAACGATATAATTCGTCCATAAGTTTTTGAAAAATTCATTGGTACGAGCCTGCCACCTGGGGATCGAACTCGAGTCTCGACTCTAAATAATATAAGTAATATAATGAAGTAAATAATCTTGTTCCCATAAAAAAATTATATTATGGTGTCTTGAAAACATTTAACGAAATATGAGATTTATTTTTTTGGGGGCAAGCGACAGTGAGGAGGCTATTGGGGCGATAAACCTAGAGCCACTACGATTCTATTTACAGTATTTTTTCTGTCTTTTTGTCATTCGCTACAGATGAATTTCCTCTTAACGGTTCCCTCAGCGCGAAAGACCCAGCTGGCTTCCCTACCTGCGATCGGCGACTGTTGGGTTTAATTTCTTGAGAGGGTCAGCAGGGCTGGAAGCTAGAACACGTGGTACCTAGCGGAGCATTATTCATGTATTTAATAGCAGCCATGAAGCCGGTGGGAGATGCTTAGATCTTTGCCAATGAGTATGAATTACCGAGGTATTGGTAATGGTGCTTAACCATTCAACATTTTATTAAGGAGTTTAGTGGTTCATACTTCTTAAACCGAACGAGGGTAAAGAGGAGAGCAGAGGAGGACTTATCCTCTCCTTTTCACAAGCCTCCGTGAGTAGTATTATCTGTTGCAGTATGGTCGTTTTAAAACCGATACATATGATAGCGTGAGTGGCATATATGATAGGGGAACCATGTTTCTCGTAAGCTCACATGCTATCTGCAACACCATTCTTATCGACTCTAGGTTAATCGGTATCGTCCTACCATCCACTTCAGTTAGAAGTACCCGTAGCGTAGTGTTTGAGCGACAATTCTTTAACAGCAGGTGCTGAAACACGCTCAAATACGCTTGGGTTTTATGCATGTCAATGGAAATAGCATATCTCTTTGGTATTTTATTTCACTGAGTATTGGAGTAGTCTAAAGATGACCCGACGGATGCGTCATGGACGTTGATCGATTAGAGATCCATTATGCAAGTTAAAATATTGAATGACAAATTATTTTTTTTTTTATTCATATTAGCTTGTGAGCGTACAGTGCGTTTGTGCTTTAGTTTCTATCCGTTGTGCGTTTTACCCTTTTTCATTTTACCACCTTAGTTGTTACTGAGATTGGCGGGATACTTATTTAACGGTCTGTCAATCTGTCAAAGTCACCTAAAAGACAAAGGTCTTTGCTGTAGGAAGGATTTGTCTTAAGGTATCCTAGACGCTGCTGCCAGTCACTGCTCTTAGTTACTTTGTTTTGGTATATTTCAAGATGGTTATTCTACCATTTATCGCTAGTAATATAATAAAATATCTTCACGCAATTCTCAATACAGGGGTTGACAGAGGTCTAGCCTAGACAATTAAGTCCCCATGACCCACCTTCCACCGAAGATATTTTCGCGACAACGTGACAGGTGGTGAGCCCGTCGCCGTCTTATGTCCAAGCCAACGATATAATTCGTCCATAAGTTTTTGAAAAATTCATTGGTACGAGCCTGCCACCTGGGGATCGAACTCGAGTCTCGACTCTAAATAATATAAGTAATATAATGAAGTAAATAATCTTGTTCCCATAAAAAAATTATATTATGGTGTCTTGAAAACATTTAACGAAATATGAGATTTATTTTTTTGGGGGCAAGCGACAGTGAGGAGGCTATTGGGGCGATAAACCTAGAGCCACTACGATTCTATTTACAGTATTTTTTCTGTCTTTTTGTCATTCGCTACAGATGAATTTCCTCTTAACGGTTCCCTCAGCGCGAAAGACCCAGCTGGCTTCCCTACCTGCGATCGGCGACTGTTGGGTTTAATTTCTTGAGAGGGTCAGCAGGGCTGGAAGCTAGAACACGTGGTACCTAGCGGAGCATTATTCATGTATTTAATAGCAGCCATGAAGCCGGTGGGAGATGCTTAGATCTTTGCCAATGAGTATGAATTACCGAGGTATTGGTAATGGTGCTTAACCATTCAACATTTTATTAAGGAGTTTAGTGGTTCATACTTCTTAAACCGAACGAGGGTAAAGAGGAGAGCAGAGGAGGACTTATCCTCTCCTTTTCACAAGCCTCCGTGAGTAGTATTATCTGTTGCAGTATGGTCGTTTTAAAAACCGATACATATGATAGCGTGAGTGGCATATATGATAGGGGAACCATGTTTCTCGTAAGCTCACATGCTATCTGCAACACCATTCTTATCGACTCTAGGTTAATCGGTATCGTCCTACCATCCACTTCAGTTAGAAGTACCCGTAGCGTAGTGTTTGAGCGACAATTCTTTAACAGCAGGTGCTGAAACACGCTCAAATACGCTTGGGTTTTTATGCATGTCAATGGAAATAGCATATCTCTTTGGTATTTTATTTCACTGAGTATTGGAGTAGTCTAAAAGATGACCCGACGGATGCGTCATGGACGTTGATCGATTAGAGATCCATTATGCAAGTTAAAATATTGAATGACAAATTATTTTTTTTTACCCAAGTTTTTATTAATGTAAAATCGTTACAGATAAAACAAAATAACGAACATTAAGTTAAATTTATACCACTAAAAAATAACGTATTTGGAAGATATTGTCGGAAGTTATTTTCCGAAGTGTAAAGGGAAAATGTAGTACTAAGATGATGACAGTTGCCAGATGATTTCTATTGTACAGATTGGGTACATAATAAATATGTAAACATATACATTTCAACTACATCATCATATACTACAACAAATCATATATTACTATAACAAATAACTTAAAAATTAATTAAAATTATTATTACTATAACAAACTGTGCAAACGTTTCATGACAGTGCGTTTGATTGACAATTTTGGCCAGTGTCCTGCCTATTGAACTGTTGTGTTTTAAATCCCAAATTGCTGATTGTTGTTTCACAGTACTATGTGTCCTTACATTGTATTTTTTTATAATATTTACCACCTAAACAATAACTAATTCAAAACTCAGGAAATAAGGAAATAAATTTTATAATATTTTAATGATTTGTAATGTTATTAAATAATCACTGTAAAATTCCATTACATTTAGTTAGTTATTTAGTTACATCGTGTTGTAAATTATCATATATTTGTATAAATTCACTATAATATTATTGGCCACAAAAAATTTAAAAGAAGTTTAAAAGCATTGATTTCACGTCCTAGAAGGATTATATATGGTTGTAAAATTGGACCAGAAAATGTAAACAAAAGAATTGTATATAAGAAAACAACATTCTTCATTATCTTTTTGCTTTTTTATTATTAATATTCTATCTCTAACATTATTAATGAAAGTCTATTATAGACGTTTTATTAATAGGAAACTTGAAATTTCAGCTTCACACTAATTATTAAATAATATAAATTACCTACAAAACCCGTAAAATATTTATTCTTAAAAACTGTAAACAAACTCTTTTGCTTAAAATATTTATAAAATAAATTACAATACATTCTTGGAAACTGTTCACGTAGCACAGTAAATTTATAATATTTACATTTTATTGCCTATTTTATTACTAGTAAGCCAATTAAACTATTTAAATAAAATTTAAACTACAAACTTATGTCGAACTTTATTAACTATTGTGCTTTCATAAACTTCGAACACAGCCATTTCATTTTCTAATAATTAGTTTACGCTACATCTTTTTAAATATGAATACTGATTTTAATAATTTCTTATTCGAAATTAACTTTTACGTTACAAATATATATATATATATATATATATATATATATATATATATATATATATATATATATATATATATATATAAATATATATATATATATATATATATATATATATATATATATATATATATATATATATAAATATATATATATATATATATATATATATATGTTTTCAAAGAAAATTATGTGCTGAATTGGCTCTAGACATTTAACCTTTTCATGAAGTAAGTAAAAAGTAGTAGAACGTTTACGGAAGCCTTCGTTTTTTAAGTGAAGTTTTAGCGCAGTTTCTATTTTCCTCTATATATTTCAATGATGCGATCCTGGTCTACATATTCAAATATGTGCGGGGCATCCATAAGAATTCCTACTGTGCCAGCCGTAGTAACTATGAAAAAAATATACAGTTGAAGTCTGTCAATGACCATAGCCACATATTTCCAATCTTCACGTGTCTGAAAAGTAAAACATTTTTATTTATACTTTTAGATTGACATACATTTTAAATTTGAACTGTTTACTTTTAATAAAACTGTTTACAAAAGTAAAACAAAAGTTTTAAAAAGTTTTGATGACATGAATGTTTTCAATATTTAACTGATAGGATTCTATAACAATGATGTAAGTGCAATTAATCAGTCTAATTGCATATGCAGGTTTTGCTTATAAGTTTAGCCCACGATCGCTAGTCTGTACACCAAGCCCCGCCATTATAAGTAAATATTTTGGGGTAAATCTTAATACATAAATATATGAGGAAAATGATGTAGAATATATTTTTAATTTATGTTACCTGAATATATAAATCTTCGTTTCGCAAGTGCTCTGCTATGAATTCTACCGCCTCTGTTGCCTTTGCCGCTTCAGGTGATAATAATAAGGAATCCGAACTTTCTGATTCTCTTCTTTCGCCTAATCCTAACCCACCGAGAGCTCCGAGACCACCGAGGGCTCCAACTTCACCACCACCCGCTGCGCGATTTATCTTGCAATTGGGATGGTGAAGGTCAGACAGTTCCATTGCTTCCATTTTGCTTTGTTTCGCGCCGATTGCACTGAAAACATAGTTTTCTAAGTTCATTTTAAATAAGGTTAAAAACATAATTTCGATTCCAAATTTTTAACAGCTGTATTCTGTCATTCCTAAAAATAAGCTCAGTTTAAAACTAATAAAAATGTGATAATGTCGATAAATTGCATTACCTAATATGCTTGGGCAAGTCGTGTGGTGCTGCAGCGTGTGGTGGAGCTCCCATTCCTGGCATCTCCATCATCCATCTAAGGCGCGTCTTACGGGGTCGACGCATAAGTAAAGCTGCCGGTAGGTAGTGAAGGAAAACACTTCGTATCCAAAGAGGCATTCTGTAAAAATGCAAAATGAGTGAAAAGTAAAAGAAAGAATGTTGTGAAAAGTCTCAATAAATGGATAAATAGTTACTCTATAATAGAAATAAAGTTTGAATAAATTGGAAGCAATATTTTGATAAAGAAGGGTGAAGGTAAGAAAGGTGAAGAGAAAGCGTGCGTGGAACTCCACGCGTCCTTAGTGAAACTTTTTAGGTTAGTAACTCGCTCTTGCCAGAGAATAGAAGGGACTCTCCGAATCCTTCCTCCCAGCTACTTCTTGGAGGAGAGGAACTTACCCTCACAGTGTCAGACTATTATTTATTTATTTGCTTGTATATGTACATACATTGGAGAAAATAATATAAAGTTCCCATTTGAAGTTCTAAATATGTACACACCCTGAAAGAGTATATAGCAATTTGATTTTTGCCGACATATATTTCTATAAAGTATATTATAAATTAACTAATGAATTCTTTTATTTATTTCAGTTTGTATTATTATTAATTAATATATTTTTATTATTCAATGATTATACGATATAGTGTTTCAGTGTTATATCCGACATATATTATTTTATAGAAACATTTTTGTATAAGTAGGTTTTTTAGTTTTATTTTAAACTGTTTTTCTATACTAATTATTTTTATCGATTCTGGCAAATTATTATAAATTAAAATAGATCTGTAGTACGGTCCAGCTTTGTACATTTCTAGTTTTGGTTCTGGCAGTGTTAAATTATTTTTAACGTGCGTATTTAATTTGAAATTTAAAATATTGTATGTATTTTCTGATAATATTGTAATGATATTTCTAATATGTATACAAGGTAAAGTTAAAATTTTTTGATTTATAAAAAGTTCTTTGCAGCTTTGTGGTTGTTGTATGTTGTATATTATTCCATTTAATGTTTAACTTCAACCACGATACCCTGCTACTCTAACAGTTTAATCCAGTTTCGATTTTTCGGCTGTGTCTTTGAATTTTTCCGAATATTGTTTCCTAAACTTAGGAGAACAAAACAAAAAATATATTCAAATGAAACGCGCCATTATTGAGTATTTGCAATAACGATTATTAATTTTTACGAAAATCAGATTGTATGAGACCCCTATGCAACAAATTAAATCTTTGAAAAGCATTGCTACCTTGTTCTTTTATTTATAAGGGTGTATAAGAGAAAAATTTTATGAGCAGATTGTAAATTAATCATCTTCTAAATTAATAATATTCTTGGTACTCTTGGAAAGCAAAAGAGAGCCATTATATTATACGGAAAAAATGTTAATACCACAGTAAAACCCAAAATGAGAAATGAGATTCTATTTTTCAATTAAAATAATTTCAAATCTTACCTATGCGTTCTAGGTCCTCTGAAATTCCAGTTGATAATAATCACTGTTACGAGTATACTAACAGTGTTCATTATGAATGTAAACAATAAGTACTTCGCTATCAGAGGCAACACAAGGGACGTCGGTGGCAGGATTTTTGACACCAGTAGTAAAAACACAACCAATGAGAGAAGAATGCTAATACCCAAAGTAACCTGCAACAATTATTTTTTTTTGTATAGTTACATTGTTAATTTTCTATTAATTACATTGGGTTGAAGTTTGTAAAATTTACCTTTTCACCAGCCTCGGCAGGCAAGTAAAAAACTAACACGCAAAGAAATGAGATAAGAACTGTTGGCAGGATTAAGTTAACTGTGTAGAACAAAGTCTTTCTTCTTATTATGATGTAGAAAGTAATGTCTGTCTCAGTTGGATGGTTGCCTTCGTAAATGTTTAAATAAGCGGGCACTTCTATTATATCCCACGTTCCTGACTTCCAGTAGTCGGAGAGATCAACGAAGTTTTTATTGTTATATAAAGCAAGCGATACTTGATCTCCGTTGAATGTCCACGAGCCAAACTTCATGATGCAGGTTTGTTGATCAAATGGGAAATAGGTCACGTCGATTGTACATGAGCTCTGAAAACGATTAAATCTTTTATAATAATTATTTTTATATAAACCATTTCATATATAAGCCCAATTTGGTACCTATTGTTTTTTTAGTTTATTGTAAAAGCGCCGTTTTTTTATGGAAAAGGGAGGCAAACGAGCAGGTGGATCCCATGATGGTAAGTGATTACCGCTGCCCATGAACACCCGCAATACCAGAGGCATAGCAGATGCGTCTCCGACCTTAGAGTGCAAGAATTGGGGGAGGGGGTGTGTGGGCCTCCGGTTACCTGCACTCACCAGACGAAACGCAGAAGTTTGTTAGACTTCTACTTCACGCCGGAATTCTGTGAGGTCGTGGTACTTCCCAGGTCGAGCCGGCCCATTCACGCATCAACAAAAGCTGATGCGTGGCTCTACCACTAGAAAATTATGATGATATAAGAAATTTGTACCTGGTAAATAGCTGGTGGCACCCAAAGTACTTCGCCGTTGGGGTATATCAAAACATTAGATTTATACCGCACTTCGTAGTTGCCATCGGCACTGTTAAAAATAAAAAAAAATATTTTAAGAATATTACATTAATTTTCTGTTCTCTTTAGTTACCCCTTCTGGGGTTGTGTGTGGAAGGAAGGAAAAAATTAATTTTGATTAACTTTACAAATAATGTTTATTAGTTAACCAAAAAAAAAAAAACTAAAAATTTCCCCCCTGGTGATCTGAACCTGAATGATGCCTGGTGGCTTAAAATTATAGTAGTCTTTAATATTGTGTTTTTGTTAAATTTTGGAATCTGCTCTGCAATTTCAGGTAAGAAACATAATTAGTATTTTTTGATGTTTCTACGATCTGTTTGAATTTTTAATTCATACATATATTTCGCTTTGATGATGATGATGTTCATGTTCGTTTTTATTCTAATACTCACTTGTTGAATAGTACTATGTCGGGTTTCCACACCTTATCGGGTGGTAGCCGGAGCACACCGATGCCTCCATAGTCAGCTTCATCCCACATCAGTTGATAGTCCATCCATACAAGACGTAGCCACACATTAGATTTCATGATTTGATTTTTTTCATTCTGCAATCAATAAAGCCACTGCAATATCTAAATACATGAAAATTGTAGGTGGGAGCGCTTTAAAAAAATTTAAAACCAAAATTATGAAAATATTTTTATTAGTTTACGTATACAAAAATCACTTTCATAATGCGAATTTGCCAATGATTTGCCACGCTCGGCGAATGAAATATCACTCATTGTGCCAGTCATCTCACGTCTTAAACCAGGCTACCTGTCTTCGGTGTCATTTGGTACTTTTCGAGAAGATCTCGGAATCCGACGTTAGCAGCTACAGTTTAAAAGGCGTTTTCCCCTGTCCTTTCTAGTGACATCCACGGCAAGAAATAGGAATTGGTAATTTCTCGAGCAAATGCGATATCAATAAATAATACAATAAAAAAATTTATAGGATTTTATCACATGAACGTACGATAATTTTCCGAAAATAAACACAGAGAGCTTATCATTCCGTTAACTGCAGATATGGTGAGCGACGTAGTCGTAGTTTTATGTGGAGACAAAATCATACTTACAACATTAATAAGCTGTACAAACGCTAAGCCAAATCGCACGTCGACTTTTTGAGTCATGTTCTGCACAGGTCGAATTAATTTGTTGTATCCACGAAACAGATCGCGAACCAATCTCTCCTCGTCTTCTGAACACCATCCTTTAAAATGTAACATACTCTCTTTAAATTGATGTATATATTTATAATAGAGATATCGGTTTTAATATTGCATTAACATGGAAGTATTCAACTATCCGTATTAAGGTTACCAAATAATAAAAAAAAAATGTGTTTATTGAGCGGTATGGTATATTTTTAAATTGCGGCCCAAATAATTTTGTGTTGGTATGTAATCATTAGAAATTTTGAGTTAGTTTTTAAAATGGTTTAAATTACATTACATTATATATATAATTAATGAAATTCTGTAACGATCTGTCACTCAGTATTATATATTGAAGAGTAATTTATCAGTTTCCGACTGATGCTGTTGCGTTGACAGATCAATAAGAAGCACGGGAGATAAAATCTCTTTAGCATTGATATATAATAAAATCCTGTACACAATAATCTACATATTATCTGTTAAACAATTATTATGTACACTATTACTTTTTGAAACGTTATTTTATAAATTTTTAAAAGAATAGAAATACATACGAAACGGCAATACCCTAGATGTTTATAATTAAACTCCTAGTAATAATCTACTTTTCACTACTGTCATGAATAAAATTGATAATATTAAGGTATCGTTTATGTAACCGATACATATGAGGTGCTTATAAATGTATTTAATCGTTATTAGCATGTACCTGAATACAGTATTGCAAGAACGGCTACAGCCAGCAGGGGTCCGCGTGACCCGGCCCTCATGGCGGCGCGCACTGACGCACTCGCCGCGTTCCGCCTTTTCACGTTACTGGCGATGTACAGGGCCGAAGTATTCGCACTAATGCACAGAATTAGAGAAATTAAAAAAAGGCCGATCTCATTTTCTCAATAGTTTTTGAATCAAACTGATTTAATTTCGATTTATTAATATAGCTGACGGGATGCCTGTTCCGAAAAATAACAGACCAAATTAAAACAGAGTAATGACGAGTAGCAGAGTCCAAGGTGAAGCGTATATGTGCCGGTCTGAAACTGCGATCGCCAATCTAATCTGCGTGCTTGCTATGGTAAAAGTTATAAGCCCGCGGTGGACTTTTACAGGCTGTTATGATATCAATAGTCACGGAATTAATAGTTAATTGACTCAGGCGTTACTTTGCGGAAATTCATTGTAAAGTTGTTATTGAAAAAATTACTTCGCAACCCTCCGCATGAAAATATAAAAACAATTATATGTTATATGGTATATGTTACCTGGTCCGAAGAGAAGAAGAGCACCACCCTCCCTCCCACAGATGCGTGCACTAATTCCACAGATGTGTGCACTAATTCCACTGTATGCACCACCACCACTACACTCAAACCAGGTAACATATACCACCACCGAAAACGCGACACGTGTTTCGCCTCAAAACAAGGCATCCTCAAGCGAGTAGACTCTACGATGAGCGACCGCAGAGTCAGTGTTTGACTCTGCGGTCGCTCATCGTAGAGTCTACTCGTGCGGAGGGTTGCGAAGTAATTTTTTCAATAACAAGTCACGGAATTGGTCTTATATCTATGATTTGGCGTCGACAGGCTCTCCACCTAATAGGTTGTTCCAAAATTTGTCTAAGGTGGGTCGCAAGGACTCGCATCATATAAGCTGCTTCCTTCACTGCTCTGCTGAATTTTAATTATTTATTCTGTCGTCTGTCGGTAGCCAATGGTATTTTTAAGGCTTTTCCTAAAGTATTCTTTTATGACAACCTCGGTCTTCCCGTGGTTTTATTCTTTCACAGTAACCACGAGGTATTTGTATTTGTGTTATAATGATTATTTTTTTTTGCAATATTCTATTAGTGATATTGCTGTCATCTGTCAAAAACAATGGAAACGCAATTCTTATATTCCCAAGTACAACTCTGCTCTTCTACTACGGCGTAGTAGCGAAAGAGAGAAGACTTTAAATTAAAGCGCTGCTTCTCCAATATCGGAGAAACTGCTAAAAAACTGCTGCATAAAATGCTAAAGAAAAGAAGTAAATTGTTAATTATTATTATAAATTTAAAAAATCATAAAATTGTATCCAAATATAGTCACAATTTTAGAAACTGTTGTGATTCTGATATTAAATTTTGATTCTCTGTTCTATTATTTACTATATGAATTTGGTATTATACTTTGTTAACTTTAATAATTTTGGGGATAAAAACGTAATATTACGTAACTTTGGTATTTTATAATGTAAACCAACTTTAATATTAACTGCTAAAATATACATAGTTTTATTATGTATTAGTAGCAGCGTTAAATGCTGCGTAACCAACTCTAGGTATATTACGGTAATTGTATATAAGGTATATTACGGTACGCTAGGTAATTTACGGAATCAAAATTCCTTAATTGAACTGCGCAGCCTGCAGTAAACAAAATTTTAGACTGTTAATTTAATAATACGAGTGTGGTCCCACCTTTCAGATTTACTGTGATTACAGATTAGCCTTTGCAGTGCTATTAGATGATGTCTTTATTCAGCTGTGAATTATATAAATTCTATGTAAGGTAAGGAAAAGAGAATCAAAAGACATCGGAATGTCATTTATCATGTTCTGTTCATTTTTATATCGGCAGTGTTTTAACCAACCCACTTTTTATTCACATGTTGTATGGTCCCTTCCAAGTATGCTAGATTTTGTTTCAGCTTCCTCAGCTTCAGAAGCAACGATGAAATATTCATTATAAACAGTAAACAACTTTGAAACTATAACTTGATAATTGATACTGTAAAATTGTTTTATAATTTTATGTAGAGGCAATATTATTTCACCTTAGTGGATCACGGTGAAAAACAAGTTAACAGTTCACTTGCTTGCGAGAAATTTACGGTAAATTTTAGATTAAATTTATAGTAACTAAGTAGTAGCCAAAGAAATAAGATATCAATAAATCTCTTGCATTCGGTAATTATAGCAGCAGAACAGTTGGTTGTCTAGGAAAAAATAATTTAATATGACGACAGAAATGGGTAATAGCGTAGTAGTAAGCCAGAGGATTTCTAGATAGAGAGGAAGTCTTGCTTACTTACGTAAAGGTGGTCTGTTAACGTTAATTGTGGGATAAAGGCCTCTCAAGTAAGTAGCATTTGATGGCCATAATAGCCCCGCATGGCAAGCTGCAGTACCAGTCGCATAGAATTTATCAATTAGTTTTTCTATTCGGCTAGAATTATATATCTATTTACGTATATTTGTTTTTTCCCCTTAATTAAGGGCAGGTTTGAAAATAATATGTATATAAATGATAAAAAAAAACAGTTGTATGACAAAGTGCATGTATTTTAGCACTTTGTAAATAGCAGTTGTTAATTGATACTAAATAATGCGATTTTATGTATAGTTAAATACTGCAAATAGATTTGATTCATGTAGACACTACATATTTTGTAATATTTTGTAAGATCGTAGTTTTAATTAGATCGTAGAGATAGAAATTTTTGGTTTAAAGATAAATTCCCATATTTTATAAGTAAGTATTTCTATATTGAACAAAGAACATCAGAATGTACAAAGCTCTAATTAATGTTAATCATTTAAAATAATTTATAACATTTTAGAATTGATTTTATAAAGTTTTTGTAGCGTCTAAAGAAAAACTTAATTTGGGTAAGCTTAAATTAAACAATGTTTTGATATCGTTTAGCGCGCATGTGCAAGCTATCCCTCGGGATAGCATCGATTGTCTTCAGCTACTCTGACTGCGGGTAAAGCGTCTCCCTGGGAATATAGGTCACCTTCAATATTAAAAAAAGGGCTCACAATAAACAGGGCTGAAAATAAAACCAAGTTCGTTTCATTCGTTTATATTTAATAAACAAAGTGCAATTCAGAGTATTAACCCTAACAATTGAACAAATTATAGGAACGAATATATCGTCCCAACGTCGACGGTAAATCGCTCATTATAATACTATCGAATATGATGATAGTTGCATCTTTTGATGGGATGCAGAATTATGTGCGGAATTTACCGTCTGACTCCAAACACAACCGCTTAAAAGTGGTTAATAAGGTAAGATTTCATAACAATAAACAAACACAGGAATAATAGAAAACACTGGGCCAATAATCATAGACGCTCCGCAACTTCCAAAGGAACGCCTACAATAATTATGTAGCACCACCTCGAAAAAACAAAACGTAATGGAGGACGTATGCGTGGGTACATTCAGTTTCGTCGTTTTATACCCACGCAGTTCCCACTTGTCGTAGACGTTTTCTTTTTAGGAGGCTAACAATGTTTTCAATAACTATAAATAAAATTAATAACGATGGTGACGAAGATGGATCAAGGCGCTTATTAAAATAATTTATGGTCGTTAACAGACGACGTTTTAAAACAACAACAAGAAACATGAGTGGTTGATTGAGCGGTCACTCTTATAAAACATTCTTTAATATGGATATAATAATCAAGGTCATGATAAAACCAAATACGCGATGATTTTGACTAAAAATATGTTAACAGTTTTATATTCAAAAGCATTATAATATAATCAATTAATTTTTGATAAAGGAGAAAAACCGTAACCGTAAAAGCTTATATTATTTCAGCAATATGAACGTATTGAAAGTAGTAGGTACAAACGTGATATAACCATGTAATGTATTTATTTGTATAAATTGTTCCGAAAGATCCAGTTATGATTTTAATAAAATAATACTTTTTAACTACAACTTTTAACGAACGTTTCATTAAGCTATTAGCCATGGATTAGTTTACCATTTTTATAACAATATCGACCCGTTCACAACGAGGCATATCACAACCTGTACCAATTGAATCAACATTGTTTTGTAAAGTTCTATACTAGCTACGGACACAAATACATCCGAAAATAAACTTAGGGATTATAACCACGATTCACGGAATCGAACAAGAGGGAAACATGGGGCCATTGCTTTATCGCCCAAATCCTAAAAACTGTACATAGATTTCGATTCAAGAAAGATCTAACAAAGTTTTAAATTTTATATTATGCGACACGTCGTTCAACGGCAAGAAGGAAGACGTTTTTGTGCTCAAATTTCATAATCGACCACAGATATAATTAATTCTGATGTCGTTTGAAACGGCGACTATTCTAGCGTGGACTTCTATTAGCGCTGGTGGCATATAAGACACCTACTGCCACTTTTATTTTATTGATTTGGAACCCGATCGTCAGTTTGGAAACACTTAGCGTTTGGTGATTACTGGTATTCAGATTTTATCACTTATTGAGGAATGGGAAATCCTAACTTTTGGCAGAAATGGGACATAAGCCACTCATGTTTATTCTCAAACGTGTAAGGATATCATTTGGATAGGCAGTACTTGGTTGAGCGCATAGGGATGGCAGTCAGCGGTAACTTATTTCTATAGGGTGGTGCGGACGCGGAGGCAGGCGGCGGCAACTCCGACGTCGCGGCGTCAGCGCCCGCACCGTATCGCACATCACAACTTAACAAGTATTCGGGGTATCACAGAACGTTACGCATGCGCAGCCGCAAGCGGGCGGGTCGCTACGACACCATGATGTGTGGCGCGGACAGTAACACGGCTAGCGTGGCAATGATTGTGAACAGGGTAAAGATAATAAGGCACAGTCTGTCCACGACCATGGCGGCGAATTTCCAGTCTCGCGAAATGTCCGCATCTTCGTCATCTTTGCGCATCTGTAACAAAAACAGTGGTTTAGATATTTAATTTAGCTTTTTTTTGTAAGTTTATTTAATATAATGTACCTGATCTGTGATGACTCGGAGCTCTTTAAGGATGAGTGAGAGCTCATAGTCGACACCGAAGCAACTATGCGCTGCTAGACCTGCGCCATTTTCTTCACCACCCCTGCAACAGATAAGGTTCTGTAAACAATTGTCTGTTTTGTACTCTATCCTACGGGTGGGCCAAGGATCGAAGGGATCTACGGGAGTAACGCGATTAAAATGAAAGAGAATTGACCATGACCCCTGAGAGAATTTGTTAAGAAGAATGCTATCGATTCTAAAGTTTGAAATATGATTTCTGATGAATGGATGTTGTCGTTTCCAAGCTATTTGGGTCAGGTGTACTGCGGAACGTTTCAGGCGGGGGCTTAATATTGTAACCGTTCTATTTACGGTGAGTAGTGTTCGTGTAGATCGTCGAGGGACCTGTAGTAGCGGCAGCAGGGTGGCTGCTGCGCGTGCGCATGCCGGAAATCGTCATCAATGTCGAGCACGTTGGCAAGTAACGACTTGGAGGACCGTTCACGCAGTTCAAGGTCGGGAGGCGGAGGAGCGCGTGCTGGTGGAGGTGTTGCCGCAGAGCCTGGCCGTGACATCCGCAAGATCCACGGTAGCCAGTACAGGAACACGCAGCGAATCTACAGAGAAATACGTTCTTTGTATCTTTAGACACTATATTTTTAGGTGAAAATCTTTAAGGCAGTACAAATTTTATGCGAGATATAGCATACCCAATCGCTCATTTCATGTGTGTCTGCGTGCCGATGATGATAGTTTAGAATAAGTATTGTTGACACGACAGAAGAGGCGACCATAAACATGATGCAGTTGAAATATGTACCCAGAAGTGGCACTGCATCAGAAGTCGCTGGCATAGTCTCTGCTACCATGTTCAAAAACACTGTCAGCGACAGTAGAATTGTTACACCTAGATTTAAAAAAAAGTAAATGTAAAATACAAATTTATATTTTTAAAAAAATTTATGAAAATATTTGAAAGTGGGTACCTAATGATAGTTTTTCACCGGAGTCAGGTGGTAATGTGAATCCTAGAAGAGCCATGGAGGCAATGAGCACACAGGGTACAATTAGATTGAAAAAGTAATAGAGCGTTTTCCGTCTAATCACCACTGCAAATGTGATGTCTATATACGGCTCCGGGCAGCAGTTATAGTAGATCTCATTTCGTTTTCCCGGAACGCCTGTTACAAACATATTATGTTATACTTTAAATTTATTGTTAACATCATGTTTTTAAAATATCATTAATATTGGAATATTAATGATATTTTATTGCTATTGGAATATTATGTGTACATTACCTATTAGTTCCCATTCGCCATTTGTTACAAAACTACTTATATCCCCACCTCCTTCATCTTGTAATTGTAGGTCAAGCTAAAAAAATTTTTTTTTAATATTACAGTTGTAACTGTAGGTCAAGCTAAAATTATTGAATTAAAATATCAGGCTCCAACTTACTTGATACCCATCGTAAGTCCAACTGCCAAATTTCATCTCGCAACGTTGGTCGTCGAAAGGGAACCACGTAATATCAATTTTGCAGGTGCTCTTAAATATACCAGGCGGTACGTAGAGACATGAGCCATTATTTCGCACCACTACATTAGTTGGATATGTGCTATCAAATCCTTCGTCCGCGCTTTACAAAGACAACAAAATACATCAATCAATAGATAAAAATTTATAACATATTTTTCATATCTTCATGCAATTTCCCAAATTGGGGTCGGCAGAGGTATATCATATATTCATCGAAGCTTATTTGGTACAACTTGACAGGCTTAGAGAATTTATCGCCGTCATAATGTGCAAGCTAAGGGTACATACACGTATATATAAACATCTATGGCTCTGGTACAAATATTCTTATTCATCACACAAGTGTTTGCAGCTACGAAGACATCATTTTTTTAAAATGAATCCGATAATAATTGATATGATGAAGGTCCAAGTTCTACAGCGTTAGTTCGCAACATTAACCAACCCAATTGTTCAGCGGATATAAAATTTTACATTCTTTCAAATTCTGAAACACTTTTTAAATTATATAAAAAGTATTGAATAAAAAAATTGTTTGTAAATTTATTATTATAAACATTTTAATTAAAAATTTTAATCCTCCTTCAAGTATCTGCCGTACATCACATATGACGGGATAACCAAATATGCCAGACCAATATTATAAGAGCAATGAGTTTCTTTTGCGTTGAAGTTATGACGAAAAGCTAATTAAGTATGACTTAAAATTAAATATGTGTAGATATTTATCGCCGTCATAATATGTAAGCTAAGGGTACATACACGTATATATAAACATAATTAACCATACAGATGTGATGGTTTACTTTTACATTGCAGATATGATGTTACTGGAAAAGTGAATCAAATCAAATCAAATCAAATGAATAGGGATGTCAAAAGTAAACAAATTAAAGTAAATCAAAAGGGATTTAAACGACCAGTTGAAAAAAGAATACAACTAGTACTGTGAAATAAATTTATACAACTAATATTAATTTATTATTGGGCTTTTTGAAGTTATGCTGCTGTTAGTTAAGAATAAAGTCACGATGCTAGTTGAAATAACATGTATAATAATTTGGTATCCCACAAAATCTGTATTTTAAATGAACTTACCTATTATACATAAGCACGTCAGGTTTCCATAACCTGTGTGGTGGTACTCTCAAATCTTTAACACCACCAAAGTCTGAAGTGTTCCACCTTAAGTTCATATCATTCCATTCCTTAAAAATAATAAGAATATTATTAAGTTGGTATGTTAATTGTTAGGATTTTATAAGTTAACTTCCTGTTACATTACCACGATAAGAAGAAGCCTTCTTGACATAAGCCAAGCCAAAGTCGTAGCAGCATGAAGAAGTATGCTGCTACGACTTAACTTTAGTGTATTAAAATTATAATTAATGTTCTTACAACGAGCCTTTTCATTCTTAATTATGTTATGTCATGTGATGCATTATGATTCTCTTTTTATAATACTTTAAAATTATAGTTATGGGTGATATAATTAACAAAGACAATATTCATATTTATTCTTAAAGGTTAAAAATATGTCAGATACAAACTGGTAATTTCAGTTAAAATAATATAAATTATTATCATGGAAAGTGAAGTATTTAATTTTTCTTTTGATAACGATAGCTTTGTGTTTCGTTACTGACTACTTGCTTTATCATCAAGCAACGTAAATACGTAAAAAAGTACCAAAGTAGAAAAATTTAGTTTGTGTTTCCTATATAAATTTTAATGCACTCGTATGTAGTTATAATTCGCAGTATAAATTAAATTAAAAGTATATTGGTTTTAGCTTTACTTACCAGTTTCAGCCAGATGTTAGTTATTAATAGCTGGTTCTTTTCATCCTGGGGATCAATTAAAAATTAAATAAATTAAATCGATAATATAACATAAAATAAACTTCATTTTCTGTTTAAAGTTATGGTTTATATTCAGTTCTGATGGGTAGATATAGACTGCCATCTCGATATTGGACTGAAAGGAATTTTTGTTACCCTTTTTGATTGATTGCGAGTGTTAGTGGACTGCAATAACCACTCACCATAAGGGTAATCTTTGCACCCCAGTCAAAGAATAACGTATACATTTATAAATTTACCACGTCAATGATCTGCATGAGCGTGAGGCCGAAGGAGAGCTGCAGCGGGTCACTCTCGTTAACCACGGGCCGCTCCAGCACGTTATAGTGGTCCAGTAGGTGATGCAGCAGCCGTTTCTCGTGGTAACCACACCGCACCTCTGGATTAATCGAATACAAATGTTTGCTTATTTGTATGTACTACTTATTTGTATGTAACACTTGAAAACACATAACTTACGCCATTACCGATAATTAAGCGACACATCTTTCACCTCAAAATAAAACATTATTAAAAAATCTACATTAATAAAATCTATATGATAATGATTTTCCGCAAAGTAACTATCCTAAAATTTGCATACATCAAAAAAGTTAGTATATATGTATATACTTTATTGTATACCAGTAAAATACAGATTATAAGGAGAAAGGAAGTCTGAGAGGGGACGTAAATTAAAGTGATTTTATCGCTAAAGAAAGGGCTCTTTCGGATAACTATAAGAGCAAAAATATTTATATAGCCTGTTTGATTTGTATGAAATTATTGTATATTGCATGAAACGAAGTTTGATTTCATTTATCTGAGGTAATTTATCGCTTGTTTTTATAAATTTCTAGTTGCTGACAACCCAGTAACCTAGTTGTAACCCCAGTAATTCTGCCTTCGGATTTAAGGGTTGTGGGTACGTGTGGTATGGTGCAAATACTTGTATGATGAATACGAATATTTGTTCTCTAGTCATGTATGTTTAAAATTCAAATAACAATCATTAGCAAAACAAAAGAAGTGTTCAGAAATATATTGATGAGTAACTGTTTGTTTTAAATTTTGTAGTTAACTTCCTAGCTAATTATGAAATAAAAGTACGAGGTCATTTGGCATCGAGGAAAAATTTTGCGATGTTTACGAATTTACTATGCATTAGCACAAATTGATTATAGTAGTGTATGTGTATGCTGAGCAATGTTCCTCTCTCTTTGAATCTAGGCCATAGAACGTTTTAGACACACTGGTGCTTGATCTCACATGCCTTGTCCGAATTCCTCGAACCAAAACATCAAGCTACCAATTGACTTGATTTGCCTTCAAACAAGTTCTTTTTAGCTTTTGTGGAATTCATCATTTTATAACAATTTAATTATTGTATATGTCATCGTAATGCTGCGTAAAGTCAGTGTATAAATCTGCCATCCCTTTTCATCCCTTAAGTGTAGCAAGGAGCGACAAACGTTCTTAAATACGACGTAAGCGCTGTCGAAACCGGTGAGGGACAGCACTGTCTAACAAAATATATTTGGTAACGTAGAAGTCGCGATTACAGAAAATCTACTACGACTATATTCAACTGTGAAATATAAAACTAGACAATATAAATATAAATTTGGTACTGAAATAAATTTAGTATAAAAAAATATTAAAAGAAACTCATCTTGTAAAGGGGTAGGGTAGGAGTTTTCGTAATTTCTATACATAGACATAGACAAGAATTTAAATTTTTACAGTGTAGCCAACTTACAAAAATTATGCTTTGTATTCGTATAATAGAGCCTCAATGCAATTTCATAGTTGTTGTTTGTTTTGTCATTTGTGTGTTGAATATGAATGTTTTGTACGATAGTCATGGATGATTATACTAGTATATTTCTGCGTAAGTATATTGTACTGCTGACTTATAAGTTGTCACAAATAGGCTTGGGTAAAAATTAAGTCTCACAAGTACCAAGTTCTGACCCGGTCAGCACTTTGTACTTATGAGACTCAATTTTCCTCAATCTCTAAAAATAAATAAATAAATATCTTCACGCGATTCCCAATACAGGGGTAGATAGAGGTCTAGTCTTGACAATTAAGTGCCTACGACCCACCTTCCATCGAAGATATTACAGGTGATGAGCCTGTCGCCGTCTTTATGTCCAAGCCAACGATATAATTAGTACATAAGTCTTTTGAAAAACCCGTTGGTATGGAACTGCTACCTGGGGATCGGACTCGGGTCTCTCGACTCGAAATTCCGACCACCCAACCATTCGGCTATCGTGACTTTCTCGATCTCTATCACCTTAGTATTGGTAAAATGCGTGAAGATAATAAAAATCCTGTAATATTGTTGCAGTAAAATAATTTATATTAGCTATTGATGTATTGACAAATGCTATTTAGACGATAAATTCGGCAAAATTTGCTCTTTCATGTCTTTATATACGCATTTAGTACACTTATTAAATTATTATATTCACAAAAATTGTTTCAGGTCATGTCGATGGATTTATTTATTTTTATTTAGTTAAGTCACTGCCATTCATCCCGTGGATGTATTAGAGGCAACAAAGGGGAAAAGCCTTGCAAATACAATTTTTAATCCACTTACCAAGCATGGCGATTACGGCAAAACCTTACGAGAGAGCGTTGTTTCCTGTGGTCGATTTTAACTGGCCGTTATGTATGCTGAGATAAAAGCATATATTCGCTTGCCAATACCAACAATCTTATAAAATCAGATATATTTTTCAGTTCGAGACCATGGGAGATGAAATTGTAGGAATATTAAAGTTCAGTAAATGAAACAAACAGTTTAAGGAAGATGTTAAGTTATTAAGAAGAAAATTTCGTAATAAAAATATTTAAAATGAAAAAATTGTATGAATATTTTTCTTTTAATATCTCACCCCTCGGCCAGAGCAGGCCAAGCAGCAGCAGCAGGCCCGCGGGCGCCGCCAGCAGCGAGCGGCGCGCCCGGCCGGCCATGTCAGCGCCGCGCCGCACCGCGCGCCGCCGCCGCCGCCGCCGCCGCGCCGCCGCGCCGCGCCATCACACGCCCAGCCGCGACCCCCCGCCTCCCTACACCGCACTACCGACTCTCTATGCAAACCCGTTAAATACGATCAGTTTCAAATTCAATTCTTTTAAGGTTTTCATATATTATACTTTGTTTACGACCGCTCGCCGACGGCCACGCGTGCCGTCCGATTCTCTATCATCGCCGACTGAGCCGCTGCTGGGTTTGTCGAGTCACGGTGTGTTTTTGAGCATTGTTGTTTAGCGGAGTGCGGCCGACCGTGGGGCAGCGGAGCCGCCGGTGTGCGGACTGGCGGAGGCGCCGCCGGGCCGCGCAGCCGCGCCGTCGCCCATTCAAGCGCCGCGCCGCCCGCGCGCGCCGACCTTGTCTCCCTCGTAGCCCTACCGGCCTCGCCCGCCCTGCACATGGCCTGAGCTCGTCCACGCTACGCCCCCTCTAATTATCTTAATTTTTTTATCCTATTCAAAAAACAATCCTACCCGGTTTAACAAACCGACGCATCGAATAGCTATAAAATAAAAAAAATTATGTTTAACACGTGAGTCCTACAATTTAAAAAAAAGTAAATAAATTAAGTATAAATTGGAACTTAATAACATAACAAAAAGCTAGTTTTTCACAAACGCTACTTAATTTTTTCAACTTTACATATTTTCGTAAATCATAAAATATTGGCCGACGCCAATATTACAGTAGTCATTGGCATTTACATTGATCGAAATCGGGTCAGGAATTGAGATAGGCTATCGAAGTGTACCCATTACATGCTGAAGTGTGGAGTTTTGTGGTTGTGTAGAGCGAGACGGCGGGGCTGCGACGCGACTTAGGCGCGGGGATGCTGCGCGACGCGCGATCAATGAGCCGCCACGTCCGCGCCCCGCTTCCCGCAATGCCCCCACGCCCTCCCTTACTGCAAGTTACCCAATAAACGGAATTTAACTAACTTCTTGAAAACGCCAGCTGACTAGCCTTTGGGCATTTAATCAGAAGTTGAAAAATCGAAGTATACTATATACACTGAACAACAAACTAAAGATTGAAAACTATACATAGAAATAAACGAGCGCTGAATTAGACTATATTACTGATCAAAAATTTACACTAGACACTTTTTATTTTCATTTATTTGGTTTTTATTACAACTTTATTTTAAAAATATTTTTTGGAGCTTGACCTCACCACGAAATACCTTTCGCCAAACAGCCGCTACCAGCTATAACCAAGCTGTATTATTACGCTACACAAAATACCGCCTAGGGGTTGAATACGTTGAGTGAGACAACCCCAAAAACCTCATTGCGCTTAGATCTCGCTTCTTTAGTTCCTTTCCCAAAGCCTTTTCTTAAAGTTTTCGACATATTTCCTTAACCTTGCACATGGGGTTACTACTTACGTGAAAGTCTTGCTTGTTTGTGTCACTTTTTTTATAAAAATGTGTTTGCGTGTATGTAAGAAACTAGGTAAAAATCTTATTCTTCGTATGCTTTTTCTCTGCGAAGGTTGGCAAGCATCATGACTATTTTCATTTTGAAATGCAGTTCTGAATAGGGAACGGGTACTAAGGGTTAACCAATGTCTAAGTTCATCCAAGAAGTTTTCCTTCTATCGCGTCTTCTTATGCCTTGGATATTTAGCATTAACATTAGCATTACTAACTGAAGCAATCAATATCTGCCCTCCTCTCATGTACTGCAGTTTACTTTCGTTCACAGTCCTTAATATTTCAAATAATTTATCCATACGATGGTAGATACAAGTGATTGTGTATCTTTTCGCACAATCTGCATGTCTAAAAAGCTTAAATTGCTTGATGGATGCTAATGTAAGCGTTGTTGAACAAAATCAATACACCCGGGAAATACTCAAAGGTAAAGTCATATAAAATATTTCAGACCATTCCCAATACTGAGGTAGACAGAGGTTAGACAGTTAAGTCGTTTTGACCCACCTTTCTCCGATGACATTATTTGGGACAACAGTCACAAAGTGTCGTTATAAAAGGAACTGCACCGTGGCCGTTCTTAAGATTGCAGAAAAAAGTAGCCAAGGGAATCCTCATACGGAATAATCAAGTCACGAAGACCGTGGATTTCAGCCCATGGCCTCCGTGTGTAGCCCATAATACGTTGACTCATATAAAGACCTTTAAATACTTTGAGGATAATTTTTAAACCTTTGATATGTTATTTGTTGGTTTCCATTTTTTTATATTAATAGCAGAAGCTAGTTATTTTTGTGTCAGTTCAAGATGGATATCTTAAGCTATCCTTGTATTTTGATAAATAACAATGAATTCTAGTTTTACGTTAATTTAAGGACATTAACGACATGCCCATTACGTGTTCAAACCTAGTGATTAATTGATAACGAGGGTCATAAAAGCTGTATTGAACAATGGCTTTTGTAGTTCACGATCCAATTCTGTTTTATTAGAAATTCTAGATATATTTGGTAAATGGCAAATGTGTCTTGCGGCAAGAAGTTTGTGAAACTAGGCGAAAGCTTCAAGGAGAGTGCCGTTGAATAGAGCAGTAAGAACAAAGCAAAGCAAAAGCGGTTCATTTGCAAGATAACTAGGTGAAATAAAGTGCCTTCTATAAGTGAAATGTCAGCAGTAAAAGGTTAAAAGTTAAAGAGCCCATAAATGAGCAGGGGCATTAGGTCTAATGCGGGCGGTGTCTTTGTTAAAACCTTTTACTTTTTTTACTGCAAATGGTAAAAATACCAGTGCTCAATTATGACGATATTTAAGGGTATACGTACATTATTTTTGTACAGCATTTATTGGTAATATTAAAAATGACAAAATTTAATTTAAGGGGCAATAGCCTAATGGTTAAGGGTGCGGACTGCGAAACATCACGTCGCAGGTTCGGGCCCCGCCATTCGACTATTGTCGAAAATCAACTCCAGGCACAAGCATTGGTTAACAGGAATACTAGTAATGTTATTTGGCATTCTAGCAATATATTCTTTATAAAAAAAAATTATTACAAAATTGTAAAATATCCACTATTAGTACCTACTAGAACACCTGTTCTAAAATATTCGAATTCTTGTATATTGTATTGCGTATTTTTCCGTTACTTTTATCTCGACAACGAAATGAGATTGAGGTTGGAAACTATACGTATACGTAAACATATGCGGATAGTGACTAAAAAAAAATGATTTTGGTAAACAATTATGGTAAACTATTTTTAAATTTTTTTACAAACTAATTTCATCGTTGAATTTAACTACTTATACTAACATCTTTTTCGTTTTATATCAACTTTTCTTAATCTTTGTTTTATTCTTAACTAGCTGCACCTGCCCGCTTCGCGTAGCATAAACTACAAGAGCCCTGCAACCTCCCTTGCGGGTGGAATTCCGTGAAATCCGTTCTTAGCCGACTTCAACTCGTCAAACTTCAAGTCTCTAGGCCTTATGGTTACAGAAATATCATGATAAGTGATTTAGTGCTATTTCGCTTGTGATACAATAATGAAGAATTGTTTTGTCCCCGGTATAGGAGCGTATTTGTTGTATTTATTTTATTTTATATGTATTAAATGGCTTCACTGGACTTAATACGTCAGTAAAGATAAGTATGCTTTTAAATGGACATTGCAAATTTTAAAAAATGGAACACAGTCACACTTACAATGTTATCTCAAGTAAGAACAGTGATATATTTCGCTGACCCGGAACTAAAGAGGGCTAATGATTGTAAAAACATTTTCATAATGCGCAAATGTGTGAAGTGGGTTGGGCGGCGACTTTTTAAGAATATCGATAACAAAAGTTAAGTCTTAATACATAGAGCAAATAGATATAATGTGTTCTATTCTGATATTGACT
The DNA here is from genome assembly GCA_029286605.1 of Sericinus montela. NCBI lineage: Eukaryota > Metazoa > Arthropoda > Insecta > Lepidoptera > Papilionidae > Sericinus > Sericinus montela. Next base: position 6,036,103 of record JAGSMR010000005.1, read on the forward strand.
TTAGCAAAGCCTAATATTTATACAAAATAAAAAAAAGACAAAAAACATGTTGCGAATTTGAAAAGCAATTTTTGCATTTTTTTTTAATTCACTTTATATGAAATAAATATTAAATTAAAATAAGTTCCATGTTCGTAACAGAAACAAGTGCATCGAAACGATGTTTCATTTTCGGGGATATCACGTCACCCTGACTTACATATTTCTGCAACTGCATGGGTTTTGTACTCTGATGCTGTATTCGGATGCGCATCGAGGCCACATCGTAGTAACATCTCAACACTTGTTCGGGTGTCTATCAGGCACCGCTGAAGAGGCTGTTTCCCTGAGTTCGACCGAATCGAAGTCTTTTGGATATTCCACATACGCAATACATAAGTAGTCTTCGGTAATATGTACAATCTGGCGATGTACAATGTGGCCGGCTTGTTCGGGAGGCTAGACGTCGTTATTCTGCTTGCTAGACGATTGTATGGATACAATATAATTACAAAGTTTAATTATTATGTTACTCTTGCCTTTTTATACTGCGCGTTTATTGGTTCAAGCCAATGAGAGGGTATGCTGCGCGCATGCTCTGTGTCCAGTAAGTTAACCGAGTGTTCATAGTGCGTAAGAATTTTGCCACTCCCTATCTTCCCGTGGGTTTCGTAAGGGGACAATCCTTGAATAGCGTTATAGCAACCGAAAGATGGCGGGATAACCATCTCTAAAAATATCAGATCAAAATAATCAGACCGAAGATGGCCAGCAGCGTCTGAAGTGCAAGTGGTCTGGTAATGCGATCGCCAATCCGCTTGCCAAGCGTGGTGATTATTGAAAATCCTCCCTATGGCTGAAGCCTATGTCCTGCAGTAGACTTTAACAGGCCGTTATTTACGTATGTATGTGTTTAGAAGATCATTACGATATTAGAATTAGATTTATTAATTAATTATTACTCAATGGTACCGGCACTAGGTTCGAAAGTAGGTAGTTTTGATTAGCGTACTATAAACATATAATGGCTGGACCTTCTGTAATCAATATAACATAAGGCCGAGTGAATTTTCAAAGAGTATGGCTGTTATAAATTGCAGAGATAATTTATTAATTTAATCTTAAGGTCACGATAGCCGAGTGGTTGGGTGGTCGAAATTTCGAGTCAAGAGAGTGGCAGGCTCGTACCAATAGTTTTTCAAAAACTTATGTATGAATTATATCGTTTGCTTGGATATAAAGACAGCGACGGGCTCACCACCTGTCACGTTGTTCCGAAAATATCTTCTGTGGAAGGTGATTCAAAGGGACTTAATTGTCTAGACTAGATTTCTGTCTACCCCTGTATTGGGAATTGCGAGAAGATATTTATTTTATTATTTATTTATCTTATGGTCGAGTATTATAAAAATCAAATTAAGTTAATAAATCAAGATATGCCGATATAGCCGAGTGGTTGGGTGGTCGAAATTTCGAGTCAAGAGAGTGGCAGGCTCGTGCCAATGGGTTTTTCAAAAACTTATGTACGAATTATATCGTTTGTTTGGACTTAAAGACTGCGACAGGCTCACCAGCTGCTACGTTGTCCCAAAAATATCTTCGGTAAAAGGTGAGTCGAAAGGACTTAAATGTCTGTTCCCCCAGTATTGGGTGGGAATGCTCTTTGCCTTCCACATTCATTTCTAACATTCTTTTGCCTATATTACATTCTCCCCTCCTCATTGCATTCCCGAACCATGCTAACCTACTACTCTTCACTTACTCTGTCACTGATGCTACTTTCAAGCTTCCCCTTATATAGTAATTCTTTATCCGATCTTTTCTAGTCACTCCACACATCCATCTCAACATTCTCATCTCTGCAGCATGCACTCTTCTATCATCCGTCACTTTCATTGCCAACCACCTTTATTTTTTTCCGTAAAATACGAGAAAAAAAAATGGCTATAAATATTGATGGTTCGTTACGGACGGTGGCTGGGCTGGGCCTACTGTAGCCCCCTTGCGTGACCATTTGATGATTTACAGCAAATTGCGCACTACACGCCGTGCCAGTCTGCAAGCGATTACTAGTGCATTCCCGTACATATTTTTTTCACAACTAAATCGACTAACAAAATTGTAACACTACTGAAGTTTGAAAAAGTCTAAGAAAAAACTCGAAGTATATATTTTTCCTAATTACGAAATGCCTTGGACAATCATAAAATTGTCAACGATTTGTGGTTATTGAAAACGTTTTTCAATTAATAGTACATAACATAACATGTGTGTAAGTAGACGTTTATGTCTGGCATATTTATGTATTTATTCTCATCATAATTAATTAAGGTCATTAGAGATTGGTCCGGGTCATGTAACGGGCTTGAAGCTTGGGCGAGGAAAGTGTTACTTAAGTTTAATAGATAAAATATCATCAAATGGAAAATGAAAACAATTGACCAAAATATTCCCATTTTTGAAATTTCTGCCGGTTATTTCGTAGTGTGTTTTTAAATACATTGCTATCAGCTGACTACTGACTTAGACTGACTTGCGACAGACGGCAGCGTCTGAGATGCGAAGTGTCTGATACTGTGATTGCTAATCCATTCATCGAGTTTGGCAGTTATTGGGACTTATTGTATAGGAGAGGCCTATGCCCTGCTTGGTATATGTCTATGTATTTTATTAATTAATAATTATATACTTATATTGATAGAGACAACATCACATATACCGCTCTGATACCAAATGAATATATAATAGTAATGAATAGTCACGATAGCCGAGTGGTTGGGTGATCGGATTTGGAGTCAAGAGACACGAGTTCGATCCCCGAGGCTCTTACCAATGGGTTTTCAAAAACTTATGTACGAATTATATCGTTTGTTTGGACTTAAAGACTGCGACAGGCTCACCAGCTGCTACGTTGTCCCAAAAATTTCTTCGGTGGAAGGTGGGTCGAAACGACTTTATTGTCTAGACCTCTGTCTACCCCATGTATTGGGAATGGCGTGATGATATTTAATTTAATTTTTGCTTTGATCCCATAGTAGCTGAAACATTATGATATGGAATTAGAAGCAATAAAATTATCATAAACACGCAGATTCGAGACAGTATAGTAGATAAGTGGTTTTATACATGAACCCGTCCGGGAATCGAACCTGGGACCTCAGATCTTGCGTTGTTTGTTTATTCAAGATGCTTATCCCTCTATCATCTATAACTATTTGACTATTATGTAGGTATTTCTATTTTCAAGGCTCTACTTTCTTTCGTCGGCTTTTAGTGAACCTTGCGTCGATACCACTGGGTACAAAGATTACATTGCACTAGTGATCATTTCTTTACTTGTTTACGCACTTTCCCAATACTGGGGTAGACAGAGGTTTAAATAACTAAGTTTTACGACCCACCTTTAACCAAAGCTTATGTGGTCAAGGTATTTATAGGTAAGGTGAATGATTAATGATAGGAGGTATGATTCGCTGTGGCAGCCTGTTGTTGAAATTTTCATTTGTTAGACAACAACAACGGTTACCCAAAAACCCATTGGTATTTTTGAAAAAACCCATTGGTAAGAGCCTCGGAGATCGAACTCGTGTCTCTTGACTCCAAATCCGATCACCCAACCACTCGGCTATCGTGACTATTCATTACTATTATATATTCATTTGGCATTCTTTAAAGCAACTACACAATACGGTGTAGTAACAACAAAATAAAAAATACGTGATAAAAACTGTGCTATCTTAGGCACGGCAGCAAAACACACATTTAAAAAAAGAACGTGAAAATTCAGTTTAAACTATTCTGAGTGCATCGTGAGCAACACGTGACACGAGTATTTTATATAATATATTCATATATACATATTAACATTCAGACAGGAGTTTATAGACACTGATATTTATCATAGTCACGATAGCCGAGTGGTTTGGTGGTCGGAATTTCGAGTCAAGAGACCCGAGTTCGATCCCCAGGTGTCAGGCTCTTACCAATGGGTTTTTTCAAAACTTACGTACGATTTACATTATTGGCTCAGGCATAAAGACGGCGACTATCTGTCACGTTGTCCCAAAAATTTCTTCGGTGGAAGGTGGGTCTAAACGACTTTATTGTCTAGACCTCTGTCTACCCCATGTATTGGGAATGGCGTGATGATATTTAATTTAATTTTTGCTTTGATCCCATAGTAGCTGAAACATTATGATATGGAATTAGAAGCAATAAAATTATCATAAACACGCAGATTCGAGACAGTATAGTAGATAAGTGGTTTTATACATGAACCCGTCCGGGAATCGAACCTGGGACCTCAGATCTTGCGTTGTTTGTTTATTCAAGATGCTTATCCCATCATCTATAACTATTTGACTATTATGTAGGTATTTCTATTTTCAAGGCTATACTTTCTGTCGTCGGCTTTTAGTGAACCTTGCGTCGATACCACTGGGTACAAAGATTACATTGCACTAGTGATCATTTCTTTACTTGTTTACGCACTTTCCCAATACTGGGGTAGACAGAGGTTTAAATTACTAAGTTTTACGACCCACCTTTAACCAAAGCTTATGTGGTCAAGGTATTTATAGGTAAGGTGAATGATTAATGATAGGAGGTATGATTCGCTGTGGCAGCCTGTTGTTGAAATTTTCATTTGTTAGACAACAACAACGGTTACCCAAAAACCCATTGGTAAGAGCCTCGGAGATCGAACTCGTGTCTCTTGACTCCAAATCCGATCACCCAACCACTCGGCTATCGTGACTATTCATTACTATTATATATTCATTTGGCATTCTTTAAAGCTAGTTGCTTTAAACAGAGGTTTAAATTACTAAGTTTTACGACCCACCTTTAACCAAAGCTTATGTGGTCAAGGTATTTATAGGTAAGGTGAATGATTAATGATAGGAGGTATGATTCGCTGTGGCAGCCTGTTGTTGAAATTTTCATTTGTTAGACAACAACAACGGTTACCCAAAAACCCATTGGTATTTTGAAAACCCATTGGTATTTTGAAAACCCATTGGTATTTTGAAAACCCATTGGTATTTTGAAAACCCATTGGTATTTTGAAAACCCATTGGTATTTTGAAAACCCATTGGTATTTTGAAAACCCATTGGTATTTTGAAAACCCATTGGTATTTTGAAAACCCATTGGTATTTTGAAAACCCATTGGTATTTTGAAAACCCATTGGTATTTTGAAAACCCATTGGTATTTTGAAAACCCATTGGTATTTTGAAAACCCATTGGTATTTTGAAAACCCATTGGTATTTTGAAAACCCATTGGTATTTTGAAAAAACCCATTGGTAAGAGCCTCGGAGATCGAACCTGGGACCTCAGATCTTGCGTTGTTTGTTTATTCAAGATGCTTATCCCATCATCTATAACTATTTGACTATTATGTAGGTATTTCTATTTTCAAGGCTATACTTTCTGTCGTCGGCTTTTAGTGAACCTTGCGTCGATACCACTGGGTACAAAGATTACATTGCACTAGTGATCATTTCTTTACTTGTTTACGCACTTTCCCAATACTGGGGTAGACAGAGGTTTAAATTACTAAGTTTTACGACCCACCTTTAACCAAAGCTTATGTGGTCAAGGTATTTATAGGTAAGGTGAATGATTAATGATAGGAGGTATGATTCGCTGTGGCAGCCTGTTGTTGAAATTTTCATTTGTTAGACAACAACAACGGTTACCCAAAAACCCATTGGTATTTTTGAAAAAACCCATTGGTAAGAGCCTCGGAGATCGAACTCGTGTCTCTTGACTCCAAATCCGATCACCCAACCACTCGGCTATCGTGACTATTCATTACTATTATATATTCATTTGGCATTCTTTAAAGCTAGTTGCTTTAAACAGAGGTTTAAATTACTAAGTTTTACGACCCACCTTTAACCAAAGCTTATGTGGTCAAGGTATTTATAGGTAAGGTGAATGATTAATGATAGGAGGTATGATTCGCTGTGGCAGCCTGTTGTTGAAATTTTCATTTGTTAGACAACAACAACGGTTACCCAAAAACCCATTGGTATTTTGAAAACCCATTGGTAAGAGCCTCGGAGATCGAACTCGTGTCTCTTGACTCCAAATCCGATCACCCAACCACTCGGCTATCGTGACTATTCATTACTATTATATATTCATTTGGCATTCTTTAAAGCAACTACACAATACGGTGTAGTAACAACAAAATAAAAATACGTGATAAAACTGTGCTATCTTAGGCACGGCAGCAAAACACACATTTAAAAAGAACGTGAAAATTCAGTTTAAACTATTCTGAGTGCATCGTGAGCAACACGTGACACGAGAATTTTATATAATGTATACATATATACATATTAACATTCAGACAGGAGTTTATAGACACTGATATTTATCTTAGTCACGATAGCCGAGTGGTTGGATGATCGTAATTCTAATCACTAATTCTAATCAAGAGATCCGAGTTCCCTGGTGGCAGGCTTGTGCCTACGTGGTTTTAAAAACTTATATACGAAATATATCCTTGGCTTGGTCACAAAGACGGCGACGGGTTCACCACCGGTTACATTGTCCCGAAAATATCTTCGGTGAAAGGTGGGTCAAACGGACTTAATTGTCTAGACTAGACCTCTGTCTACCCCTGTATTGGGTATTGCGTGAAGATATTTATCACACAAATTTTTAAATCTAGCGGGATTCGTAACTTCAGATCAGATCAAAATAATAAATAAATAACTACGGAATACATATCTGTATCTTCTGTAAGCAGTAATAGTAGTAGTGCCCAGCTCGAAATCGTTAAACTGCCAATTATCGCTAGTTAGCATTGTTTACCGTGCTTCCTGTTATGGAACGTGGAATGGATTCCATTTTACGACGTTTCGATAAGGATGAACGAAAACACGTATAACACGCCTGTAATTCGCTGAAATAAGGTACATACAATTTACTATTAAATTAGTTAAATGGGGTAGGGAACGGTCAGTTCCTTTCTATCAGTCAGTTTGTATATCACTGTAAGAAAAAAGAAGAGCAATGTTTTTCAATAAATCAAAAAGATTTCCCACAATACTTGTTTTGGCACACAGATAAAAGTATGAAAAATTTAAACGTGTACTTAAATAAATTTTCTTGATATTCGATTAATATTGGGATTGTGTGAAGGTAACGCCAAAGTTAATTTATTCAGTTTAGTACAAATAGGAGTATTTTCTTTTCACAAACAGCACAACGAAGCTTTCCTTTTAATATTTTAGTTAGATGTTTCTGAAAGAAACATCTAACTAATAAAATAAAAAAAAATAAAGTAAAAAATAAAAATAAAGTAAAAAAAAAAAAAAATAAAAAAAAAATTCAGGACCGATTACCAAAACTTTTACATAGTTTTTTTACAGTTGTGAGAAAGTTACCAAACGACCCAGAAAAATAAAATATAAAATAGAAAAAAAACTACATTTTTGATTTAAATTAAAATAAGATTGATACTATGGTTGAAGATATCCTATATTTATTATTATTTAATACTCGTAACATTATCAAGTATAAATTCATTATTTTGTACTAATTTATTGTTACTATTTTTGTAGAGCGTTGATATAAATGATTTTTTTATAAACATCCAATTTAAGGGGTACCTATTATTAAACGCAATACTTTGCCATACTGATTGCATATTAATGACCGCCCGCCAGTCAGTGATAAATTCGACCTTAATTGTCGCGCTGATTAGAGTAACAAATTGTCTGTTAAAAATATTACTATCGTTTGCATAGTTATAATGGCCGGTGACTAATTGGATGTCTATTAAATATGCAATGGAATATCAAGTGTAGTTCTCGTTAGTTTGATAAACTCGATTATCATATAAAAATGAAATTAAGTTTGTTTCTATAGAAAGTCACAATAGCCGAGTGGTTGGATGATCGTAATTCTAATCACTAATTCTAATCAAGAGATCCGAGTTCCCTGGTGGCAGGCTTGTGCCTACGTGGTTTTTAAAAAAACTTATGTACGATTTATACATCGTTGGCTTGACATAAAGACGGCGACGAGTGCATTTTTCATGAATCCGACGAAGTATATTTATTCATTCAAGATAAAACCGATAAAGTATTAGGTAAATCTTGTATATTCTTTTGGTTGAAACCTTAAATATAAGCTATTTAAAGAGTGAGCGCTTTGATGGCGTAGTAATAAAATCGAATGTGTCCAATAAAATAATACTGATAATAATTATGACTATGCTAGTTTTGATAAGATAATACTAAATGGATTGTAAGATGATAAGTCAGTTCATCTTCAAGATATTTGAAACTCGGATTTGTATGAGAAATTCTATGAAAATGTGGTTAAAAGGCTGGTATTCATCATTCATTTAATATAAAAGACTTTAAGGAAAAAATGGGACTGTAAAAGGTTTGTATTTGATAGGTAATATCACATATTAGTCTAATTTGAAAATTAAGAAAATAATTAGCCTTAAGAGAAAATTTATTGACGAAGAAAACTCTCTTAAAATTGAAAACAGTAGTCTGAGAACAGTTTCTAAAATTAGGTATACAAGTGAAGCGTAACATACATGCATTTAAAGTACGAAAACGGTTATTCACCTTTGTACAAATGTCGGTCGTTCGCATCAGTTTTACTGAAATGTAATACAATATTACTTACTTTAATTTATTTAATATTTTTTATTTGAGTTATAACTTTTACCAATGTAATTTTTCTGTACTAAGGTGGAGTCTTAACCGTGTGGTAACGGCGTAAGAATATTGCTACTCCCTTTTCTTTCCGTGGGTGTCGTAAGAGACGACTAAGTTAAAAAGCCTTTAATATCGTTATGGCAACCGAAAGATAATCATCTATAAAATATCAGATCAAAATAATCAGACCAAAGATGGGCAGCAGCGTCTGAGGTGCGAGGGATTTGATACAGCGATCGCCAATCCGCTTGCCAAGCGTGGCGATTATGGCAAATCCTCCCTATGGGAGGGGTCTTTGTCTTGCAGTGGACCTTAGGAGCCTGTTATGTATGTATGTATGTATGTATGTATATATGTATGTATGTATGTAAGATGGAGTCTGCTAGTTTTGTATATTAGGATTAATATGTTGATTCCGTTACATCGAATAAATTTCAATTACAGTAGCAATTCAGTAATAGTAGCAGTCTGGTACTGCGATAGTTGGCAATCTCAGATTGGATAAATCTAATATACGATAAAATTTTTGTGTTAATTTTACCACGAGCTTGGCAGTGAAGGAAACTATCTTGAGGATTCCTGTCTGAGAAGTATTTAGCAAAAATACTATTTTCGGGACGTGTGAAGTCCAATTTGAGTAGAATAGTTCCCTACTCCAGTCTCACTTAAAGAATATTCCAGAAAAGGTCACTATGTAGCTTTTACACGTCGTGAAATATTTTATCAGTTTCCTTAGTTATAAAGAAATATAACCATGATAAAAAAGTCTAAAATTATTGTTATTATTACTAATAAGCGATGCCCTCTTTTTTGGGTTGTCTATCATATTTGGTTTGATTACAAGCCGCGAGGTTAAAAAATAAAAAAAATAATTCATTCAAGTGTTAAGATTACAATGAATTCTCTCTTTTCGCCACTAGTTTATGGAGGTCGCCAGAAGAATTTTAGTTATGCTCATAATATAACTGACGATCTTGTTAATTTCTCCAAATAAGGTTTAATGCTTCAGTTTATATCTTGGTTTAGTTTAGAAGAAAAGAATATCATGGCACCCTACGACGCAACGTAATAATATTCTTTACATTCCGTTTAAGCAGTGCCAAGAGAAATTATCACACGCATTTGTTACTAATTTATAAATCTATTAAGAACCATTTAGATTCTTTTAATGGTTTGAAACCTAAAATTTACAACTTAAGTAAAGGATGTTGCAAAAATTGCGCAACCTGTATTCAGAGGAAAGTAATTAGCATAAAAAAATTATCATATATTTACAAGTACCTCTGCATAAGTGTTTTTGAACGTTTCACGTTACACGTCGCTATATTATTTTTTATGAAGTTATATTTGACAACAGTCTGTAAACAAACAAATTAAGCTAACGGTCCGCTAATGTAAATTTGCCTTCATGTATTTTAAAGCTGCAATTGAGTATTGCATATTCTCGAAAGGGAATATGCAACACTGCGTAATCTGCTCAGATGTTGCCATATATCTGTAATTATATCACGCAGTTATACCAATTTAACAATGATTTTCAGCATTCGATACAGAATATTATTTCACCTTTTCACACCTGCAGTCACGTCTACTATCTTCTATTTACTTCTCTATTTTTTTAAGAATTTGGGCATAAATGTGTGATAGTTATTTTTTATCTTATCACCTGGAGCTGATTTACTATTAATAAAACTAGTACTAAAAAGTTACTGAAAAAGAGTAAACATCACCTTGTAATTTAATATAATTATTTATAAAAATGACTATATACCTAATGACTACGCGCGAAGCTTTATAATCAAACTATAATTTTATAAATAACTACCAGGGTGACATAGCTTAAATTTTTAGGTATAATTTTTTATTATCCATTATTATTTAGGTGAATTCCTAAAGATAATTTTACAATTCGTGACCAATCAAACGACAACTCAAATTACCAGATATAATGGACTATTTTTGTTAATGTGACGATAATCTATGAAGATACATACACGCATGTTAAATGGCAGAAACAGTAACAATTAATTTATTGCAATTGCAATTTTTGTGAATTATTTTGCGCACGAAACATTACAAAGTTGGTTTACAAACCTTAACCTTCTTCCATAAAAGTAGTTTTCGACGTGATAAGGCTAACAAGTATGCAGTTCCTAGTTGCCGACCTCGATTGGCATTGGACAAACGTTACTCCAAAAGATAAAAACAAAAACATCGAAACAAAAGGTTATCACTAGAGGCACTTCACCAATAATTAAAGTACTAAAGTATTGTAATATTACATAATCAATGTGCAACTTCTGAATTTTGATAACGTATTTACTAATTTTGATAGTGTGCGACCTTATATTATAGTACTTTAATGTTGTTTTCAATAATGATCTCTTAAATACTAATTTTTATAGGAATGTAAACGTAAAACATAACTAACAGATAAGGTACGTTAAAGGGCGTAATTAGGCGAACTTCTTACTCGCTCCGAATGGGAGAAGGCCTCGATTTTCATTAACCTAAAATGAGAAAAATGCTTATGTCTACACATCCGTACTCCGCTCGTTGATTTGCGTTAAATATTGGATCCGACTCATTTGGCATGGCTTAGTAAACCGAATTTGGCATTAGGTATTTTAAAGTTAAACAAGTATTCAGTAATTGCATTGGAAAGCATAAACTACCAACAACTATGCCAAGTGTATATGTTGATACTATTTAAGTCATTAATTGATTTTCACAACTTTTCATTGTTATATACTTACTACATTAATCATATAAACATTATCTTCTAATTAATTTAACTTCATTAATATTCAGTAATCGTTCCAAAACCCCAGTACTAAAATAGACAGAACAGGAGTTAAATGCTAGTTTCAAATCAATATTAAACTTTCGTTCTAACTCGATTATGCTTATTTGAAAAAACGATAGTCCTTACAAATTGAAAATTATTACACATTAACTAAAAACTATTATTAACATTTAACTATTATTAACATAATTTTTTACACATTTACATTAATGAATATTTATTTTATTAAATACATACAAACAAAAATTGAGTAGTAATTATAACACACGAGTACCACTATTCCACTGAACCATGTTACTTTACAAATTTGAGCGATCAATAAAGAGCGTACAATCTAGCACTTAATGCAGCCTTGTTTAGCTCTGCACGATAATACTTTCAGCCTTTTCAGCCTTCTCGCGTCTTACCATTCGTATGCACTGGAGCTGAAATTCGCCCAACGTATCAGAGCTGTTGTTCGGCTTGTGATTATGACTATCACTTACCATCAGGAGAAATGCCTCGAATATCTCCTTCATCTAAAAATAATGTTATAAGGAACTACCGGAAGTATTTAGATATATATAAAATTTACTTTTATACTCGAGTCATGGATGATTAAAACTTATGTAAAAATTTAGGGAAGACGATTTTCGAGGTGTCAATTAATTAGTAAACTTGTTGCTTACACGCAATTTACTGAAAAACTTAACAGAACTGTCTTAAATATTTCATTGTAACTCTGTTCACGCGAAACATGTTCGGCTTGCCAGTGTGTTATGTGGGTTACATATTCAGTTATAATTTTGGGATTTAACCGCACACGCGACACACGCGAAACATGTTCGGTTTGCCAGTGTGTTATGTGGGTAAAATATTCAGTTATAATTTTGGGATTTAACCGCACACTTGGCATTTTCACTTTCATCGTTGCTAGTCTTAAGCAATGTTAAATTACAAAATTATAATCGCCTATATTTGAAGTCTATATTTGAGCAGGATGTCGGAACTGAATAATAAACGGACCATAATATTAATAAACACAATTCCAAATGCGATACATGTTTTCGAGTTTTGTCCGTAATTACCATCAAAACCTTGGTTTATCTTGATCTCCAACAAAACGCATTCACAATGATACCGGAACCTTGGCTAGTAAATCCCTTGGGCGCTTGTTCCGGTTTTCATGCCGAAATTTTTTTGCTTAAATAAAATTAAATGGTGTGTCATTTTATATATTTCATATATATAATGACAGCGATATGCTCATGACCTATCACAATCCCGCGGTTTCATTTACGGGTTAATAATTAATACACATATACATTTTTTTGGAATTTCTTATGACATAATCCTGGAAATGAGCTTTCTTCAGAATAACCACTCTTAAATCCGTTTCCGTACATTTTGAAGGAGTAACAAACATTTGGAAGGAGTAATTCCAAAACATAGGTATTTATAGTATTGATTAGATTAGTGTGTTGTATGTGTAAGTATTTATATCGCAGTGCTTAGGTCACTCTAGGTATTCTTTACTAGTTTAGTGCGTATCACTAACTGGATTAACAATTAACTAATTTATGTAACTTCCTAACTAACGTAAATGTACACTATCTATGGGCAAAATTAGCATTTAAATACTTTCATTATCTCAGGCTGTCAACCTTTAAATTGACAGGAGCTGGTGCTATTGGAAAGTCGTGGGCGTAGTTTCTTTCCGTAACGCAGGTTTAGAACCTGTACTGAGAATAGCGAAGCCAACACAATAACAGCGTCGGTATGATCTAATTGAATTAGTATTGTTTGCGGCTTCAGGCCTTCAGTTGCCAGTCGAATGGACGCCGCTACGTTCGAAAGTGATTTTTGGCTGTCGAAGTTTTTCGTGTCTCGTCGCGGAGAATGTGAAACTTTCTTCGTGATCGAACGCGGCACGGTGTCAAGTGCGATTATAGCGAACATTGTGGCAGGGCGGTCGGGTACGGTGAGAGCGCGGCCCGGTTGCGACCGGTCGGCCCCACTGCCTGCGCGCGCGCACACCACGCTCCGCGCCGCCGACGTCGCGACGCTCTTTCGCTGCACCCGCGCGCTACCAAACCGTTGCAGCCTCGAACCGATCCATACACATCGCCCTGTTTACTAATCCTCACGTGAACATGTTCTAACTGCAGATAGTGCCGTCGGAACTCATTTGTGACCGTGTATAATAAACTCCCGCTTGGCTTTGAAAGCGGTTAACGTTAAATTTCGGTAAGTATCAAATTAATCTTCTTGTGTGAAAATGTAAACAATAGTATTAAGTAAGGTGTTATGCGGGTTTCCGCCGGGAAGGCTAAGGTCGGTCGCGCCGCAGCTTGCGTGTAATACGATTAAGGGCGCGCCAGGCTGCAGTCCCGGCCGTCCTGATTGCCCCCTCTTCACCCCGCAATACCTGCTCGCCATGCCGCAATCACCGGCCGCCATTACTCTTCCCGGTTTTCCTTTTCCCGCCCGCCCTTCTACTTTAACCCTACCAATGTTCCTGGAGATAATAGAAATGATAAATAATTACATTTTTATTTATAAATAATTTCATTAGTGCATTTAAAATAATGGATTTTTACACTAATAGACAATTGTTTTTCATTTGTGGTTGCTTCGAATCTGTGAAGAACAAATAAGATTAACATAACAGAAATTAATGTAATTATTTTATAAGTAATACGATTACCATTGTTCAGGTCTTTGTATTTTCTTCGAGGTTAGTAATCAAAACACATAATCAAGATCACAAAATAGCGTTATGTATTCCGTATTTTTGAATCTGAAATGATAATTTGAAGCATTTAAATTCACTTAATATTACACGTAGACTAATATTTTTGAAAACCACTTAAATTAATTTTTTTTTTATTTACTGTACGAGCCTACCAACCGGGGATTGACTCGAAGTCCAATCGTCCAACCACTCGGCAAACATGTTATTGTGTTTTGGTGTGTGGCGGATGTGTGGTTGTAGATCTAGATTCGAAGAAATCATCTCTTTGATCTGTATTCTAGAATATTTTCGTCTTGTATAGTATATGGTAAAGGGGAGTGACATAGTCTATAACTTGTTTAACAGTTTAAATCTTTTTTGGAATTGAATTTTTGCAATTGGGAAATTGACCATTATTTACTGGAGAAAAGTAAACAATCTCGCGGTATTTTTATGTTTTGCTTAGTCGCGGACAGAGATGAATGTTGGTATATATCTTATCCCAAAAAAAAAAAAAAATAATCGAATCATTGAAGCGCAAAATTAGGTAGCAAGTAGAAATTCGTAAAAGCCAAATATTACTTAGCGACTGATCTTGTCTGCTTGTGTGAGCGAAGAGAAAGCAATGGTCCCACAGTTTCTGCTCGCGGTTAGAGATCATTCCAGTCTATTTATGTTTAAGTTCAGAAATAAAAAATACTGAGTGATGTAACTTTTTTCTAATAGAAGAACCGAATTTTAATTTTGTACCTCACAGTTGCACAGATTAATCTACAGCATATTAATAACAGCAACGACGGAATATTTTATTTTCCTAATTTTTATTAAAAGAATTCGTACTTTAAATAATGACAAAATGAAATAACCTATTAATATATTTGAATGACGTATTGATATAGTTAGATACATTTTTCAAATCTTAAGTCCCGAGTGTTTGAATTCTGAGGTGGTCTATAATCGAATTATTGGTAGATGTAACATCATCTATCTATTCAAGTGATTGTATGCGATGATATCAATTGAATACGTAAAGACATTCACATTCTTATATCTGACCAACGCGTCCCGAGTCTTGCTAAATAGGTCAATAGCCCATTCCTTTTTAAATTGATTTGTTTGTGAGATGATATTTATATACGAGGCAATATTTAAGTAATGATTCGAAGTCGTCAAATAATAATAGCGGTATCTATTTTCAAAGAGAGCTGATAGAAAAGATTGAATTCATTAAGTTTGCCAAACTGGATTTTTAGTGTTATTTGGTTTGGACCTAAGCTCATTGGTCCATTGGTCAGACGTTGGAGGATATTAACCTCTACGATATAGTGATGGGAAAAGATTTTTTTTATTGCCAGCGAGATATATATTCCTTTTATGAGTATTGATAATTTATAGTTTTAATTAGCAACAAAATTGTTCCTCTTTCCGTTCAATCAGTACATAATCCTAGGCAAAATGATGAATTGATGATAATTGTTACGCTCGGCAAGCGGATCAGCGATCGCTCTATCAGTAATGTATATCTTATCATACATGTTGTTCATCAGCAGCCTGTTTAGTTATAGTCGAGTACGTTTTCAGATGATTCTCCTCATTCAAAGCAACTTCTGTTGCCACGGGTTTTCGTTAGTCTAATGTCTTTGCCTATAATTCTTTTATTGTTTTTTTTTTTATATTTTTGGTTATGCTATCTGGTATTGAGAGCCATTAAGATATTCAAAGTTGCCTTTTATTTTAGTTGCTCTTAACCACAACTAACATATGAAACGGTCTGGTACCTTCTTATGCCTAAACCGCATGGTAAACATATATTATTGTGGAATTATTATTATATGTGTTGCCTTTGAGAAATATAAAACGATTTTATAAGAATTATTATGGAATATTGGTGAAATATCAATCAATTGTTTTTATAAGTTGATATAGGTCTTTTGCTTTATGGATTTCATAAGTGAAAAAGTTTTGTAGCATTATGTACTGGTGATTTAAACATTAAAAAGGGGCAGGCAGTCGAACATGGTTTGCCCGCATCCTTAATTAGCGCCTTGACCACTAGCTACCATATCAAAAGATTTTGATGAGTTTTAAATCTTAAATTATTATTGTAACTGAAGCGAGATGCTTAAGTTTAAAGCAACACTATTATAAATATGCCGACGTGACGGTCAGGCATGGCGAATGTCTGATGTCATTTTGACAACGCCCACCTAGATCACCTCTTAGTTTATTAGCATTCTTTAAGATTTTGAATTTACGTTATTCAAAAGCATATTTCTATTGTTAATACTAACTGATTTCAGCATATTATTCGATTTTTATGGCAGAAGATGTTTAAGATTTTAAATATACAGTAAATATATAATAAAACTTCTTGCTCTCTTTCTAATCTAAGTTTTTAAATCGGCTCTGTTTAAATATTTGTCGAGTAAGGTAATAATCTATTTATAAAGAGATTTTAATGTTAGCACATAATACATAACATATTTACTTCGATGCCAAAAGTCAAAAACACTATCAAACTTAACATCTCAAAAAGTGTTAGATTGTAACAGATATTAAAAACTTTTCTTTTTTTTATATATGCAAAATTCCACTTGAAGATATAAGCCCATCTCGTAAGGAAGGATTTGCTATAATCGCCACGCTTGGCAAGTGAATCGGCGATTGCAGTCAGACACCTTGTACCTTAGATGCTGTTGCCCGCCATCTATCTGTTGTATATTGGTCTGGTATAGCAATAGCCAATTTACTTGGAAAGCGTGGAGATTATTGAAATAGTTAGCGGAGGGGCCTATGTCCTACAATAGACTTTATTTTGCTATTTAGTAATTAGAACTTAAAAGTATGAACGTAATAATAACCTTAAAATGTTTAAATAATTCATTATCGAAGTTTTTAAGAACTTAAGATATGTCAAATTTGAATGTTTTATTTTATTATAATTATTTATTAGTATAATTTTATATTAGGAAAATAAATGAAAATAAACAAATTATTTAGCGACCACTCTCGGACATATTTTTGTGACACATTATCTAGATAGTGTCACAGAAACGTAATTTCTGTGCACCGGTAAACAGCCTCCCCTTATCCGATTGAATCTTCTTCAGAGATTTTAGCCATAAAATTCCTTTGATTAAAACTTTGTAATTATTACTAAATGAATGAATGAATGAATGGATGAAAAACATTTATTCAGCACAAGTAAAAATAATAACAAGCATAAACAAATACAAAATGAAAAACAAAATTGTGGCAAAAATGGGTTGGCTCAGCATATGCTAAGCAAGGATAATCTCACTCAACGCTGATTTTCAGCCAAATAACCTCATCATTGGCGTAACGAACACTGCATATTTCTTATTTAGATAAAGTGCTAGCTAACTGAAGAGACACATACATAAGTTACATACCATATAATATATATTATAAATTAACAGGCAATAATTAAACGTATAAATACACACATTATATACACATACAATACAATAATAAAAGTAAAGGACTAAATAATAAAACTAAACATGTTATAAATAGTAACTAATACATAAATGTCAGTGTTAAGTTGCAATAATTTAAGAAAATGATAATTATAGTTAAAGCAGGTTTCAGGGAATAGTAGCACGAGTACTACACAAAGATAATAGCAAAAATGCTACGTTATAGTATGGAAATGTTGTGTTGGAGGTCTTCATGTTGCCTTTGCGTCTCGATGAGGATTTTTTTTAGATTTAATTTCAATTAAAGAGTGTTTGGTATGGTAAATATATGTGTGCCATATTCCCAATACTGGGATAGACGGAGGTCTAGACACAAGACTCGAGTATAAACGTTCATATTCATCACGCAAATATTAGTCCCTAGTGAGATTCAAACCCTCAACCCTTAGCTTCACAGGGAGTTTCACTGTCAACAATATCAAATGAAATAATAGTAATATATGTATCTCCTTATCTCTCAACATCAAATCAGATATGATACAATCTGCAAACAACTCCAATACTAAGGTATGACCTTGACGGTATGATGATTGAAAATGCCCAATGCATATATAAAGTCCACATTTATGGATTTTTACAAAGAACACCTTTACTTCTTATAGCGGATATAATTTTCACCACTGCAGCATTATAAGTCTTCTATAAATGTGTCATTTTCCAATGCAAAATTATTTTTTTTAGTATATAAGTCATAACTGATTGGTCCTTGTACTATGTGAATGTTTGTGACGTGTAATGAGCTGCCTATTCGCTATACACGATAAATGTCGCATGCCGATAGTGTCACAGGTCTGCAAGTCAGTATCTGTAAATTTCAAAACGCTTAGAAAACATAAAAGTTTTCACAACAACTCTATTGAAATACGACACACAAACAATACACAGATGAACAATAAATCGATTGAATTCTAACGTTCAAGTTAAATGAATGAAAGGATATATTTATGAATATTGACCTTGCTATAATAAATGCGTCTAGTGGTTCTCACCGATCCGGTTGCTGCAGAGTCGACTTTGGTGAATATTATTGAATATAAAAAGTTGATAGACTGTTAAATATTAAAAGCTTTAATATTAGAGAGGTCGGAAATGGAACTTATAGAACTTCGGCAATGTGAAAGTTTGTTTTATTATGTAGATATTTATCACTTAATTACATCTATGTAACCGATTAAGTTTTAATTTGGCAATTTAGCAGATTATGTAATAAATTAAAACTGGATTTTTTACTGTACCTGTTTCCGTGGGACACAACTTAGGCGGCAAACAGGAGAAGCATCTGTCAGTTTCGCTAATATATATTGTATGCTTTAGCAAGCACCTGTGTATATCCATAAACACTCACACCACACATACACACACACTTTCACATGATAAAATTGTTGTAAGCTTTGTGAAAACATGTTTCCGATTGTTCCCCTGCCATACTTTTCGATGATCAGATACGTTTACAAACAATATGCATTCGTTTGGAAGGAAACAAACGGCTTGCAATTGCAACTAGCATAGTTAGCACGGACTGAGGCAATAAACATAGCGGGCAATCAGTAGGCTGGTACACGCTCCACGGCTATTGCCTTATTGAGTTGCACAATAATCGAGGATGTTCTAATTAGACGTATTTGATCACTATCTGTGATTATGTACTGAAAACTTGTAAGTTATTATATGTTATGGAAGTTAAATCGATCGAATCCTTATCATTTATCTATCGACTTAAGGAACTTATATTTTACAGTCTACGATAGACTATTTTTTATTTCGTAAAACGATCCGTTATGAGGTCCTTTTTTGAAAATTCACTGCGGGATGTTTCAAAATAGTTGTTATAATCAATAATTGTTATTATTTGTGGATGAATTAAGATAATTCTTAGGATTAAATATAAAAAGAAAAACGAAAACTCGACACGTCGTGTTAAGGAATAACACAAACATTCTTCAGAATAAAAAAGTGATTGCTTGATGCTCTGTAGTCGAAGGTCGTTTAAGATGTCTTAATGCATTTAGGTTTTTTTGCTGTTATATTTTGTTTTAATTTTATGATTTAAATAGTGATAACATGTGATTATTTTAAATAATATTTTATATTATTTTAAATGATGACTTATAATTATTTTAATTTTATGATTAAAATAAGATAAAATAGAAAAAATGTTATGATTATCATCGTTTTAAGATTCCCACAAAACTATAAAAATATCGATATTTTATTTTTGTGACTAAGGTATAAGCTGAAATGTATTGAAAAACTTTTCAATTACGAGATTTCTGCCGTTCGGGATTCATTACGAATGACGTAACTTTTAAAAATTAAAATGTGTCAACAAATCGAGTTTAATATATATTTATAAATGATAGTTTTCTATCCATGAATTTTTTGCAGCTGACAGTATAAAAATTGTTGACTTTTGCTTTAAAAAGCACTGAGTGCACATTACTTTTCTCTTCTCAACAAATATTTATTTAAATATAATTCAATGATCAAATTATTTGGTAGCGTCAAAAAAAGAATGGCAGGGCAAATTCGGGTTTTTGATCGAAATTCGTATCAGGAAATCTGATAACCAAGAGGGAAGCGATTTTTATTGGTAATATAACTAGCCCACCTCTTGTTATTATTCTAAATGAGCCCCGGTGAAATGTGAGCCGCTACGGCAAAATTGTCTAGACCTCAAACTACACCAATATCCTCTGTATTGAGAAAACGAAATAATCACGCCTCTTTCCCGTAGGGGTAGGCAGAGACCACTTCTTTCCACTTGCTACGATCCTTACATACTTGTTTCGCTTCGTCCACTTTCATTATTCCCTTCATACATTCTCTACGATTCAGGATACTCTTGATCTGGCCTTTTTTCAGGACGTCCCTGATTTGGTCTCGAAACGTCCGCCTAGGTCTTCCCCTTCCTACACTTCCATTCACACTCGCCTTATATGCTTTTTTCGTCAATCGTTCTTCATTCATTCTCTGGACATGGCCAAACCATCTCAGTATACCTTTCTCAATTTTAGTCATTACATCTTTTTTCAGACCACAACGTTTCCTTATTTCACTATTCCTTATCCTGTCGCTCAGTTTAACTCCTAACATACTTCTAAATGCTCTCATCTCAACTGCATTTACTCTGCTTTCATGTTTCTTTTGCCATACCCAACTTTCACTTCCGTACATGAGTGTCGGAACCAAAACTCCCTTATGCACAGCCAAACTAGACCTTCGACACCTTCCGACTGCTCATGAAGGATTGCAAAGCTCCATTCACCATGTTTCCTGCATTCACTCTTCTTTCAATATCACTCTCACACTTTCCATCTCTTGTGAACTTTGAACCCAGATACACAAACTCACTCAACCTGTTCAATTTGTTCATCTCCAATCATTATATTGCAGTATGTCATGGCCTCATATCTTTCAAACACCATCACTTTCGTCTTCTTTACATTCATCTTCATCCCCTTTCTAACAAAAACTCCACTCATAACAGTTACCATCTCCTGCAACTCCTCGGCTGAAGACGCAAGTAATACTAGATAGAGCAGCATAGAGAAAACATTTGACGAGTAACTCATTCATTCTTAACCCACTTTTATTCTCTTTTAAATCTATCAAGCAGTTGTGATGAACAGATTAAACAGCCACGGTGACGCTACACATCCCTGTCTAACACCTTTTTCGATATTAAACCATTCAGTGTATGCCCCGTTTATCCTTACACAAGCACAAGAATCTCTATAAAGAGATTGCAATGCTCATATGAGGATACTGCTGACACCTTTCGTGGACAATGCTGACCACAATTCATTCCTCACCATTCTGTCATAGGACTTTTCTAGATCCACGAACGTGCAATAGACCTTCTGGTTTTAGCCAGACACTTTTCGGCTATGCACCGCAAGTAAAAGACCTGATCCGTACACCCCATTTCCTTTCTAAATCTCGCTTGTGCATCCCATACTTTTTCGTCTGTTTCATTCACAACCCTTTCAATCAATACTTTCGCATACAATTTACCGACGACGCTGAGAAGGCTTATACGGCGGTAATTTACGCAGTCCTGCCGTGACCCTTTTCCCTTATGGCACAATTACGGCTATGCACCAGTCTCCCGATACTTGCCCATTTCGCCAGCACAAATTGAAAAGGCGGTACAGCTGACTAGCCCCTAAGCCCTGTCCAGTCCTCAGCATCTCGACGGTAATCCTAACATATCCGGCAGCCCTACCTAATGTCATACTTTTCAACGCTTTTACTATTTCATCCACGCTTATCTCACTTTCATCAACATTTATATTAACCAGGGAAGGTGTTGGGTGTTGTACCTGCACTTCCTCTCTTTCATAACTAAAATATGATATTTTTTTAAAATGCGAACTAAATAAGCGAAGCAAATATATAAGTATTTGTAAAAAATACTTATTTAAGAGAACCTGACAAGGGTCGTGGTTATTTCAGTGTGAGACTGTGATGATAATTTTTTAATTTCGAAAAAGTCGCCGGGATGAAGTTTCACATAAGGAGGTTCTATTTAATAAGGAGATTACTCAATCAAGGGTTAGTTTGTTTTAAAAATGTTAAAGTTTTTATTAAATGAACCACGTAACAATTGTTGCTACTTAAGTAGTTTATTTTCCTGAAAATCAACTGTACATTTATAATTAAAATAATAAATAAATAATAAATATCTTCACGCAATTCCCAATACAGGGGTAGGCAGAGGTCAAGTCTAGACAATTAAGTCCCTTTGACCCACCTTCCACCGAAGATATTTTCGGGACAACGTGACAGGTGGTGAGCCCGTCGCCGCCTTTTATGTCCAAGCCAACGATGAAATTCGTACATAAGTTTTTGATAAACTCATTGGTACTGCCACCTGGGGATCGAACTCGGGTCTCTCGACTCGAAATTCCGACCACCCAACAACTCGGCTATCGTGACTTTTTTACACTTATAATTAATATATTTATTTTGTCACTATCACCAGATTGCAATGATATCTATAAGCCTTAAATTAATTTCAGTAGCGATCGATAGAGATCAAGAGTACGGTGATGTTACTGTTGTCGAACTCCGTGGACCAGAGCATACACACAGTTTTCATGAGGTCGGGTTAATGTAGAAAATACTTTTTTTTTTATAAAAACGCGGCAAACATTTTTTCTTTAATTTTGTCGATCTTCAAAAAGAACAGAGCGGATTTTATTTTGGTTTAGGGTTCGTAGAAACAAATTTATATATCAAATCTAGTAGTCGAGTCTCCTCCGTTGAACTACGTTCTAACATTTTGCAACACCTACGATGGAGTTTCTGATCTTCAAACACGGGGAATCCATCTGGTGCAAAGTTTTCTCACACCTAAGTTCTCTAAGCTCGTATAATATTTTCCGTTCTTTACACGTTGGAATTCCTGAGCTTGGCCGCATCTGCTGGTAAGTCACCACTTATTCGCGATTGAAGGCCGTCCCTCAAAAGATTATCACTGAGATTGCAATGCCCATGCTTAAACTAATTAAAGCAATTGTAAACATTGGTGCGAGATGAGGACTTCTTTATTAAATGGCAATCAATGTCTATCATAGCTTCTTTGTTAATTCATACTATAATATGAGACGTAATAAATTATGGACTGAAAATTTTCTTTCATTGGCTATGTAGCCAGTTTTAAAAATTTTCAGTGTCAACCTACTATATTTTACTGTGATGCAAAATCCTGAGTTCAGTCACCTAGATCTCATTTTGATTTTTTTTATTTGCATGTGTGTCGGCTGTAAGAAAATGTGTGCAATGCGATAGTGGCGATAGCAAGATTTGCGTGTTTGAAATGTGATAAGTCAGACAGGAGGATTTATCTTGATCATTGTTTCACTTTCCGTGAAATTAGAATTTTAAAACGAGTACAAATATTTTTACTATTGATATTTATTAATGTGTATATTTAAATAAAAGTTTAGTTATAGACTGAATTTAATTACGAAGCGCGTTATGAAGGTAAAATACTTATCGATATTAAAGTGAGGAATAAAAAAGTAGTAAAAATTACGGTGGTATCACGAAGATTTAATTGTCAGATGATCATGTTTTAATTTAGATATTTTTTTTTTAATTTATACAACATATATTGAGAAAATATATTAGGTTCAATATATTTTCTCAATATATGTTTGAATAATAATTATACTAATTTATAACTGTACTAAAAATATTTCAGAATGTTTTAAGATATAACAAAATTTAACAATAAAACAAAAATTTCAAATTGTTTTTATTCTGGTAAATGGTTTTCTTCAATAAATAACTAAATTTAAAAATCTGCTAATTTAATGATAAGTGCTCTAAAGTGCCGACAGAATATTATAGTTGACTGACAAAATACTGACTATTTTTCACAGGTCTTGTGAAAAATAGTCAATTGAATCGGTATCGAATTAAATACGTCCAAAACGTGAATCTGTTCCTCCAGTTTGCGATAAATTAAAATCCAAAATAAATTGTTTTGTGATTGTCATTTAGAATTTAGCAGAAATCATTCGAATTCGACACGTTCACCTCATGTACTGTAACCCACTTTCCTTGCCACTTGTCGACTTATCGTGTGTAGGTCATGCAATACTTTGAACATTGCTGCAAATGTTCACTTAAGTATGTGTATTGAAGTAAAAATATTATTTATATAATGTTCTCATTTTGTAATACTTGTTATTTGAATGTATATAGCTTTTGACTCTATATTATGTGCCAACTAACATATTTGGCAAAAAAAAAAACAAACATATACGTCAGTGTAGACATAGCGTCAAATGTAACTAAAGGGTAAAACTAGACTTTACAAAAGTTGTATAAAAGAATTAACAAAAAAAGAGTAGCAACGGTAGAACCTATATATTGTTGACACTCTAACTACGTATAATTACTAGCTATGTCGTATCACTGCGCCAGAACCTCTATAATTGTTGGTTACAATTTTAAGGTGATGTAACACTTTAGCTTTCAGTGATATTCATTATTCAGTGATATTCATTATTCATTATTTCAGTTATATTCATATTCAGTGATATTCATTAGTGATATTCAGTGATATTCTTTTATTATAGAGGATATAAAAAGTAAAAAAATAATACGTAGTAATGATGTAAGTAGTACATATTAAAATATAAAATAAACGTTTTTAAAGTATACGTATTATATACAGCATACATATTATTATTAATATAAATAATACAATATTCTTTCAATCATAGTTGTCGTGCGGTAAAGCAACGTAACATTGCAGTTCGCCTAGTTGTTCACCCAGTGTGTAATTGCCGTGTTTCTTTGCTTTAATACCGCACCTTTACCAAATTACACCGAGGTGTTGCTACTGCCTATTTAAATAATCTACATTCCTCATGGCGTGCCTTGAACAGAATTCCTTTAATATTCTCGGAGATCGGTTTGCTAACTTTGAATTAGTGTTGTAGGGACTGCGCAAGAGATTTAGGAAAATGTGATCCAAAAGAATAGACCTGATCGTTTAACGAATGGCTTTAAACTATAACTCCTTATTAGCAAAACCTGTACCATGTACAACTTTATACTGCACTTTTACATTAGCTTATATTAGCTTCTTACCTGCGGCATCGGTCGCTTCGAAGATTTAAAAGGGAATTTGTTAGTAAGGAAATCTGATAATTTTTATCAATAGTCAACATATTGGCATGTTGGACTTTCAAATTTATTGCCTAATACTAACAATAAAAAACAAATATAGCCAGGAATAAAAAAAAGAATTGTCCTTAGATAACGATAGGCAGAATCACACATTTAACCGGAGCTTATTGGACAGTGTGACAGAACCCTGTCGTCGTCTTAGTATCCAAGCCAACGATATAATACATTTATAAATATTTACTTATTCACGACTCGACTACACACAAATCATGGTGTTTACCGTAGCTTTATTCGAATCTGCCATCCTTAGCTTCGAGGACAGCGTCCTTATCAATTAGCCGTTATCAATTAAATATAGTATTAGGGTCGTGATATCTTTGTCCTTCATTTCACTTAAGGTTTTTTACACCTAGGTTAATACTTTTTAAAAAGATAGGTCTGATTTTAATTTAAGAAAAATCATAACAAATACTAAATCATTTTCGAAATAACGAATCACAATTATTTCATCCACGAATTTATTATGAGGCTATACTGTAAAGATTTCATGTTAAGATACAGCTGAAAGATGCAATATGCGATAGAGCAACCTCGTTTCTTAGCTTATTCGGTAACAACGGGCAAGTAACCATAGTGCCTACTGATTCCACGTTCGCTCTCATTTCGGATAGATGCACACGACGAGGTCACTCACGAATGTCGATGTCTTTTTCGGTTAGTGATTTCTTTTCAAATTATCTAAATGTTATATCGCCATCATAATAATAACAACAATAATCTTCGGAGTCTTTACGGTATTAGTATTATTTTTAATTTTTAGATCCTAGGACTTTTTATGTCTCACGAGAATAAAGTATTGTTATTGTTTGTTCAATGGTCAAATTAGAATTTATAACAAGAAATTTTTTCGGACTTATTTCAAATGTAAAGTATTGTAAATATAAGTAGAAACTTGTTTCAGTAAATAAAGTATTTGCACGACGTAAGAAATTTTTTACCCCAGTATTAGGAAAAGTAAAATATCTTCAAGTCATTCCCAATACAGGGGTAGACAGAGGTTTAGATAACTAAGGTCTTTTGATCCATCTTCCACCGATGACATTTTTGGGACAATGTGACAGGTGGTGAGCCCGTTGCCATCTTTATATCCAAGCCAACATTTTAAATCGCACATACGTTTTCTTCGAAAATAAAAACCCATTGGTACGAGCCCGCCACCTGGTGATCAAACTAGGGTCTCTTCACTCGAGTTATGATCATCCAGTCACTCGGCTATAGTGACTTATAAATTTGCAAAGGTGTGAAGAATAAACTATAATTTAAACGATATAATTTACATCTTTATATATGTAACATATTTTGTAAGTTTATAGTATGTTATTAAGTAAATTATGTTTAACTCTTAACCCGCCGTTTAACTCTTAATCGGAACCATAATTAATTTTCTAAAATAAAAGTAGCCTAAGTTACTCCTTATAACATCAGTTATATGCCAGTGAAAGTCCCGTTAAAATCGGTCCAGCCGTCCAGAGATTAGCCGGAACAGACAGTCAGAGAGACGAAAATTGTAAAAGAAATTTATTTTGGTGTATGTACCGTATATATTTATGTACATGTACTAAAAAACGGTTATTCGGACACTTCAATTTTATTTATATGTACAGATAGAAATAAATGAGAGCCGTGTCAGCGATAGGCCCTTCGAAACGGGATCCGGGAGTAGCGAGTCGTAGCCTCGGGCGATATGGTAATGTGTCGATCTCCGTAAATGCAACATACCTCGGCGGACCCGCCTCTGGTGCTACTAACCCACATTCGATCGTCTCAGTGATGCGACTGTTTGTGACCAGTTTGTACTCAAAAACGCTCGTAATACTTTCGTATTGATCGATGAAAGTTCCAATGCC
Organism: Sericinus montela; assembly: GCA_029286605.1. Taxonomy (NCBI): domain Eukaryota; kingdom Metazoa; phylum Arthropoda; class Insecta; order Lepidoptera; family Papilionidae; genus Sericinus; species Sericinus montela. The sequence goes on from JAGSMR010000005.1 coordinate 6,063,352, forward strand.
CGTAATGACGAAGGGCGTAAGTGGCACCAAAACGTAATTAATTTTGAACAAATTCTATCGTAATTTAATTAACACTTTATACCTCCAACTCGTGGGTATTGTAAAAGGCGAGTAAGGAAAAACATTTTACAGATACAAAAAAAAGTAATGTAAATTCGTCATTATAAATTAAATTAAAGAGGAGCTGATCAATGGGTTTTATCTTAAATTGGAGGTTATACATATTATATGTTTATACTGCGTAACGGACTATAATGTTTTCGATCTTGGCTAATCTCGAAACATTTGACTGAGGCGCAACGGTTAAAGAGAGAGGCCTCTCACAGTAAATGCGTGACTTTCGACGAGAGCGCAACGCTAACTATAGTTGCATTTTTATTTATATTACGCAAGCTTATGACTCTATTTTGTCCTCAGATCATAACCTAAGAGCGGTGATATACCGTGCGGCGCGCGGCACGCGGCATGGAGGCAGGCGCGGCCGCAGAAGAATTTATTACGATAGTACCTGTGGGCGAAGGTAAGTCCGCCTTGAAGGATTCGACGTTTGTAACTGTGCTCACAGTGAGTTCTGCCACCGGCGCTTCCGAAGTCGTGGTACAAAGACCTCGGGGAGCACGCCTTGGACTCGGGCTTAAATTTGAAGGCGGATCTGCAGCAGCTGAAAAAGTACGAAGACTTCTTGTACAGTCATGCGCTGAAGATAGCCCTGCTGCAAACGCCAGTACTCCTTGGGGCAAACTTATACCAGGAGATGAAATATTAGCTATTGATGGCGTTTCTGTCTCCGAACTAACAAGAATAGACTGTGTACGTCGACTAAAAGATTCTGATGAAACTTTAAAGCTTATTGTTCGTCACTTTGATCAGGAAAAAAAATTAGAGCCGAATAAACTTGAATCAGTTGAGGAAGTTTCGAATGTTAACACTCCAACAGACATTAATATGCAAACTTTACCACCACCTGTTCCTCCAAGAAAACTAGGTAAGAAAAACTCCTTTAAGGACAAACAAACTCTGCAAACGGTCGGTGAACAAAATCCTCTTGTCAATCTTAATGGCCCCAAAGTATCCTCAAATGAAAAAGATAATTCTGTAGCAAGCCAGCATACTATACTTTCTACGGGGACAAAATTATCCAGAAAGTCGTCTTTTGATAGTCATATACACAGGCAAACTAAAGAGGGAATCGCTTATTTAAAGAAAGGCTCGCCTGATGAAGTTAGACGCCTAGTTCGCAGATTATCTGATGGAAAAGTTATGCCACCAGAAGCAGATGTGTATATTGATTTGTTGTCTAGTGAGTGGGAACGTTGTTTGGTTATAGCTGATGCTGAATCTGACGATACAGGTAGTTCAATTTCTACTGTTGTAGATAGACTGGGATCAATGGCAAGCTCTGTGGAAAATAGTATACCTTCTACGCCAATAATGCAACCTAAATCATTTGACATCCAAAAAGTATTGAATTGTATAGAAAACATTGATTCAAATATACTAAAAGACATGACAAACGGTGCATTTTTAGAGAAAGGTATTGATTTAAAACAAGAATTAAAAAAAATGGAATCAAATTCAAATGGTTTTAGTGTTAATGATAGTTCTACTGAAAATACTACGAGCGCACTAAAAGAAGAACTCATTTTACAGTCAAAGAAAGTAAATCAAACTAATGATCGGAACAACAATTATACTCAAAATCTCCAAACAATGACAGATATGAAAGATTCAGCTAAAAATGATAAATTATACCATGATACAAAGCAAGAAAAAGTTACGGAAAAACCCAAACCTATGCCAAGAAATACTAAAATTGAGCGTTCTGCCAGTGAAAAGAAAAGGAAACCAATTCCAATTCCTGAAACAGTGTCACCTCCTGTTCCTGAGCCTCTTTTAACTCCTACTAAGAAAACTTGTATCGAAACCTGGTTACAACATTCCGAAGCGGAAATGAATACAACTAAAACCGATGATAAGGATGAAGAAAATATTGCTCCAGAAGTATTACCGAGGCTAATCGATTTTGTTCCTAAATCTCAATTCAAAGATAAGGCAAATGAATCACCAGTTTGCACACGACCTACTACTGCACCACCACCACCTCCAGTAGAGACGCGAGAAGACGGTTCCGGGGCATCACTTGATACTATTGGCGAGTTAGATGAATCTTGCGACGTGACAGACAGCTCGTAAGTATACATTTTATTTATATTTTTATTCTTTTACTCATTTATAAGTAACACATATACTGATCTCATTATATTATTATTCTTCATATATAAATCTTAATAATAATAATAATAATATCCATGTTGAAAGGGGCAAGGTCACTAACACCGAGGGCATAGACTTGGCTATGCCCGTCAACATACGGACCCTTTCCGAGTCTGATACATACCGATACCTGGGTATGTCACAAAACTTGGGTGTCGATGAGGCTGGCATGAAACAGTCGGTTAGCGAAGTGTTTTTTGCACGCCTGACAAAAGTGCTTAACAGCTATTTATCGGGCGTGAATAAGGCGCGCGCATTTAACGGCTGGGTCATGCCAGTCCTGATTTATACCTTCGGCATACTCAGGTGGACTCAAACTGACCTTAACGCCCTGGACCGAAAAGTCCGTACCACTATGACGTCTCACAGGATGCATCATCCAAGGTCGTCAGTAATGAGGCTGTACTTACCGCGGAAGCATGGCGGGAGGGGCTTTTTAAGCGCTCTCACCATGCACAATCGTGAGGTGTGCAGCCTCTGTAATTACTTTCTGGCGAAATCGGATGATTCGTTCTACGCAGACGTCGTTATAAGTGATAAAGGACTTACCGCTCTATCTTTGGCCGACGAGCAATGGCAGGACCCGGGAGTACAGAGCGTTTCCGACCGGGAGACCGTATGGAAGGAGAAAGAACTCCATGGGAGGTTCTACAAGGTTCTACATGAGCCGTTCGTAGATACTGTCGCCTCCCTCAACTGGCTACGTTTCGGTGACCTCTTTGGGGAAACCGAGGGTTTTGTCTGTGCGATACAGGATCAGGTTATTAAGACGAACAACTATCGGAGATACATCCTAAGGGATGGCAGCGTCGACATCTGTCGAGCTTGTCGCCATCCTGGGGAGTCGCTTCGGCATGTCATCTCCGGTTGTTCCATGCTTTCTAACTCTGAGTATCTGCATAGACACAACTTAGTAGCCAGGATTTTACATCAGGAGCTCGCCCTTAAATACGGTCTCGTCGGACGGAAACTGCCTTACTATAAGTACTCTCCGGAGGCCGTGCTCGAAAATGACCGCGCCAGGGTCTATTGGGACCGGCCCATCATCACGGACAGGACGATTCTGGCAAATAAGCCTGATATCGTGTTGATGGACCGGGCACACTCAAGGATATTTTTGGTGGACATTACCATCCCGTATGACGAGAACCTCGTGAAAGCCGAAACAGACAAAAAGACGAAATATCTGGACCTGGCTCACGAGGTGACCGACATGTGGGGTGGGGTGCCCGCTAAAATTATTCCTATAGTTGTTTCTGCGAATGGGTTAATCCCAGTCAGCCTCGCTGAACATCTGAGGCGACTGGGACTCCGTGACGGACCACTCCGAGCTCAAATGCAGAAGGCGGTGCTCCTCGATACAGCCCGCATTGTCCGCCGGTTTCTCTCCCTGTCGCCCTAACCCTCGGCCGTCTGGTCTCCCCTGTCGAGGGCTTCCGTCTGGTTGGGTCGTAATATTTATTTATTATTTTTATGTAGGGTTTATAACGTATATATTTTATAGTACTTTATTTATTTAATTTTATGTATTTTTATTTTTATGTATATAAAAACCCAACCAAACGAGAAAATATAACAAATACCCCATAATAATAATATAATTATAATGTTTAGTTCAGGCCGAAGGCCTATATAGAGTTAGTAATTTACATTAACATAACTTAAAAAACTATTGTAAGTACCTATAATAACAAATATATAATTTATTATTATAGGTACTTACAATAACTTATCTCTAAGTTTTTAAACTTATCTCTAAATTTTTAATATCATAAGAGTGAGATGCCCAGTTAGCTTCCTTCTAATTTAATGTACTAACGGTTCCAATATTTTATTTTCGGCAAGCAATTATTTTCTTACATTAACTTGAATAGTCGTAATAGCACTTAGAGTGTATACTAGTAGAATACCATGGCAGCAAGCTATATTCGTAGTTTCCGATCCTAAAACACAAGTACGTAAGGTACTTACTTTGGGATCAGAGCAATGTATGTGATGTTGTCACTGTCTATGTATGTATTTATTCTTTATAACTATTAAAAAAATAGAAAATATTAAGCCTTTCCTGTAGTTTATAAGATTAAAAGCGTTGTGTGTGTATTTTGTGTGTATCTGTTTTCGGAGATGGATGCATTCAAAATATGAACCAGTGTTACTTGTAATCATAAATTACGTTAAAATATACAGTCACGTATTTACTTTTCTCTGAAGTTAATTTCAAATTACATAAGTGTATCCTACACTGTGTAAGTGTAACACAAAGCATTTTATTGTTAAAAATTGTGTTGTGTGCTGAATTGGCATTGCCTTGTTTACGAAGCTAAATGAATGAATACTGATTGTTTTCAAACAAGTTTGCTATGGAGTTCTTTCCGAATGGTTTTTTTTTTAATGCTTTTTATACTTTTTAGGGAATTATTTTTTAATGCAATGGCATTAAAACGAATTGCTTAAAAAAGAGCCGCATAGAACATGTAGTAGCTTTTGCCGCAGCATTAATGGCCCGGACAGTGTGTGATCTGTTAATTGCAGCTCCGCAGGAAAACCATACTTAAATAGGAATGACAATATTCTTCGCGATAATGAATGATTAAAAGTTATTGCTATTCTAAATTTCTTTCATTTGCGTAAAGTTAAAATAAATAGTAACGTACGCACATTTTGTCTTAGATTTTTATTAGAATTAGAATATTAGTCGTGCATGGTTATACATTTATTAACAAACAAACCAAATTTGTTAAAAAGTAAAAAGGGGTTAGGAAAAATTTACTTTTTATGTAATTTTTTTTATTAAATTTTTAACATTTTTTGTAATATTTAAAATTAGCTGCTGTCCGCGACTGCGTGGATTTCAGAATTGAATCTAAATAGAAATGAAAAATGTGAGAGTATTAAAACTATATTGAATAAATCAATAATTATTTATTGTAAACAATTTCGTAAACAATGCTTCGTTTGTAAACAATTTCCAATATTTCCTCTGAAGTTATGGAAACGGGATAAAATAGTAGTAGTAGTATTAAAGTTGCAAGAATAACAAAAATGTTTCAAAACAATTTAGTTATTTTAATTTTCTTTTTGCTAGAGCTTTGCCACTGGTAGTGAGCCTGTCGCTGCCTTTGTATCCAAGTAATAATACAAATAATACATTGTTTACTCTTGGGGATAGAACTTGATGCTGTTTTACGAATGGCCCAATCACATCACATAGCTTTCAATAAATTTAAATCTTTTTAAATATATATAGATTTAGATAGTGATTACATTCCAAGTTAATCTTATTATACGTAATTTCTTTTCATATAAAAATCGTTTTTTTTTTCATATAAAAAATATTATACAACACTATATACTTGGCACCTCATCGAGCGATGTCTGGTCACCCAATCAAATTAAAACCAATTAAAACCATAAACGCTTAACAAATTTGTAAGTTTTTAAAAATATCGGTACCGTTTCGTACGTAAATATAAAAACTTGAATGAAATTTACAGTTACGCCATTTTCTAATAGGTTGGTCAAACTTGAAATTCGATATTCTTTATTGCTTAACCTCTAGACTTCTTTATTGTTAATATATCAATGAACATAACAGGACACACAGATATATTAAATGAACAAGTTTTCAATTCGTTTATCAATATTCTATATACAATACAATGGCCTGGGACTTAATATTAATTTTTCCATTTATATGTATTATTCCTGAATCTTGAAAGCCGATCGAATTCGAGTAAAATTAACAGTGGTGTAGTTCTTTGTATCAATTTTCTACAAGCAGAAGTTCTTACGATGATGTGACAAAGTTCTTTACAATCGATTATTCAAAGGATTTCGTCCACTTAGAAGTAAAAAGAGCAGATTTGAAACTGTTTATAGGCCGTTAAGTAACTAAATCAGTTACTTAACGGCCTATAAAATCCTTTTGTCGGAATTGGGTTTTTTCTAGAAGGAGGGCAGTCAATATATACCACTTGTAAACCAGATAGTCGATCGCAGTATCTTCTTCTTCGGTCTGCTTAATTTAGATAAAATTTTTCGAAAAGGTTCCTGCTATTTGCCTGTCTTTGCCATTTATAAGATTTTTTTTTATTTGATCACCTTTTGTGATGGCTTTGAGAAGATTTTTATGACCACTTTGCGCAGTACAGGTTTACTTTTATTAACTTATTACTATTACTACTTGCTACTATCGGTCCAGTTGTTTCAGAAATTAGCCGAATCAAACAGAGAGAGAGAGAGAGAGAGAGAGAGAGAGAGAGAGAGAAAACGTTATAAATTCATTTTTATAAGTACCGCATATAATCTGATAGGTATTTAGTGAAAAGATGTTAATTTGAAAATACAAACAGAAACTTTAATTATATTTGTATATGGAAATAATTTACTCAACGTTAAGATAAAGACAGTGGTAGAAATAAGTTGCTTACCTAAATTGTTTAAGTATTTACATAACTTTAACTACTTACTTAACTTTAATTTAAACTTCACCTACTTACCTGAAATATATTTTTTTAACTTTTTTTTATTCATTCCGTAAACTATATTAAAATTGATTTTACGTCACGTCGTTGCCATGAAAAGCTAACTACTCTACTCTCTTCTAAGTCAGTCATCGGTAAAAGAAAGCAAATTTTCACATAAGGACAAAGAAATGGTTGCGATGGAAAAAATTTCATTAAAAACTCGTGCCAGTTATAGTTTTAAAGATTAAGTTGTAATTGCTGATCATTACTTAAAATAGATCATTATTATCATTACTTAAAATACATTATGTATATGTTTTATATATCATATAAATTGAATGTACCAAGAGATTATTCCGCCGACAACATTGAAATATTAATTTCGCTTAAAATTTTCTACCATTTACTTTTTTGACTCCATGCCAAAACAATTTAGGATTGCAGTCATTATTTTGTAATAGTAAAAATAGACAACTAATATAAGGTTGATTTGTAGAATAAAATAAAATTATGCAATATTGAAATTAATTGCGCATTGTCAAATTGTCACATTTGCGTAGATAAATCCAAGAAGCGAAACATATTTGAATCGGATCCTATTTGAAGCTTCCGTCGCGAATTTGTCGGCGAGCGGAGTCATAAAGTATATTCATTGTTTTCTTCGCCAACAATACGTTTACCAGTTGCAGAGGAACAACGAGTGGAAAGAAAGAAAAGAAATATTTTATTTGGAACGGTGACACACATGGAAAGTTTTCTGTATTCTCATGCTAACTACAGAGTAACAATAGTGGCGTTGCGAGGGCGGCGAGGCGCTCACGACCATTGCACCCCCCGCCTACGTAACTCACCCTGAAAGATCAGCCAGCCTTGCACACCCTGCCATTGTTCCAACAGGCGACATTTCCATACTAAAATTCTAAAAAGAGTGTATTACAACGATACTGCGCACTTCGTTAATTTACAAACTCATATTATTACATTTATGGATAGTTTAAACTTATTTATTTTTATAATAATTTATAAATAAAACCCAACAAATATATACAAATTTAGCTACTATATGCTTGTGTCCGTAAAACTCAAAAATAGTAGTTATTATAAATGGATCGTCTTGAAACAAGTATTACAAACAACAACTTTTATAAAACAGTTGCAGTATAATCTGTATCTCGAAGTTACCGACACCTAAGCTTAGCTTATACAATACCCTCTGTATTGTATAAGCTAAGCTTAGAAGAAATTTATTAACTTTCCTTTTAATTAATAATAGACTGAGGCATACCTAGTGTAACATCGTTTTTTCATTCTGTTTATGCTTTATTTTTGCATTAGTTTTTGTCTACTTACATAATAAAAAAAATATCTTCACGCAATTCCTAATACAGGGGTAGACAGAGGTCAAGTCTAGACAATTAAGTCCCTTCGACCCACCTTCCACGGAAGATATTTTCGGGACAACGTGACAGGTGGTGAGCCCGTTTATGTCCAAGCCAAGGATGAAATTCGTAAATAAGTTTTTGAAAAACTCATTGGTACTGCCACCTGGGGATCGAACTTGGGTCTCTCGTCTCGAAATTCCGACCACCCAACTACTCGGCTATCGTGACTTATTAACTTACTTAATGGTCTCTTAAAGTGCATTGCAGACCGTCAAGCCACATAGACCTCACGAAGAAAGGATTTAATATAATCACGTGTATGTTGACCGTCATCTGCTTAACTCCGAGATGCATTTTCCGTCAATTGTCGGTAGCCATAGTCATGTTTCAAGTGATTACTGTTATTGTTTACGACACCCACGGAAAGAAACGGTTTGTAAAAATTAACACGAATACAACACACTCTTCTTAAGTTCTTTGTCCTAGTTTTTTTGTCAATAACAAGGCGTAGAAGTAGTATACATTTACTAATTTTCAAAATTATAAACTATATATCAGACAGGAACCCGTCACGGCTTTGTAAGTTGAAATAGAAAGTTAATCACTGCAGAAGTAAAGTCGTTCTCAGACTACTTTGTTGATGAACGATCATTACAAAACGACCAAAATAAATAGCAATAATAAATAGTTTAGAAACGTAATGAACTACTCTAAAGAATCGCGACTCTTTTAATATTTATTGCATGTTTAAAGATCACGTTAATAAAATTCTTAGCAATACGTAGACCTTGATTGTGCAAGTGATTGTGTTTGTGATGAAATTGAAATGTTTTCGTTTGTATATTTCGAACGATAAACAAATCACACTGATGCGATATTTTGTAACGGTTCCTTTGCCTTTATTTTATTTTAATGTAAAAAAAACAACCAACGAAACCAGCTTTTACTCGTACGTGGTAGTGTTTTCAAGTACACTAACGTATTTATACACAGATCATTAATTTAATCTTTGTTGTTGGACAAGTTACTTAAAGTGCTTCCATTTCCCGATATTTGATGTTGCTACCGCCTTAAGCCCAGCGAAACCGTTAACTCCATAATATATACGCGACACGATTGCTGCAGTAGTGGTCAAATATTATTTTGTAATATGAACCTACATTCGGACTTTCTTGTGCTAAAATGAATGCGAACGCGCGGAATAACAACAACAAAAGGCCATCTAGTAAATCTGTTTGGAATATAAAATGTAAACCAACTTGCTGTAGACGACGCAAAACAAATCCTTTGTCGGTTAAATGTTTGGAATTTGAATAAATTTAAGTTTGATTTGAGAAACATACACGTTACTAAGAGGATAAAGTAGTCGAATAGACACTTCAAATGACAAAGTTAATTTTGGGGATGATTTAAAAAAAATACATTTACTTCAAGGAGTACAATAAACCGCAGTGCGGAGATATTTCTAATAGTTCAAACTACTTCACCTACTTGCCAATACTGCAGGTCATTGGTTGGCATTCAAAGAGTAAACATTGAAGTTGGAAAACTACCGCTACCAATCTATTTGCTATCGTCAATTGTTTAAACTGCGATAGAATTAAGTTGGTATGCAGCTTAGTTGATATAGCATATTTTTCGAAACTCAGTATATTTTCAAATTAGATTTATAAAAAGTAAAATTGGTACAATAGCTACAACAATAATTTGCTTATTCAATGTAGTCCATTGAATTTGATCCTCGACTTTGTACCCTTTGTCTCGTGAGAGACATTAGGGAAAAAGACTTAATTGTATAACGCTATTTTACTGTAATAAGATTTCTAATATACTTAAGGAGTGTAGAAATGTGAGATCTTTTAATATGATAAATCTATGAACCATAGAGAAACATAGTACCTTCATTATTTTCAGTGTCCGTGCATTCTGTGACCATATCTAATTATCCAAAAATGTTTTCCCAATTATTCCCTGTGAATATCGTTAAGCAAATTTTAGTATTTTCTTAATTTAGAAAATCTTAATTTAGGAAATCACTTATTTTTAACTGCCTATATATTTTGTAAAACATACTAGGTTTTTCGAAATAAATTTAGAATGATATATTTCAAGAATCGACTGGCCGTGGAAAAAGAAGAAATTTAATATTTCAAGTGATGCGGATGTGACACGATGCTTAGGATGTAAGAGCGACGCAACGGTACGGTGGTTTTCGCGGGTTCGAGTCTCGTCTGCGTAAATTTTTAAAATTTCTCATTCTTTGTTTGCTTTTTAAAATAGCTTGCTAGGTGATAGATGTGCCAATAGTCAAATGGTTGATACACACTGTAAACATGACGTTGTAGTATTGTAATAGAAGTGATAAATAAAAATATATAGTAGCAGTATAATATATAGTATAACATATAGTAAAGTAATACATAGTCACGATAGCCCAGTGGTTGGTTGATCGGAATTAGAGTCAAGAAACCCGAGTGCGATCCCCAGGTGGAGAGCCGTTCCAGTGGGGTTTTTCTAAAACTTATATACGATTTATGTCATTGGCTTGAACATAAAGATAGCGACGAGCTCACCACCTGTCACGTTGTCTCAAAAATATCTTCGGTGGAAGGTGGGAAGACATTTTATTGTTAATTGTAATAAGTTTATTACTACTTACTTGATTGGTAATTATAATTAGTATTCTTTAAAAAATAAAAACTTAAACAATTTCGTAATTAGACTCGACCCTTTTAAATAATATTCTAGAATGAAAGTGATTTATCTCAACAATTTCTATGTCATTGGATTAAATATTTGGAACACACCGTCGATATTCATAGTATGAAACTTTAAGCGTACCTACATTCTTTATACGGCGATATTTGGTTATGAGTCTGTATAGGAGATATTACGAGTAATGGCGTTCACGATTTGGCCTACTTTGAGGTATTTGAAAGAAACTTTGATCACAAGCGAAAATCCAGGGCAGTGTTATACGTTTTTTGTCTTCTTTAAACTATCAAATCATAATTGATAGGTATATTAAAGAGTAATCGACAGTTATCATGTACATTGTTGTATTATTAGAATAAAGATGGGCGTGTCTTTTGTGGGTGGATACATATTAAGATCATGTAAAAGAAAAGCTTATTTTTTATTTAAATGTTCAAGTCGCTTAAACAAGTGTTTGAATTTGAATAATAATACGAATTGCCGGAACTAGTTTTGAAATGTACTAGGATGGCTAGAGACGTACTTTATCAATTATCGCTGTTATCTGCAATTTCGTTAGTATTTTAAAATGCGGGTAAGGTAAAATATTTTTTTAAAAATGCGTTTTTAAAATGATTTATAAGATAGATCGAATTAATCATCTGATGAAGATGTAAAGCCCATTAAAGTCTACTGCACGACTGAGGTCTCTCCCTTCTGATTTGCCGCAATCGTTATGTTTGGCAAGCGGATTGGCGATCGCAGATTAATTGCACCTCGACGCTGTTTTAATTTTTGGGGTTATAGGATATTGATGATAATGACGCTGCTGTCCGTCACGGGGATGCTGAATGGTAATTTGTAATGGTAATTTTTGAGATTGCTGTCACAACATATGCCGGTAGCCATCTGCATTCAAGCCTTCTTCCTTAGTCGCCTCTTATTTACACACGGAAAGAGAGGTGGAGGTATATTCTTATGGCGGTATAACACGGGCACAGGAATCGAAATAATATTATTTGTGAACGTACCGATGACGGCAACTAATGAAATACATATAAATATATTTACCGTTAAATCACGTGATTCAATTCAGTATTTATGATCTAATCTTTTTGTAATTTTTAGTTCCGTGAAAATTCACAATAAAAATATACAATTTTTTTTTTAAATTGAAGTACTATCAAAGTATATTTTTTTTCCTATAAACTACAATTTGTATTAATGTAATTAGTTTTTTTGGCATGTGACGTATGAAATTCGATGATTATAAATATACTCTGAAAACACAAAAGGATTTCTTGAAAAGCTACAAATTAAATAGTTTTTTCGTTAAAATAAAATTTATTTTGAATTTTAATACAAAGTGAAAGAAATTATTTCTCAAATAGGTTAGGTAGGTAATATTGTTATAATTATATTTTATTTAGGATTAAAAAAACAGGATACCCTGATAAGTTAAAAATAAAAAGGTTACAGGTACATTGTTACCCCTAAGAACTATGTAGAAATGCCTTACATCCTGTGATTACACTCACAGTTTGTACCCATCAAAATGGAACGCAACCGTTTACAAGCAACCTTATTAATATATGTTGCTAACAATTATAGACATTACTGGTTATTTTTTGTAATGTATTGTTCCTAAAATTTAATTTTTTTCAAATTGCAATAAAGATCGTGAACGTTTATTTATGTGACCAATTAAATATCTAATGTCTGACCAAGTGAAAATATTGCTACTCTTCTGTGTTAAAATATTATATAATATATTCTATAATATTATATATTCTTTATCCTAATATAAGCGTACGGAAAGTATTTTAATGTGAATATAACAGAATATAAAATCCATAGAATTGCAAAAAGGCACACAACGTTTTTACCGATAATAAAATCCAGTTTCGAATTACGTGCTTTGTATATTCTTGTTCCCGATTACCGTTATCTTGCACTGTTAATGTTGCAGAATAAGCTCATTTATTTCTTTTGAAAATTTAAGGCACTACATAATATTTTTTTTAATATTATGCAAAAAGGTCGACTACATGAATCATAAGGTTGTCATCTCCTTGTTAACTGTAATGTTTTATGGAAATAATAAATCGATGATTTCTTATACTGAGAAGCTGGTTGTGGTCGGTGGCATGCGGCTGACTTCGGCCGCTAACGGTACCTGCGACGCGGACGCGCCGATTGGCCCTGAAGACGTTGTCTCTGCAATCCAATACATCTAATACTGTTATTAAATTTATGAGCGTTCCTACCTATCTCAATGTACTTTCGCCGTATGTGATAATCGCCGGCATCGATCACGATGCTATCGATATTTTCTTTCCAATCCGCTTAGCATATTTTAACACCCACATTCGATTGGAAAGAGCGATGAAGGCGTCTTTTGTATTCATTAGTTTGATGGAAATCGATAAGTATTCGAATAATTTATTTTTAAAACGAGTACTCAATGTTTTTAATGCTAGGAAAGCTTGCGAATGAAATAATGTGACTGTCGTTCTTGGAACCTGTATCAAGGTTTGGAATTCCATACGTGAGAGGCGGAAGCGGCAAATATCTCCTTGATCTCGTGCTCTATGAGTATGTACATTACGCGACGATGTAAAGGAAGCGTGTGTCGCAAAGTGGCGCTGGGCTGCACTGACAATAGCACGTTCGACCTTGTTCGCACGCTCGTCCCACTCTCCACTTATTGACTTGTTGTCCGCCCTGTTTATGCGAGGGCTCAGAAGCCATTTACACATTCAAGTAGTTTAAGTTATATATATATATATATATATATATATATATATATATATCTATATATATATATATATATATATATATATATATATATATATATATATATATATATATATATATATATATATATATATATATATATATATATATATTGATAAATAAGTTGTAATCGATTACTCAGTAAGTAGATATATTAATTGCTGGTACTAACTGAAATTGAAAAATTGCTAATGCAGGTCTTCAAATATGTGAAGTAGTTAGGTAAACCTCTTCCTAATAAGGAATCTTGCGTTCAATCCGTTCTATCCTTTACACGGATCTAGTGCCAATGGTTTTGTATAAATTCATGTCGTTAGCCTAGACATTAAAGCGGCGACAAATTCAAAATTCCTGCATCAACGAAACTGAGCACTTCTGCAATCGTTGACAATAACTGCCAATCGTGGCAGAAGGATTAAAGAAAATTCTTTAAACTACGATATCCTTAAAGTAAGAGTTCGTACTGAACTAAACATAATATATAAAAAATTCTTCAATAATTTCCGATTTAACAAAGGATTTATTAAATAACCGAAACAAGTAATTAAAACACGCGAATGAAGTAGTGACGGGAAAGTAATTAGAATATTTTGAATTACCCATTCAGTAAAGAAAATCGGTATCATTTGAATGCCCACTGCTGAAGGCTTTCTTTCAAATATTTGAGAAAGTTTAGGGCGGGGGAACCTTCGCCATTCTACTTCTTTATGTCTTGAGAACTTCACGCATCCACCATACTTTTTTCATTACTTCTAAAAAGGGCGACTAATTACGATTCCCGGTCCAGGATCAGTAAAATTTGTAATACCTATACTAATTAATAAAACAAATCAATCTTACCATCTCTATCTCTTATACGGACTAAGCTACTAGTGGTTGTGTGGTCGGAATTTTGAGTCAAAACACCCGAGTTTGATCCCCAGGTGGCAGGCCAATGGGTTTTTCAAAAACTTATGTACGAATTATATCGTTGGCTTGGGCATAAAGACCGCGACGGGCTCACCACCTGTCACGTTGTCACGAAAATATTTTCGGTGGAGGGTGGGTCAAAGAGACTTAATTGTCTAGACCTCTGTCTACCCCTGTATTGGGAATTACGTGATGATATTTAATTTAATCAATCTTACTATTCTATATTCACAACTGCAACGGTGATGGAAAACATAGTAAGAAAATATCTTAAAACTATTCCCAATTTCTAGGTGTTCTAAAGCATTAGAACACCTAGAATCGAATCGAATTAGATCCACTTTTTAACGAAGCTTATTAGGATATAGTAATAGCCGTTGAATTCAATGGTACAATACACTTACATAAATATTTATATAAACATTTACATAGACTTCAGGACTAGAGTACAAATTTTTATATTTATTGCACAAATTTTGTCTATCGGGATTCGAACCTTAAGGGTTTTTCGACAGACCTCTTAATTTTACGACAGGGTCACTAACAACTAGGCTATCGGGTCGTCTAAGCTTCAGCGTATTTGCTCATGGTTTTTTTGTTTTAATGTTTTACGGCTTCTCGACGGTCAACGGGCGATGGCAAAGGTTCCAATTGACAAGGTTGTTTAAATATAAAAAGCCACTACTGTAATCCTAATATTTATCTCTTATTTTCATGCGAAGGCTGAAGTAATAACTCTTACACGCTTAAAAAGGAAACTTTTTTTAGTCAAGCTTGAGTCTATTTGTTGCTCGACAAGTATATTTAATTATTAGGTACTTGCAGGTAGGCTCATGTATATATTTCCATCAAATAAGGTGCACTAAGTGATAAGTTTTTGCTTTAGAACATACCTCTGAGGTGAAGAATTCTCTTTAGCGTGTCAGGGTTGTCGATTGCCTCAGAAACGTTTTAAAATAGTGAATTTTCAACGTTTTCGAGTTTAGTTCAGTAATAGTAGTGAAAGTGTATCAGTTATTTAAAATTATATAAAACAACCAACAAGCTTCTGAAGTTCTTCTGCCAAAGGAAATGGCTAACGATAGATGGCGGAACAAGTGTCGTAATAAATACTAAACCAAAATCAAACTGACCGGTGGCAAATTGCATCGTCTAAGAATTTAAGTTGCCGGCGATTTATCTTGCGATTAACTATAAAGCGATATTGGGAATGGCGTGAGGACTTTTTTCAGGACTACAACTAAAACCCATGGAGGTTGGCTTGGACATAAAGATGGCGACGGGCTCACCACCTGTCACGTTGTAAATATCTAATAGATCTCTAATAACCCGAAAATATCGACGGTGGAAGGTGGGACGAAGGGACTTAACTGTCTAGACCTCTGTCTACCCCTGTATTGGGAATTGCGTGAAATATTCACCCTCAATTGTGCAGGTCGTTTGTCTTCAAGTGACTCTCTGCTTTGCTTAAGATGGCCGTGTGTCCTGTTTACCATGTTTTTCACAGGACAAGAGTCCTTATAAATCATGACATAACAGCATGTTGCGCAATTTTCTGCATTTTACAAATTAAGTTGCTTGGTCGTCAAATGCTTGAAAACTAATGACACACTTGCCTGCTATCCCCTCTCCAATCTCGCTTAGTGTGCGTTTTTAAGTTCACGGAGTTCACTCGTATAACAATTCATATTAAAGCTTATATAATAATTTGGAGAAATTCCGCGTAATTATTTTATTTGCCATAATCTTAAGCTTTCTTAAGGTTATTTAATTATCTAATAAGGTGTATAGAAAGCTTTTCTTGGTTTCGATTTTAGCGGCAATCCGAAACAAGTAATTATGCGAAAATCGGTGGTTATTTGCAATCCTGTGGTGATCAAGCCACATAAATATATTAAACCACTCTACGTGTAATAGTCTAAATACAAATAAACCTTTATCTGTCTACTTCATATCTAAATTATAATATAGTTCATGTAGATCTTAACATGTACGATAGGTATAATTATAATTGATTGAAAAGAAATGTCAGATAGAAAATAGTGTTCTTTCTTTCGGTTGTCAATTCCATATTGAAACTACGGTATCTTGCCATCGCGGACATGCGTGTAAAGTGTGTTTTTTGAGGTGCATGTCTTCAGATGAAAGCATATGATAAGTCTAAACGAAAAGTCAATTTACAGATAGTTTGTGTCATTTGTCAGCCCTAACAGCATATAGGGAAGAAAGCCGTCGCCGCCATGGCCGGTGTAAGGCTCATGCGCCTGCTTCTGCGAAGTGTCGCGTCTCTAACGGGATCTCCTCCCGCGCACGTCCCTCGCTTTAGCAGTGATATTTTATTACATCGTTGTTTTTAACGATCTACGACGACATTGTCTTAAGCAATCTATGAAATAAACTATTATAACTTTACAATACATTTCACATTTTACTGTTTGAAAGTTTTTGTGGATATTGCAATGTATAATGCATTCTGTATTCTCCTAAAGGATTAATACTTCGTAGTACAGTAGCGGATTTTCAGCGTTTTTGAGATGTTGACTGCAGATTTTTGAGATGATGACAAACTAAATTTGATCTGATTTGGAGATAAAAGAAACAGTTTGTGGTAGAAAAGGAAATATATTTTAAAATATATAAAAATATGACATTGTCCGGTCTAGATTTTTGGCACGTAGACCAAACTGATTGAAGTGACTGACTGAACTGACCAGACTGCTCTAGCCTTCCGCACAAAACTTACATTTTAAAAGAAAATGAGACTCTCGTCTTTTAGCTTATTTAGGTTTTCTTTTTGTTCAGACGATGAGAAGGAATAAAATTAGTAAAAAGAAAAATAAAGCGATTGAAGTCATGATTTGCAGTCTGCACACATAAACCCATATCTTCGATAAAGTTTATTTCTATTAATAATCTCACAGTGGACAAATAGGGAAGGTTGTTTTCATGATTATTGCTACCAAGGTATAAAATGAAGGAAGACGGCGGATTATCGAAACCTGTTTTTGAATCAATATTAATAGTGAGATTATTTTGAAGCATAAAAAACTGATTACAACTTGGAGCATTAATAAGTATTATACTGATGAAAACCAACAAATCCGATTAAAATATTTTTTGTTAAGATTAAATAATAATAATTTAAACAACTATCTTTTTCCCGTAACTTGGCTCGGGTGAACTAACTCGGGTGATCGGGGACAATTTAGTGATAAAAATTGGATTAAATCATTATTTCTGAAAACTATCACCATATGGACAGTGCCAGTTATAAAAATTTTACCTCTTTATAATGTCTGTAAGCAGTATCGAGAAGTTATGAGTGTTTACTTCTAGAAAGCTCTTTACTTAATAGTACGTGTATCATTATTGTTATAAGGAAATAATAGTAAAATCCAACATTAAGCTTTTATTTTTTAGTTTTGTTTGGGTTTAGAAGTATTTTTAAGCACTTTCTTAGTTTGTACATAATAATAAAACATATGTATAACTAATAACAAATGATTGTATATATAAAAAACAAAAAGTGTCTAAAGTTTTACATTCTTGTTCTCGCAGTAAGCTTTATACTTTTTGTTCACTAACAAAAACCATTGCGCACTAAACAAAATACTGCGATAATGTTGTTTACCAAATGTGCAATAATAAGTTTTTACTAAATATATTTATACTATAAATAAACAACGCTGTGTTTTGGCCCCAGGCAAAGTAAGAAAGAAATACCGTCACAAAATGACAGACACGTACCTCATATAGTAGGCTCTATAAAGTATACGAAATACTCATTGTAGATATGACATGTATTATTTACAAATTCTCAGATATATATAATTTAAAAAAGAACAATGTGTCACTTACGATTGCCACGCATGCAAAAGTATAGGTGACAATGCTTAGCTATGCCAACCGAGGTCAAGATGGTCCATGCCAGGACGTTTTTTACCCTACTCACATAAAAAAATATTTGTGTATACATTATGTACGTTACAAACCGTTTCCGATGAATTTTTCAAATAAATTTCGAAGGATGGTATCGAAGGAGAGTACTGTTTGAAATTATTGTAGAAAATATTGCTTTACTGATGTAGGTACAGAGCTGAAATTGTCGAATTTGTTTTTCTTTACGTAACTTTTTTATAAGTCACTTTTGAAATAAAATTAATGTCCGTCTAGAATATTGGCTTAGACATGGTGAAAAGGCTCATGTTTAAAAAAAAAGGTTAAATAACACGCGTAGTAGCCACTTCTCAAACAAAATATCTACGGTATAAAGTAATCACAAAATTAAAGGAAGAACAATAAAAAGCTCTGTTTCAGAGCGATCTTTCAGTTTTTTACTTTCTCGGTTAAAAATAATTTAATTTTTGTGGACTCAAAAAGCTTCAGCAACAG
Organism: Sericinus montela; assembly: GCA_029286605.1. Classification (NCBI taxonomy): domain Eukaryota; kingdom Metazoa; phylum Arthropoda; class Insecta; order Lepidoptera; family Papilionidae; genus Sericinus; species Sericinus montela. Next base: position 6,082,265 of record JAGSMR010000005.1, read on the forward strand.
AAATGACTATACTGCAAAAACGAGCGACTTAAAATTAGTCATGGTGTTTGCATGGAAGCGATTGGCGTAAAAATGCATTATATTAATGCATTATATAAATGCATTTAAATTATGTATGTGTACGTTGTTTTATTAAATAACTGTATCTTTTTCTTCAAAACTGATTTACACTCACGTTACTTTAAATATCTGAGAAAAAATTTTTTATGTTATGTATTTTATATCTCGGCACAATTGAAGTACTACATGGACATTTCTTACATTGCCTGTTGTACAAAAATACAAAATACGTTTTCAGAATATTTTTTTAAATAATAAAATTATACAATCCCTGGACATAAATAATCCCTGGACATAATTAAGAGTGTTTCAGTTCTTAGTTGGAGAAACATATCCACTAAAACCAGAGACACTATTGGCCTCGAAGGCCCGCTTGTCGAATGAATGTGTTTAAGAACTATGAAGGAATTTAAATTTCAGTGCAGTTTAGCCAACTATAATGGAATGGAATGGATTAGAATACTATGAAATTATTTGGCCTACATAAAACGCATTTATAACTTTGTTCATATGCTTATGTTACGCTTGAATTTGTTGATATTGGAAGCAGTTTGTTAAAAAGCATTTTGTAATCGGGCACAATGTAATAGAACACAAGCGTGAAGGTTTCCTGGTGAGCGACGGGCCGCAGGCAGCAGGCTCTACAGGCATGTCGAGGGCGCGGGGGAGAGAAGTCACGACGCAGTTAACCTAGGTTAGGCCCCATTCCAACATGGCGACTTTCGCGACTGCATTTTATTTATCCTTAGTACTATTATACTTCACACTTAGCTATTTTTCTATAAAAAAAATATATACATTTATGAAAATATTGAAAAAGTTATAACTCGATCAATAGCATTTTAGAGTTTAAACGATTGCATTTATAAAATTAGCATGTCTAGCCATTTCGATTGTGTTATTGATATTGCATTGGAATGGAATGCTGAGTCAATACGATTGTATAAAATTGTCGCTGACCTTTTTGTTCTCGGGTATTACAGAGAATTGGTTGAAGTTGTATATAACAAAATGTTAATACTTTACATGTGTCGCAGTCTTTTACAGCATTATACCTATAAGTTTCGAGTCAAGTCACTAGCTGGAAGGGTTTAGTTCTTAAGATCTCATATAAGTATTTTTTGAAGAGCAATTATACATAACTAATACGTACATATATGCAACAATAATTTATATATATATGTATATATATATATATATATATATATATATATATATATATATATATATATATATATATATATATATATATATATATATATATATATATATATATATATATATATATATATATATATATATATATTACATATTTATATATTTTTATAGCCTTTATTAAAAATCGTATGTTAACTTTATAAATTATAAATTTCAAGGTGAAAGTCATAGCTATGTATGACTACTGCATAGATTACTCTTCTAATAAACGCTAGTGTGTGTTTATATACACGTATAAAGTTCAAATGTTATTAAAATGTTTCGTTTATTTTTTCCAGTGGAAGTATTGTAATTTATGCATCCATTTTATTTTAAAAATATCTTCACGCACTTCCCAATACAGGGGTAGACAGAGGTCGAGTCTAGACAATTAAGTCCCTTCGACCCACCTTCCACCGAAGATCTTTTCGGCACAACGTGACAGGTGGTGAGCCCGTCGCCGTCTTTATGTCCAAGCCAACGATATCCGTACATAAGTTTTTGAAAAACCGGTACGAGCCTACCTACTGGGGATCGAACTCGGGTCTATTGAATCAAAATTCCGACCACCCAACCACTCGGCTATAGTGAATTTTTTGTACATGTTTTCATTATGGTTGTTTTATTTATCAGTTGTTATTGTGATACTGTATTTACGATACAATACGATGTATGATTCATACATTATCGAATACTGAGGCAAACAGAGGTCTAGACAATTTAGTTCCTTTGAGCTACATTTTACTGGAACTTATTTAGGACAACATGGAATTTCCTATGATGTTAATAAAAGACTCCAATTCTTTACTCGTCTTTCATCTGTTTCATCTCCGTTTGGAATCTCATTATGAAACGGCGTTAATGGAATAAAAATAACGATTGACATTTGATCAACGTAATGTTTTTTTTCCATCTGAAAAGACGAATTTGTTTTTAATTGATTGCACTGATTTTTGTGTGAAATAAAAAAATATTACCTCATAATAGGAAGCGGTGCTGACAAGGTTTTACTCATCGCAAAAAAATATTAATTTTCTGTTGGCGTTATGATGATGAAATTATTGGCACAGCTCATTTAATACGAGTAAAATGCGTCATAAAATGGACTACTACGTCATGATAAAGTTTGTGACAATGATTTTTTTAAATATATAAAACACCTCCTTTTCCACCCTCTTGCTCTGTGTGTCGTAAAAGTGTATTATGTATATAGGTGGATTATGTAGCCCGATGAGAAGGGGCGTCGCGAACATAGCAACTTCTGTTTATGGCAGAGGTATACTATATGTGTCTTACAGTGGATATTCATTTATAATAATTATGTAAATAATGTATGTATGTTTGTATGTATATATGTAAATGTAAGCAGCGAAGTAAATATTTGAGAAATGAAAATTCTATACACCTATTCTTCCTACTCCATTTGCATTCCCTTACTCAATTCCTTCGATTGGCGTTAGTAATTACCATTAGGTAAAATTGCTCATTGATATTATTCATTGTACCACTGTATTTATTCATTACCCTGTCATCGAAGACAGTTTTTTAAGACAGTTCATTAGTGGGTGACTATATTTGTACGGGAATTAGTATCGAAAACCCGCGTTCTATTAAAAAAAATATATCTTGACGCTATTCCCAATACAGGTGTAGACAGAGGTCTAGTCTAAGCAACTAAGACACTTCGACCAACCATCCACCAAAGACATTTTTCGGGATGATGTGATAGGTGGTGAGCCCGTCGCCGCCTTTATGTCCAAATAAATCCATTGGTATGAGCCAGCCACCTGGGGATCGAACACGGGTCTCTTGACTCGAATTCCGATTACCAAACCTCTCGGCTATAGTGACCGCGTTCTAAAAGACCGGAAAATCACTCTTTTTGCATAGTAAACACAAAATGATCTTAAAAATTCTACATCAGGTCCATATCGTAAACCATAAAACCGAACGTACCAAACATAAATGCAAGAACTGCAGCAAATACACTTTGAAACATTTTCCTTTCATCTGCACAGGCGGATGCGAAAACAAAAACATGTATAAATTCTAAATAGAGGATAAACGGTTTATCGATACGTTACGATGATAATTGTCTAAATTAATAAAACTGTTTTTAAAAAATAAGCAATTAAAACTCGTCAAAAATATGCCATTAATTTGAATTCTGTTCTATAAATGTTGCCAGATATATATGTCTTACTCAATCAGCACACTCAAAGTAATATGCATGAAGTAGGTAAGTAACATCAAAATCAGCCTTCTTTAGAATGTAACGACATTCTGAATCTAGTCATTGGCTATTTGGCGGACCCTGACATTTTAACATGGACGCTTAATGATGAGTTTAATCTTATTTTGCATGTGACCGAAACTAATTTTATTCTAATAAAAAACAACATACCAATTAATATGGTTTTATTACTCGAGGAACAAGGAGGAGTGTTCTCACGTTCACGTAACTTTTTATCATTATATCGATTGCGTATTTTTTTGTATATAAATATATTTTAAGGATTATAACTTAGTATACTTTCAAGTTATATTATACTTACAAGTTTTTTTTTAATTAGTTTTAAAATATTCTCTTAAGGTATATTTAATATTTTATTCTTATTATACTGTATTTATTATTTTATTCAGATTCAGATTATTTTTTATGCTTGTTAACAAAATTAGTTTATTAAATATAGTTAATTTATCTATGGATTACATCAAAATCTGTTGATTTAAATAAAATTATTGACGTTACAATCGTGAAACAGACGTTGGTTTGATAGATTATTTGAATTCTCTGTGGCATTTCTCAAACATTTCTGGTTTTATTCAACATTCGTTTGATTCATCGGACAGATCTAGGTTCTCGCATGACCGAGAAATAAATGTAAACTTATTTTGAATGGTTACAATTTGGTTTACAGTTACGAATTCTAATTCTTTATTATAGATACGATTGTAAATCTTTCAAGATGTCTATCTTATTTTTCTGATAAATATTTAAGGTGTCTGGATCGCTTTCAAAAGTTAATTGTATGGCAAGAAATAATGTAGTATAAAACTTGTCTACATAACTTCTCATAATTTCACTCTTTTAACTTTTCTGTATTGTGCCCAATATTTTTAATTGAAATACATTGTTCTACTTTTATTATAGTATTAAATTGGGTAGTACTAAATAGTATGAATATTAATTCGCGCTACGTTAAATATGGCTACGTAAAGTTGGGAACACGTTAATATATGCGTAAGCTAACATAGATGGTAGTCTAATAGGCAAAGTGCTTGAATAAAATTCCGTAGAACGCGCTTTAAGTGGGTACTGTTAAAATAAATAAATAAGTATCTACTTAGTCGAGACAATTAAGTCCTTTCGATCCAATTTATTTATAAACAAAATGAGGAAATCTTAATTTCGTGAAGTCCCCTAGGTCGCACTCGACAAGTTTGACCGTTATTCCAGACAGTCAGTTCCCACCTACTGTACAAACTACAATTACTTACATATATAACAAACTTGACGATACTAAAAACTTTCACAATAGACAGGTGTAAATCAACTAAAATAATAAATAAAAATTTAATGAGTTAAATTGTTTAGTAGTCACAAGCTTTGCACTAGCGATATGTGTAATATCTTGTACGAGTATGTAGGTTCCTATCAATTACAATGATTTCACAGAAAAAAACATTACGCGATTTCGCAAAAAGCTATAAGCTAGTTTAATGAACTTGTGTTTGATACTATCTGGTTGTTGATTGTAAGCGTTTCAAAGCCGTATCCGATTTTTTTGTGCGATTCCCGCATCGAACCAACAGTTTCAAAGCAAATAACTGGTATGTTTGGAATTTATGAGTATAAGCAGCAGTTCATACACACCGTTCATTACGCGTTGTCAAATTCACTGCGTCCAGGTGGAAATACCACTTCAGCTTTGTGACATAAGCATTTATCGTAAGAGAGAATTTGATTATCGCTCCCGTTACGACAAATTTTCCCTCATTTTGGTCACAGAACTTTAATTACTTAAAATCTTGAATCATTGATGCTATTGCCTATCACCGGTCTGCTCAAGTATGGTTTGGTTATGCTGCCAAATGTTGGTTGTCAATGGTACTTTCAAGGTATTGTCGCTTCTTACGACACTCACGGGAGTTCAGTAGGTTAGTATAGGTACTTAGGTCGTAATCATGTAGCACTGTAGATCAGACATAGAAATTTACATCCGTATTTTATAAAATTGGTATAAGAAATATTGGTAAAAATGGTGAAATAAGGTAAACAAAAAGATAATTCTTCGGTAAAATGAAATTATCCATTGTGTATCGAATTTAATTAAAGATTTAAAATATATTTTTTTAGGTATTTCATTTTAGGAATCAGGAAATACAAAGAAGTTTCCTCTTTTATTTTCATAGTTGGAGTGATATGACTAATATTGGGTTGTTGGCATCTATTGTTATGGCTTTTGTTTAGAGTCAGGGTTGAATGACTTCAAGATCTGCTTATTCAAGATAACTATGTTAGCATTGTGAAAGAGTTTGTTAATATTAATTAAGACGGAAAATATACGAAACGAGAAGATCTAAAAAAATAAATTACTTATACACAAACAAAATAGTATACAAAAAAAAATATCTACGAGTTTCTTTTGTCTGTTTCTTCTCCGTTAAAGGAACATCATGAATCAGTGGTATATTAAACATGAATAAATGATCGATGTAGTATACCTGCATTGATGAGTATGTTACGTGTGTAGATAATGGTAGGGTTGTAGTGCAGAGACAGATGTAAGTGGTGCTGTGTATCACACATGGTCATTAATTAATACTGTTACGCAAATTGGTCACTTAAACTAAATTACTATAAATCATTATCCTCGCCTCTCGTTGGATGAATACAACAACTGCTATTGAAAGGATTTAGTAATGTTGTTAATTTTAAGTCTTCATTCATGCGGAAATTTCTTTCTCTTTATAATTTTTGGTTTGGTTTGGAATTTTTTAACACTTCTGCATTGATGAATGTTGATTATCAAAGAGATCTTCATAGGTAACTTAATTTTTTTAACAAAACAAAATTTCAGCGTGCATCAAATAATGATTTTCATAGACAACTTTTCATATCTTAAGTCACATTATTATAATTTTAAGGACTTCTAATTAAAAAATACAGCCTGATTTGCTCGTACTTTATGTTGGTAAAGTATTATGCTTTATGTCATCATTAGTTATGTTTTGTACGTGAAATTTATGGCCATCGTAAGGGTTTGATCATTGTCAAGGGTTTGGCCATTGACATCGTAAGGTGAAGTATTAATGGGCACAGGTTGCACCTGTGCCCATTAATACTTCACATCCTGTAGTTTTTTCTGTCAGCAACATTAGCGACACAGCTCAAAGACATTATATTATCTCAAAAATGCTACGCACAGCTTTAAGATTGCATAAATAAGTTGGCCATGCATTTATTTTGGATCCTCTTCCTTTAGAGAGAGACTGAACGACAGAAAACATTATAGGTTTACAGGCCTATTTGCATCATAAGTTTCTATAACCAATGTAATTGGTTGTAGAACTTTTTCCAATCTATTTGTTAATGCGTTATTTCGTCTACTATGTATTAAGAACGAGGTTTATGCATTTATTTTTCAGTTTAAGCGTGTTCACTGAAATAACTTTTAACGTAAAATTTTCCGCTGTGTTTTCTTCGCCATCCGGTTTTCACTAATTCGCTTAACGTGCCCAAATTATAAAAGCACGCTCTTATCCATTTTAGTGATAATCTTTTCGTTTGGTTTTCAGTCGGCTAAGGTAACGCCGCACATTATACGAAGAGATCGCGTTTCTACTACATTCAACTTGCTTTTATGCTTGTTTTGGCAGACCTAGGCTGCTCTATAACAATTGCTATTTCATCTATCTGTATTATCTCTTTACAAGTCTTATTACTTATGATTCTAGTAGTAGTACCAAGTAGTATCTAATTTATAATAATGAAAAGGATGGCAGAAACTTAAATGCTATATATGAACCATGACTTTCGTTTTAGTTTTCACATAGAAAAAAATTTAAATTGTTTGGTTCGGTTTAATTAATAGTTATTGGTTTGGTTGTTTCAGGAAAATCGTGAACAAAAACGAAACGAAAACTCGAAAATCGTCATATGAAAGAACTTTTTGGGAAGGTAAGAATCTAAATATATTACATGTATTTGTTTATTAAGTAAAAAGGAGTTCAGTCAGAGTCCTGTAGTTCCAGCTGATATTAAGTGACTTCTATCAAAGAAGATAAATTCGAAACTGATGAAAGATTCATATCATTTGCTTGAACACCTGTCACGTTCATATTGGGATACATCTCAACGTGGTTCCAAAGGATTTTTTAAAACCTCTGACTAGCACAATATTGTGAATACGTGAAGTTTAAAAACATATTTTTTAAATAGAAACTTATCTTACTTACTTGGTAGTAGTAATGCTACTAAGCAAGTTAAATAAGTATTAATTAGGAATAAACAATACCTGTTATTTGGGATAACAAGCCTGTGGCTACACAATAGCAATATTATAATCATAGAAGCACTGGCAAATGTCATAAGGAAAATTATTTTTTTCTTTTTCTTTTTGTTTGTAGTAAATTACCATATAAGTTGACCATAGACTACAAAAATTGAAATGGAGCGAAGCTAATATTTGAGATATTGCATTTGGACGCCGTTAAAACTTGTTTCACGTCGTTACTAAAAGCTATTGCGAAATTATGTAGAGATATGTAAATTTCTCAATAGGTTACGTGGATTATTAGAGAAACTTATTTTTATTGCATTCCAGTGGAGCTTGCATACATAACTATACGAATCCTTGCTGGTTTCGAGTCGAGAAAGTGCACCTTGCGCTCGAACGCCTGCCATCGCGGCCCGCACCTGTTCATTCTTTGCACATGGCGTAATGCACTTTTGATATAGGCTTAAAACATGTCGGCTATGTTCGTAAATCTGAATTCTTGCATTTATAGATTAGTAATTTCGTTATAGTAATGTTTTTGCTGAATTAGCAAAAAAAGATAACTTGAAGTAATAGTTTTTATTTATTATAGCAGTATTACATAATTGTTTCTTGGAAAAACATTGTAGATTTATTTTATAATATAAAAATGTATAAGAAGTATATTTTGAAATTTAAAGAGTACAGGAAATTTAAGTATCATCATCTTCATCATAACGGCTTGTAATAGTCCACTGCAGTATAGGTTTCTCCGGCATGAGAGAGAGCAATAATCGCAATGTTTGCATTAACTTGGCATCTTAATCCTGTATTTTTCGTGACGGTTTTAAGAAGATTAACATCTTCCAAATCTATTGCATATAAATGGGTTTTCCTTAATTGCCTCTTACGACTCTTACGGGAAGAACTTCTTGCACTGTAGCCATACGGTAAAATTTGGTTTGTAATTTAGGTATAAAAATTATTTATATGTGCTTTCAAAAGAGAAAGTTGTATTAATAAATAGATGTACAAACGAATGTCGTAGTAAAACTTCACCTTAAGTAAAGCTTTAACTTAAAAGCAACAAGCTTCTGTACGGCATCATCATAGAAATTATACGTATGTATTTTTAAAATTACGTTAAAAATTATATAGAGGCATCCATACTCATTTCACAAGAGTATTGATGAATATAAGTAAATTTAAAAAAAAATCTAAGAGAACACGTGCAGGAAAGAAAAAAATTTAGAAGCTTTTTCTATTTTTTTTCATAGATTTTTCATGTACAGTATAAATCTCATAATTTTTCCCTAACGCACCAATACAAGTGTGACTTTCATAGTTTGCTAATTTGTTCATCACACACTATATGTACGTGCATCATCCGTCTAATAAAAAACTTAATAGTATTTTTATAAAATTACTTACTTTCGCACATTTGGAAAAAAACACGCTGCACAGATAGATACATGCGTGATCCTTATTACGTGATACAAACTACATTTAATTATTTATCTAAAGAAAATGAAAATTCTAAAACCCAACTTAACATGCAAGCGGGGAATGGCATTAATTTCAAATAAATTTTTCCACCGATTCCATTCATGATTCCTGACTTCATACAATAACGACGAAACTTATTTTTTAGTCACAAATTGTTTACTTAAAAATATGCAGTTAATTACAATTGCACATTTGCGAAAGAATTTCCAGTCAACTAAAAACCATAATTGTATTCTGCTTCGAACAGATACTACTCAAGCATTTCGATGAGCTAAAAGCACTTATCCGGCTGGTATTTAAGATTGAAGCCATGGAATTTCCTTGAAGATTTAACAAAAAGCGTTTTCAACCTCGACTTTAAGACTCTTCTGCCAATAGTAATTTAATTGTTTAAGGCATAAGGTTCTAATTGTGATGAAGCTATTACAAAGGACGTTGCAATGTTTGAAATACTATGGTTTGGTAGATTCCAGGGCGTGCCCAGTTTCAGTTTGCCCGCATGCCGCCACAGAAGCATTTCATTTGAAGTAATGTTATACGTATTTTGTGCTCGGACCATTCATTGTATGCGAAAGCAATCAAAAACAAAAAGTGTTTTAAATGATTCCGCATGTTGCCGCAGAGCAGCATACATATAGCAATTATGTAAGTGTTGATCAGGTTTATGCTTTCAAATAAATCAAGTTTTTAATTAATAAAATTCGTTCGACGTCCCTCTCTCTTCGTGTTTGCCACAGGTAAAAAGTTTGACGTATTGAAGACGATTAAGTTAAATTGACCTTTATGTTACACAAATGCAAGATAAGAATGCCGTAGTTATGAATGCTTTATCTTATTGAAATTATGTAAGACATGTCACTGGAGAAAGTTAATTTAGTTTTGAAAGTGAAATCGATTGAACTTTCTTTCACTTATCCAATTCGTAGTTTCGTTCTTGGTTGGTGGTTCTTTGTATAACCTCAGGATGAAAAGACTGTAAAAAAGCTACTTCTACTAAGTAATAAATACAACATGATAATATAAAAATTATAATATCCTGTAGTAAAATGTGTAATTTACTCAAAGTAAATATATGAAATCATTATAAAAAAAATATAAAGCTTACATCATCGACATCCAGCTCATTGAAGATTGATCGTGATGTAGTCCTATAATTCGAAATTTGAAGTAAGCAATTAATATTTTATAAATAAACAATTCAATATGTATAAGAGGATTACCTGCAGTATAAAAACAGGTATGGACACACCTCATCCGTTCGATGGGATTAGATTTAATCGCTCTGCTAGACTAGAATCATAAATTGAACGTATAAAAGTGTTTAATAAAAGGACGGGAATGTAAAAAAATGTGCAAACAACTCCGCAAACACGTCGGAGCGGTTTAAAAGCCTCGTCCGGATTGCGAGGGGCGGCGGAGGGCTCGGGCGCATTCCAGCCTCCGTGCCCGCGACGTCACTCCAGTGCATTCCTCGTTGCTAGCTTTTCTCATGCCTCCAATGCAGAAGAAAGTGTGCGCAAGATCCGTGTAAGCTTTGAAATGACTTGATTTTAAACATAAGCTGCTTTTTTTATATCTTAACATTTTTCGCATACTGGAGTCGGCAGAGGTATAGACAATGAGTTCTTATCGACCCTTTAATAAGCTGCGTTAACGCCTGAAAAAAATTAAATAAAATGAACTGGTTGATATTTTACTCTGATGCTGACAAGTGACAAAAATTGTTAAATTTTTACGATGACGATCACCAAGTATACCTAATACGTTACTTGAAGGGATTCGGCAGTATTACAAATTTGCTGATATAATCTACAAATTCCTGTTGCCAAAAATTTTTCAATATGTATCGTTTTTGAATCTAAAACTTTCGAGAACTCCTAATGTATACAGAGTTTCGGCCGTCTCTCCTCTAAGATTACTTACTCTTCGTCTTAAGAATCCTTAATTCGTATAATTTCGTGCATAATATCCGGCACCATTTGACGTAATATGCGGAAACTTACTGAAGCAACCGGAAGTAGAGCGTAGAGGGGCGTCTGTTCGACCCTGATATATACGTGGCACCCGCCGAGGTGGAAGCTCTCGTGGTCGACCCCAAGAAATTAAATAGAAAATTTTTTTTACTTTTTATTTTACGTAAAAATCATAAATTCTTTATTATAAGAATTATGAAATAAAGAATTTTCATGTTATTTGAAGTTCAACCATGCTGTACTTTAAGGTGTCCACAGGTTTCGCAAGTTTTTCGGTTTCAAATAAATGTACGTTAAGAGATGGTTAATTAATTATAGTTAATCTAGAAGAATTAAATAAGTATTGTGCTACACATTTAGCAAATGTAATTCTTTCTTTAGTCGATATATTTGACTATGACTGAATATTAATATAACTTTAACGTCCGTTCATAAGATTACCTATTGAAGAACGTTTCGCCTCTAAGCTTTTTTATATAAGCTTTGCTCAATGTCAGTAGGGGAACTGAGGACAGGGTCCGCACTCAGGCGAGGGATGCGGGGGAGTCGCGTGCGCAGCGGAGTCCGTCCCTGGTTCGGAGCAACGCCCCCGTCAAGGGCGGCGACGCTGCAAAATTCTGCAAGTCGACGGCGGTTCAGTGCATCGTGCCCCGCCGCGGCGGCTCCGCGTTCGCGCTTGCTGCTCGTTCGCAGCCGTGCGCGCACGCACGCACCACCTACCCTATTTGAAATAACAGTTATTTCGGTCGCTAATCGAAGCATTCCGCATTCATAACTTGATCCTCTTTCCTCCGCCTCCGTGACATCACATCGGAGCCGTGTAAATAAAGTTTTTTTTTTCTCACGCCGCGTTCGTATTATTGTTTTTGTGCACATTTTTTCGAAGACGTGATGAAAGTAAATGCTTTATGAATGAACAGGAACCGAAAACTGGTTTTGGTAAACGAAAGTGTAGTGTTATGAATTGGTGCAAATGACGATTTACTTGGAACCTATTGTGTAAGAAGTTCTCACTATGTTGGACACACGGAAGTTGCCCAGACGATCTATGTCACTCTACGGTCTGTATGCAATACAGTTTTTCTCAAAGAAATTAATAAATATATAAATATCTTAACGCTATACCTAATACTAGGGGTAGACAGAGACCTAGACAATTAACTCCTTTCAACCCACGTTCCACCGAAGGCATTTTTGGGACAGTAAAATTAATAATTTATTAAAATTAATAATTTATACTTTACTACGTTCTTATTACTGCTGAGCTTTTCTTAAATTAAATTTATTGCTTAAATAACTAGAAATAACTTAAATAACTTAAATTTTGTGCAGTAATTAAAAGTCAGACATACTAATTTAAAGTCCTAATGACTTTCAGTAAGCATGTATTTATACAATTTAATATTTTTTTAATGTTTCTCTTCTTTAAATATTTCTTTGAAAATGTAATACACAGAAATGACGTAAGTTTTAGAGCTCGAATATATTATGAAGATATGTAGGTCTTGTTATTAAAAGGTATAGGATTACAATGACTGACTAAGAGTTTTCTAGTTATTATTTGCTCTACTTTAGAAATTTATTAGCAGAATTTATTGGCACCTTACTTTACAAATTATTTATTTTACGAACACGCATTGTCTCTATTTTTAAAAACGGCAGATAAAAGGGATTGTCTATTCAGTCCCTTTTATCTGCGGTTTCATGTTTATTTAAAAAATCCTAATTTTCGGTATCTCAATCATCACACCATCGATAACAGCCCTCACCCATAAATCATATGTAAAAGTTCAGTATAAGGATGCAGGACTAATTAGACAGTCGACAGTCTTCCATCATCATTATCAGATCAAGTTTGAGTCTCCATCACGTTATAGTGTCATTATAATAATATACGTGTGCCAAGTTTCCACACAGTCGGTTCAGAGATGAAAATTAATTTTTCTACCATCAAGTGAAAGTGTCTTCTATGAAATGATAATGAAAGTAATATTTAATTACTTTCATTATCATAACCGACTGGAAAGGTCTACTGCAGATCTTCTCATGGGAGGGGATCTGCAGTGCAGAGGACCTCCTGCATGGGCAGGAGTTTGGAATAATCGACATGCTTGGCAAGCCTGTGAGCAGAAGTAGTGGCTTAGCACTTTCAGACGCTGCTGCGCTTCACCGGTCTGCTATAATGTAGCCTGTAAACATGGTCACAGTTTCTAACGCCATCTACACGAAGAAAAGGGAGTAAACTTTTACGCCAGCACAACACCCAAGTTTGTTTAAAAAATTGCCAGGTGGAGTCAGAGTTAGAGTTTGTTTTTAATTTCCAAAGTTCAATAAACTAAATAAAAAAAATACTGGCAGCGGAAAAGGAAATTGAATGTTCTGATCTTTCCACTATGCAAGTTGGGCCAATGTTTTTACTGTTTATTGTACCTACTTACTATTTTGCGTATAATAAAACAATTTTAATTTAGTGTAGTAATTATATTTTATTGCAATTTTCCCTGTGGTTACGGTGTAAGAATATACCACACCGTATATTCTTACACCGTTTATTCCCGTTGGTGTCGTAAAAGGTGACTGAAAGTTAAAATTTATCGGTATAATTATCTGGTACTGTGATCGCCAATCCGCTTGGCAAGCGAGGCGATTATGGTTAGCCTTTACTGTTAGTCCTTTACGGGGGTTGCCTATTATGTCCTTCAGTAGACTTTAAGAGGTCGTCATGTCTGTTATTATATTGATATAGAACTAATAAAGTGTTCTTTTACTATGCTATGCTATGACAGATAACATTACAAATTTTGAGCTAAATGCAATAAAGTGATGCGATGCCTATTGGTAAAGTTAGCCAGTTTGGTATAGAGGTAGGAGGACAGTCATCACTAAATTACCTAATCCACCACAGGGATACAAACTGATTCCAAATTAATTATATAAAGGTAATTATATAAATTAATTATATACCTAAGACAGGTATCAGTGTGTAAAGTAATTATATAATAAAGACATTTTGTACGGTAAACGTCAATGGCCTGGCGATTGTTGCAATTTTGCTCGTTCACTGAAGTTGAATATTAATCGTTAATTAAGAGATGGCCAAAGTGTACAAAACATAAAAGCACCGGCGAGTCTATAATGCAGGTATTGAAAGTAATATATAAATATAGTATTGAAATCTAATGGATCCCGACAATATTACAACTGAATAAATTAATTCATAGCCTTGGTAATTCTGTAATGGTGTATTTAAAAATAATTTGTAAGAAAATTTTAAAATATTTAGATTTATGAAAAGAACAATGCAGAAATTCAGACCTCGACAGTTGTTCAAATACGCTGAAACGTGCCATATGCGTCGTGCAACACATTTTTTTCAATAAAAGTACAAGAAATACGTATAAACGGATAATAAAATATGTCAGTCACTTCGCGTTCTTTGTGATAAAAGGTACCAAAATCAATACTTAAATATTATTCCAGCGGGAAATGTATACAAAACGAATAATAGTGCTGGATACGAAATCGTACAGTGTTATTAAAATACGTCATATTCATTATTTACATCCAATTCAAGAAGAAAGAGAAGGTAAAAGTATTTTATCGCTAGGCATTGTAGCCCTTTATACAAGACAACAGTAACATAACGAAAAGCTAACGAAACAAATCGTGCGTAGGTCGAGTATGATGGGTACTCCTGTTGACCTCTTTTCAGATTTAGATACATTTTCCATAACGACATATGTAGCAATATTTTTACATTATTTTCATTGAGCGAACGAAATCGTTTGACAGTACTTTGTTTCCCGGAGAAACTCATTTCGTGATCTTGGTAAAGTGTGGTAAAGTAAACGCATCGGTCCTCTCATTACCAGTTACTGTATGCCATTTATGTTCAATCCGCATGGAACTGTGCGACATAACAACAGAGTTGTGCTTTTACTTGAACTTTTTATCATTTATTCTTTCCTTTAAAATTATTTGTAAGTGGTGCAAGAATCTCTACTTTTTTTCTTCATGCGCACATTTTAAAAAGCATTAAACAGATGATACTAATCTCGCTGAAGTTTAGATAAATAGTAGTAGTTTAAATAAAAGTTGACTAAATTTATTCTGGCCATCTATTCTTGCTGGCTATTACAGCATCTACCCTTACAGATTTTGTGTAATTTATTTTGTACTTTTACTTAATTGTGTTATCCTGATCAAAATCATATGTAGATAGCCACTATTATTACGTACTATAGATCAATCCTCTGTACTTCACTTCTGAGACAAAACTACGGAAAGTCAGTAGCAGTGACCATTTAAAATAGTTTTTTTCTGAATCTAATGAAAAATCAAATTATATCCATAATAATGATTAGATATTTTCAAGTCACTTGCTAAAGTTAAAGAGGTTTTATTATTACACTTGTGACTAATAAAGTATGATAAAATAGATGACGCATTGAATTTGCTTATATGAATGAATGGTCAACTGAAGTAGGAAACTAGTGACTTAAGTCTTTAAAATAATGGTCGATATTATTTGCGTAAACCTAACAGTGAGTAACGATTATTTGTAAGTAAAAATAAAATTCTACTAGTCCTTCTTTGCTAATAGTTGTAAGTGTACATTATTATTTGAGTTAGAGGCGAATTCAGAAGGCTATTTGTGTTCATTACTTTTCATTAATTTGATTATTAATTTGTGTCTGTAAATGGAAAAGATAAAGAAGATAAAAAGATAAAGATAAACAGAATTCGAGCACAAATTAAGTAGATAGCTTTTCATTTAGTAGCATATTTATTCATAAAATTTAAAAGATATGTATTAGTAAGTGTAATAGTACTTACTATTACACTTACTAATACATATCTTTTAAATTTACACACTACAATAACGATAAATCGAAATATCTATTTGGTAGCCTAATGGTAATCTAAATATGGTAATACTACATTTTTTGTCATTTGTTTTTGTGAATTGATATAATAATTAATTTAGCATAAGTCTGAAGATTGTTCCTTTTACCGTTTGGGGATCGTCTTAATAATTCAATGATTCAAGTTAAACGTGGAAGGCATATACCCCAAAATTTTCGAAATCTATCATGATAATTTATATGGTTATTTAAAATCTTTTTCTTCTTCTACAATCTCGCTTAAAAAGTTCCTTAAAAATGAGGGAGTCTATGAAGGGATGTGGTATAGGATCGTTCTGTGTGGGCTTTCAATATCCTGTAATATTAATAATGATTATTGTATAGACATTGATTCTCTGCGCTACTTTAATTTTAAAATTGTACCATTTTGATTTTTTTTAAATATTAGTTTAAATGAATATTTTATACAAAACGTTGCATTACTACCTGAATTAAGTAATACTTGTTTTTAATAATAATTGTGACGTTTATTTTCAGACCGCATCCTCAAAAGTGACGCTGAAGATAAAAGTCTTTCAAATGATGAAACTCCACTTCCCTCTTGTCCACGACAACCACCGGATGGGGTAGAAACGCCTTCTGATGCTGTAGACAAAGCTCCAGACTTACCAACAAGACAACCACCGCGACTTCCAACTAGTTGGTCTACTACTAGACCACGTTACTCTTACTTGTCAAGAACCCAAGATGCTAGAAGTGAAGCCAGCGTTAAAGATAAAATTGCTATGTTTTCTAATGATATTGGAACATCATCAGATCGGTTGGACAAATGTGGGACATTACCCACAAGAACAAAGTCAACGCCAAGAAACAATAAATCATCTTTCACTCACAGTTTTTCTGAAGTTTCTACTTTAGATAGACGATTAACAAAGTCTCAAGATAATTTAGATGATGCACCAAGATCTTATAAAAGACATTCTGACAGACCAGAAGTGCTCGGAGCTATTGAAACAAGCAAAACTGAAATAAAAGGTAGTCGATTTTCGCATTCTGAGCTGACAAAAGCGCCATTATTTTACGGGAGCACAACTACTCTACCTTCATTTGTTGATTCATCATTTGGTCGGAATATATACCACACTCGTAGTGTAAGCGACACATCTAGTAATAAAAATGTGACTACTCATAAACTAGAACATATTATAGAACAAAGAAAAAAGTCTATGTCTAAACTTCGAGGTCTTGTTATACCCGAAGTGCAAACTCAGATTGTTGATCTTCCTGAAATAAAAGTCAAAGATACTTTTGCAAAGCCGTTTATCCCGAAGAGTAATCAAAATGATATATTAAAAAAAGTGAATTCAACATCAGCAAAACCTTTACATGTAAACGATAATAAATGGAAAACTAACTTCTTGCCTAATAATATACCTAAATATTCACCAGCATTTAAGAGAAAATCTTTACAAGTATATTCTCCTTCATCGGTTTCTAAAGAGTCTACACCAGAAAGAAGATTAACTGAAAGAATAGACCTTCAAAATAAAATATATAATAGGTCTAACTCTGTGAAATCGATAGGAAGTACATTAAACTCCGGAAATATTACACAACTGCCTAATAAAGAGTACAGAAGTGTTTTAGGGGACATTCGAGACTATAAGAATGTTGAAATTAAAATATGTACTGCAACTGATATTGTTGATAGTGATAATGAATCGGCAATGAGTTCCACACAGTCAAGTTATCGATCGTCAGCCTCATCGCCCCTGCATCATATTGAAACTATCGAATCGGATAGCTCTCGGCTTTCCCCTAGAATTTTACACTATCCATCTTATTCACTTGTAAAGTCTGCAATTCCTTCTAATTCTCAATCTTCCAATATTGAGAAGAATAGTGAGGATTTCATAAAACGAAAAGTTTGCCGTTCTGTATCATCAGACACTAATATTTCATTAAGTTCTTCGGCGGGTTCTGCAGCTACATCTGGATCTCAAGCAAGTTGCAGTTCACTTGAAAGTTCTGTTGCCGACTCAGACAAGAGAAAAGTTTCAAAAACCTACAACGTTGACACAATAAATAGAAGAAACATATTAGCTTCTGCCAAATGTAGGAGTGGTAGAGACGCTAACGTTAAATCACCAGTATTTGAAACAAAATTCTCTCATGAGTCCTACAACAGATCTCCTAGTCCAACACCAAAAACGTCTGAATGCCTTTCTACACTCGCATCTTCAGTGAGTGCTATAACGAATAAAGGTGAAAACAGACGTCGCAACAAAATAATTGCTGAAACTGATTCTGATACAGATGACGATCAACATATACGGCATCGAAAGACAGAATATAAGGCGTCAAGGCTGAAACGGAACTCAAGTGCTTGTAGTAAAAATAAACAGACTGATAGTAATATAGAAAATTCTAAAAGTGAAGAAGTGTCAAATCACAATAAAGATAAAAAAGTAGCAGAAGTTAAGAAATCCGGATTGGAGAATTTAAATAACATAAAACCCAATTCCTTAATTACGTTTAATCAAGAAAACAGGAGCAATGTCTCTGATAGGAAAGCTTCAGAAAACATGAACTTGAACAATTTTGTTAAT
The DNA here is from genome assembly GCA_029286605.1 of Sericinus montela. Lineage (NCBI taxonomy): Eukaryota > Metazoa > Arthropoda > Insecta > Lepidoptera > Papilionidae > Sericinus > Sericinus montela. The sequence goes on from JAGSMR010000005.1 coordinate 6,100,957, forward strand.
GATACTAATGACGTCGTTGACAATCATAAGACTGGTGTGTGCTATGATAAGACAGTGCATAATAATAATAAAAATGAAGTTACTAATGGTAAAGAAGATAGTTATTCTGTGGAAGAAAACAAAACTTCAATCATTCGACTTAAAAAAGGAGTTGGCTCCGGTGTAGGACTTATACTAGCTGGTGGAATCGATTGTGAGGCTAAAGATGTTACGGTAAATATTAAAAGTAATTAAATAAATGGTTGTTATTAATTTGAACAGTAATAAAACAAAATAACAAATTTTTTACTACAGGTTCATCGAGTTCTGGCTGATAGTGTGGCCGCTAAAGCGGGTCTTAAACGCGGAGCAAAAGTTAGAAGTATTAATGGTTGTACAATGACGGGTCTCACACATGCTCAGTCAGTCACTATTCTAAAGGTAAATAGTAGTCATACTTAACAGTTTACACATCATACCTTCTGTTAGTCATTTTGACGCAGGACAATTCAATAGTAGTATATGCGCCTCTACTATAAGAGAGATTTGTTTAAATTAACAAGCTCAATCGGATTTGTGATTACACTAACAGATATGACACACCCTGTAGGTAGGCTACCCGGTGGTGGCTTATTCTTATAGCTATTGTGACTATCTATTTCCATTAAATATATTTAATAAGGTTTATTCCAGTTTTATCTTTTACAGGATCAACGTTCAGAAGTAGTTATCGAAATTGAAAATGAAACAGTGACTAACAATAATATGACGGGATGCGGCTCTGAAAATGGTATATTTAAAAATAAATTTATGAAACACTTTAATACTATGTTACATGTTACAATATTATTTAATATTTACTTTTTATTGTTTAGCGGAGTCGAAGGATTGTCAGGAGACAGACGACATAAAACTTAAAGAAGATAAAACCGCAAACGACGTCGTTACTGTAATTTTGGAAAAAGCTGGCGGTGGAACTGGGCTTGGTTTTGGCTTGGATGGTGGCCGAGATTCACCAAATGGCGATCGACCACTTACTATAAAAAAGCTATTTGCTGGTTTGTGTTTTTACATCATCTATCTAAAAATGAGAATAAAAAAACCTTAGAGTCACGATAGCTGATTAGTTGAGTAATCGGAATTCGAGTAAAGAAACCTTAGTTCGTCCAAAAAAATTTCTTCGTTGGAAGGTAGGTCGAATGGACTTAATTAGCTAAACCACTGTGTGGGGAAGGGCGGGATTATCCTTCACCACTTTTGTCTCGTTATCGTATTATATTAAAAGAAGAAAAGTGTAGCAATAAATAATTGTTTATTGAAGTAAAATAAATAAAATAAATATAAGTATCTTCACTACATAGGTCTAGTCTATACAATTAAGTCCCTTCGGTCCACCTTCCACCGAAGATATTTTTGGGACAAGGTGACAGGTGGTGAGCCCGTCACCGTGTTTATGTACAAGCCAACGATATAATTCGTACATAAGTTTTTGAAAAACCCATTGGTACGAGTCTGCCACCTGGGGATCGAACTTGGGTGTCTTGACTCAAAATTCCGACCATCCAACCACTCGGCTATCGCGACTTTTTATTGAAGTAGATAATTTAAAATAAATTTTTGAATTACTATGAAATGTTGGCAAAAGAAAACTGAGATAAAATCCACATGCTAAGCACTATTTATAGTTCCAGAAGTTGATTCAGTTCTCTTCATTATAATCTTGAAAGTTATGACATTCTTTTACAGACATGTTTATAGTAAGATAAGGATTATATTTTCTAGGAGGCGCTGCTGCTCAAAGTGGACGTATTCTAGTCGGTGCTGAATTGCTCTCTGCGGGTGGACAATCTATGGAGACATTCACACGTACACAGGCTTGGGCAGCGTTGAAATCTTTGCCCGCTGGTCCAGTTGCCTTAGTGCTTCGGAATCCTAAGGGCAATGCATAAGCTTATTTTTGGATGAAATTTATATAAGTATGTAAGGGTATAAAGACAGTAAGAAACTATTGGATGATGCTTTAAAGTGATAAAAAATTGTTTTCTAAGTGTTGTCTTTAAAACATTAGCATTAACTTAAAAACATGAACTGGAGGAGTAATAAATTATAAATATATAGACAGCTTAACAATTGCAATGATTATGTATTTTTTACTCCCTAAATTAGTCAGTATTGTTTAAATTTGTGTACATAGCAAATATATTAACAATTTACTCTTTATAAAATTAATCACTGTATTTTCTTAAATAGGCCTTTGTCAAGACTGTATCGCGTTTTACTTGTTAAATTGTTTATTTATTGTTTCAAATAATTTAATACTAGTCTGTACAATGAAAATGTGTGATGTAAACTTTCGTAAACTTAGCTACTGTACTTAAATGTAAGTTTCAATTACACAGTAATAGTTTAGTTAAAGATCAATGTTAAATTGTTGTCAAGTGCCATCTGGACGTAACCGTTCAGAAATTTTTCAACATTTTAAAATAACTAATAAATTTTCTTACTACTAATAAGCAAAAAGTTTATGAAGACTAACCTGCTCTTTGTTCAAACGAAATAACTATGTTAATATTTATTTACGTACAAACCTTACATATTAAGGCAATTTTACCTTTAGTCGTTTATTTAGTCAATATATAGCTGCGGAAAATTTTATATCCATTACCTGCCTTGTTTCAGGTCACTTGCCATGAATATTTACGAAACGTATCCTAGCCTTATCTTACCACTAACTCCTTAAATTTATTATATAGTTTAAGACATTTTTGTAAATAACTTCCGAATCATTTCTTTTTAATAAAAATACTTTAAGTACTCGTATTTACATTAAATATTTTATGAAAAAAATTATAAAAAACAATAAAGGTAATAATTGTAATGACGAACTTATAATCTTGTAATGTTAATAAATATGATATATTACATTTCTTAAGTTTTATTTTCGTCAAAAGTCACGATAGTCGAGTGGTTGGATGGTCGGAATTTCGAGTCAATAGACCCGAGTTCGATCCCCAGGTGGCTGGCTCATATCAATGGGATTTTTCAAAATCTTATGAATTATATCGTTGGCTTGGACATAAAGACGGCGACGGGCTCACTACCTGTCACGTTGTCCGAAAATATCTTCGGTGGAAGGTGGGTCGAAGGTACTTAATTGTATAGACTAGACCTCTGTCTACCCCTGTATTGGGAATTGCATGAAGATATATTGTCTTTTTCTTTTCGTTTTAATTACATTCGAAGTGGACGTTAAAGTAAAATAGCAGCTTGACTCCATCGCTGATCAAAGGCTTTGTTTTTTCACACATTTTTCTTCTTTTTGACACATTTTTATGAGAAAGATTGGAAGAGAAACGTTCACACTGCCGCTCAGTACGTTGGGCTTCACACGTACTTTTAACGATAAGCATATATTGTACAGGTTTTATGTTATCCTTAAAGTCCACTCGACTCTCCTGTAGTATTGATTTTCTGTGATTCCCAAGCATGGAAAACAGATTTGTGATCAAAATGATAGACTTAACTAGATTCAAAGTAACTTGTACGCTACTGCCTATCGCAGGTTTAGAGACGGTCTAGTATTTTTAGAGATGGCTGTATGACGTGCTGACCATTGCTGCCCTATTTTATTTTGTCATTTTAAAGATTTTACTTAAGTCGCCTTTACGATAGCCACAGGAAGAGGGTCGGTGGCAAATTCTAACTGCGTTTTCGTGCGTGCGTCGAGGTATCCGTGTACTCTTGACCCTCCCGTCTTCGAGCAATTGGCTCACATGGTCTTCAAAAATTAGTCTCGGCCTACCTCGACCCCTCTTAATATTAACTTCGCGCTATATATTTTCTTCACCATTCGGGCTTCGCTCATTCGCTCGACGTACCCAAACCATCGAAGCACGCCCTTATCCATTTTAGTGATAAGGTCATCTTTCAAACCTACCATGTTGCGAATCTCTTCGTTTCACTTCCGTCGGCCAAGGTAACGCCGCACATTTTACAAAGAGATCGCATCTCCACTGCATTCAACCTGCTTTTATGCTTCTTCTGGCATACCCAGGTTTCGCTGCCATATAAAAAAGTCGGTACTAGCACTGCGTTATGTATCGCAAAGCGTGCATTTTTCACTATGCCTTGCCTTTGGACTAACGCAGTCAGGGCACCGTTGACCTTGTTTCCGGCAGCGACACGCCTGTCCACATCTATATCACATCATGCATCCCGGCTAAAAGCACTGCCCAAGTACACAATCTCATTCACCTGTTCTAGACATTCCTTATTTACCCATATTTCACACATCGTGTTTTCTTCGTCCCTTTCAAATACCAGAACCTTAGTTTTATTAGCATTCAAACGGAGACCTTTATTTTCACATTCCTCTTTCATACACGTGACTAATGCCTGCAGTTCTGCCTCTGACGGTGCAATAAGCACTGCGTCATCGACATACAGCAGACAATTTACTTTTATGTCACCCAATTTCACACCCAAACAACTATATTTCAGCTTTTGTAAACAGCTGTGGAGATACAATATGAACAGCCTGTTTTACGTCCGTTTGGACGTTAAACATGGGTAAAAGGTCATACCCTACGCGCACACAGGCTTTGCAGTCACAATAGAGCAATTGCACAGCCCTTAGCAGTGGGTCATCCACACCATACCCCGGCAACAGTTTCCACATTTTCTTCCTTACAACCTTATCAAATGCCTTTTCAAGATCCACATTAAGCACAGAAAATCCTCTGGTTACAAGCCAGAAGCTTTTCCGTGACCATGCGGAGAGAAAACACTTGATCCATGCATCCTCTTCCAGGTCTATATCCGCATTATGCCTCCCATAAAAATCCTTCGGATTTCTCTCGCATCCTACGCGTCAAAACCTTCGTGTAAACTTTACTTGCTAAACTGGTCAAGCTGATCGCCCGATAGCACCCGCAGTCAAACTGGCAAACAACCTTTATATAAAGGTACAATGACTGCGGATCGACAATCATCCGGGACATCCCCCGTCCGCCAGCACAAATTGCATAGCAGATGAAAGCTGTCCCAGGCGCGAGGCCCACCATACTTGATCATTTCAGCAGTAACTCTATCTAGTCCCGCAGCCTTCACATTTCAAACTTCGAATCGCACATTCAATCTCTTTCATACTGATGACCTCGGCGTCATCGAAGTCCGGGTCTAGTGTACCGATTACGGCGTCACCCCCGGATACTTCACTAAGGTCATCGCACGCATAGATTTCTCTATAAAACTTACTTCATCGCTGCATGACGTCCGATTTGTTTGAAAGTAGGACGTCATTGGTTCGCGACAGCATTTTATTCATTCTTATGGCTGTCGCGCCACTTTGGACCCTTCCAACCTCTTTCAGGATGAGCTTGGAATTCTCCTTAAAGTTGCGCGACAACCTTTCGTCCGCTTCCATTCTACACCTTTCACGCACTTCCTCAATCAATGCCTCCGTGTAAACCTTCTGCAGCTTATATGTCTCTTTCATCTTCTCTCTCATATCCTTATCATTCCTAGAGGCTAAGTAATCTAGCCATGTTTTTTTCTTCTTATTTACGGCTTCTTTCACTTCGTCATTCCACCATGCATCACCCTTTTTACTACTACCTCTTTTCACAGTTCCACACACGTAATTCTTCTCGATAGATTCAAACCAAAGGCTACAATGTTTACATTTTCATTATTATCTAATTTAGTATGAAATTGCGGTATTTACCTACATTGATTAGTAAAATGTTATTAGTCATCAATTTTACCGCAACATATGTGGCCGCTGGTACATTATTTTACACTTTTATTATTATTTGCAGATATGCTAGACCAAATTATTAACTCATGACACAATCAGAGATATTAATCAAATCAATTTTCATTATTACCATCGTAATGTACCAATACTTAGGAGGATTCCTAGAGGTGCGAGGATGCAGCTAGCTAAAGCTTTATCAAATGCCATTCAAAATTGTTTTACTTTTAACACTGTAACTAGTTGGCAAAAGTTATTTTACTTTGCATATTTTCATTTTCATGTTGACAAAACGGGGCGTAAGTCAATTACGTCCCAGCTTAAAAACAATACTTTTCAAAATTTTGATTCACCGATGGATACATCCATAGCTCCAAGACCACACAATTTTGATTTAAAGAAAGTTGTCGAGTCTAAAGTTATGGATGGTGATTTAAAAAACGCATCGCGTATTTTATTTTCAGATGATATTCTGGCACCTCACAATGCGGACCCCCTTGAAAGCTTACATCAGAAGCATCCTAAGGCCAATTCCTCCTTGCTTCTACCGTCGCCTCCTGATCCTTCTTATCAGCCATTACAAGTTTCGGAAAAAGATACTTTAGAGGCAAATAAGTCTTTCTCAAATGGCTCTGCCGGCGGCATTGACGGAATTACGCCTCAACATCTGAAAGATCTTGTAAGCGCGTCCGCCGGTGACGCCGGCTGAATTCTTTCGGGCGTCATAAGAAAATTAAGTAATTTTATGCTTTCTGGCAATGTAAATCCCAATTTTGTAAGAATCATATATGGAGCAAGGTTATGTACCTTTAAAAAAAAGATAATGGTATCCGCCCTATAGCTGTTGGTTCCACTTTTAGACGTTTAACTTCTAAATTAGCCTGTAGGCACATAACCTCCGATCTAAAGTCAAAATTTCAGCCTATTCAGTTAGGCTTCGGTAGCAGAGGAAGTTGTGAGGCAGCAGTACATTCAATGCGTACTTTTTTAACGAAATGTCAAACAGATGTTCTCTTGAAAGTTGACCTTAGGAATGCCTTTAACTCCCACGACAGATCAACCCTGCTGAAGGAGGTTGCGAAACATACCCCGGAAAATTACCATTACATTTGGCAATGTTACAGTCAAAACTCTTTTACTCACAGACAAACTCTCTTTTCAAAATTTATTTTACGAAAATCATTTAATTAACTCAGCCGTCGGAGTACAGCAGGGCGATCCACTGGGCCCAGCATTGTTTAGTTTGGGAATTCAACCTATTGAATTGGTACCTAGATGACGGAACCCTAGGAGGAAAGCAAGATGACGTGCAAAATGACCTTCAAAAAATTATTCAAAATTTTAAAAACATTGGCCTTGAATTAAATAATAGTTAATGTGAACTTTTCATTCCTGATCGTTTGTCTTCTCATAGACACAGTTTGTTTCAAAATTTTAACAATATATCTCCTGGCATTAAAGTAACTGAGGCGGATTCTCTTTACCTCCTTGGAGCGAGTTACTTATAGAGAGTCTGAAACCTCTTTTGAAAGTAAAATTTGATAAATTTTTAGAACATGTTAATAAACTGTATATTCTTAATTCTCATATAGCGCTTACTATTTTAAAATATTGCGTTCTTGTTCCTAAATTTACTTATTTACACCGCTCGAGCCCAGCATGGAAATGTTCTGATTTTTAAAACAAGTCACGATAGCCGAGTTGTTGGGTGGTCGGAATTTCGAGTCGAGAGACCCGAGTTCGATCCCCAGGTGGCAGTACCAATGAGTTTTTTAAAAAACTTATGTATGAATTTCATCGTTGGCTTGGACATAAAGGCGGCGACGGGCTCACCACCTGTCACGTTGTCCCGAAAATATCTTCGGTGGAAGGTGGGTCAAAGGGACTTAATTGTCTAGACTTGACCTCTGTCTACCCCTGTATTGGGAATTGCGTGAAGTTATTTATTTATTTATTATTTTTCTTAAAACAATTTCACCTTAATTTTAAAATAGCTTTGGAAAAAATTCTAAATTTATCTTTAGTCTCATCTAGCTTGACTCAAGCTACTTTACGTGTTAGATTTGGAGGTATCGGTATAAGAGAGGTTTCAAATATTGCGCTGCCGGCTTTCCTTACCTCCGTACACAGTGTTCATGAATTGTCACGTAAAATTCTTAAGAATGATTTGGACTTGACCTTTGCTACCGAGGCAAGAGAAGCATGGTTACGTCTCTGTCCCGGCGAAGATATTCAACTGGAATCTAACTCACAAAAACGGTGGGATATCCCGTTGGTTCAGAATGTGCAGAAATGCTTACTGAACAATTTTCACTGTGACAGAGACCGCGCCCGCTGTCTAGGTGTTTCGACAAAGGAATCCAGTTACTGGCATGTAGCCAGCTTTACCATCAAGTAACCTTGGTACATTACTAGATAACGAAAGTTTACGTATAGCTGTAGGAATACGATTGGGAGCATCGATTTGTCAACCACATCGATGTCCTTGTGGCAGCGACGTCGACGAGTTAGGCCTTCACGGACTTTCATGCCAAAAAAGTGCCGGCAGACTATCTCGTCACGGTTCCTTGAATGAAGTCATCCGAAGGGCTCTTGTTTCCATAAATATTCCATCGGTTTTAGAGCCTTGTGGAATATTTAGGGAGAATGGTAATAGACCCGACTGCTTGACTTTAGTCCCTTGGGAGAGAGGCAAAGCTCTTGTGTGGGACGCAACTTGCGTCGATACATTAGCGGCCTCTCATATCAAGGGTACGTCGATAAGGGCCGGGGCGGCATCAGAGGCAGCTGAATCGGGTAAATGGCGGAAATATGAGTCTTTGAAAGGAGACTATATATTTGTTCCATTTGCCGTAGAGACAATCGGTCCGTGGGGTCCCTGCGCGATGCAGTTTCTAAAGGAATTGTATCCGCAACTTACCGTCGCCGCTGTGACAAGAGGGCTGGTTCTTTTCTCGCTCAACGGTTAAGTCTAGCCATTGAAAGTGGAAATGCAGCCAGCGTTCTTGGTACCATGCCACGAGGAGTAGGGCTCTACGATTATAATAGTTTTTAGTTAATAAGTATTGTAAATATTAACATAATTTTTTCTGTAAATAAACTATTATATTACAGAAATTATACACCACCATGATGAAATTATCTGCAACTGTGATGCCACATGGATGGGACTTATATTAACTTATTACTTAATACTGACCTGAAATAGATGGTTACGTTTTCGTTTATTATTCATTTATTATTTCATTTCATTTTATTTATTATCATTTCATTTATTCATTCATATATTTTTACCGTCATCTTCTTTAAGATATATCAAATTTCACAGCTAAACATAAGCCACTCCTAAAGATTTGCAGGTCGTCACTGTTTTGTGGAAGATCGTTCTACACTGCGTTTGCCCAAATGAGGTAGGGAACACTCGACAGTTGTTAGTTCTTCAAGCTATGTGGCCGGCCCTTAGTCGAGTTTTGTGTGTTGAATTTAATAATACAAGATATACAATGTTAATCATTTATTTGGTATATTAATTTGACGCAAAATAATTCTAAAAAATTGCATATGTTATTATTTTATGTTTTATTATGTTTAGTATAAATCTACTTTGTAAAACTTGCGAAGTAAAATTAAAACATATTACAATGCTTAATGTGGTACTAATTTTATGTTAGGGATAAAATTACATTTTAAATACTTAGTAGCTAAATACAAAATACGCTATTTATTAAATATGTACCTTACTTATCTACAAGTACGTACAAAAATAAATTAATCGTTTAAACCTTTATTATGTCGTTATGCAATTAGGCTTTGAATTAATTTATCACAGACAATTTTATCCAAATTGTGTCATGTTATTTTTTTTCCAATTTAGTTGGAAAAGCAGCAGTCATAATGATTTATAATTAACTGGCATCGGTAATTCAATTATTTATTTTGACCTATCTTTATGTATTGAAGATTTATTATAATTAATATTTATGCAAATGAGACCTATCATCTATTATTCTTTTATTTAACTAAATGAAGAAACTCTTGATCTCTAACGAGAATCAAGGTATAAATGACGTCCATGATGGAGCGAGTTTACCCATGAGAACCTTGTGTACGTGCCTTAATTCATATACACCGATTTCAGTAATTATTGAAGTTTTATTATTCTTTGGTTGCATCTTTTCCATATATCATTTATGTGATAGATGCCAGATAGTAATGTAATAGAATTACATTACTATCTGGCATCTATCACCTACTTTTCACCCAATAAAGTCAATTGTAATAACGTTAAAACATAGTAAACTGTAGCTACTTGTAAGTTTTAATCAGTTTTCGAACGAAACAAAAAATTATCATTTATTTATTGTTTGTATTACATACTATAATTTGTGTCGTCTCTTTTAAGTTAGCGATGTTTAGTTCTGTTATGGATACATACTTGTTTCTAAATACGATAGTGAAACCTTCCTTAATATAAAAGCTCAGTAATGTCAAGTACGAACTACTTCAAGTCTTTGTATTTGTACTTTTATCTGAAAAATTCTTAAAGGAAAAATATTCTTAAACAGCAATTAATATATAGATAAGTAGTACGTTGTTATGGTCCAATTTCTTGTATATTTATTCATAATTCGTATTATCAGGTTAGGGTTTCGTAGTGACAGGTATCGTTTCGACAGTGTTGATGAATAGTCAAAATGTAAAACAAAGATTTGCCTGTAGATGGCATTGTTAACTTTGGTTATAGTGACATCTCCCGGCCATCGTCCGAACTACGTCGTGAAAACTGTAGTAAAAACTTGACGATTGATGAAATAAACAGAAGACACTAATACGTTGAGATTTTCAAAAAGAAGAAATTGACATTTGATAATTTTTCTGGTACTTGTCACTAATATGTTACAAAGTGGAATAGATAGGTAAAGGTAGAAGCGCCTGAAGCGGTGAGGAGTCACCGCAGCAGGCGCAGGGCAGTCAGCGGGCTGGAGCACGTCTTGTCACTCGAACAAGCACTGGGCCCGCCCGAACATCCTTGAATAACCTGATGGCTTCTCCGTGCGTTAGTCCTGCTGTGCCTCTTCCATTTACAGACAATATTTCGTCACCTGAAGAAATAAAGATATTTGTATAAGTATACAAAATAATGTGGCATAAAAGTAATTGTGGATGCAGTAATACATATTATTAGAATATTTAATTTTTTTTCTAGCTAAGGATATATCTACTGAATTAAAGACTAAGTGTTATAAGATTAAGTGTTTAATCAATGACAGACATTTTTAGCAGGTGTGCGCGGTGTCGTTAGATGCACTATATGCACCTGGCATCTGTCAGTAAAGAATGTTCACCTTTAGTTAAATATGAACACTCCTTCTAAACATTTGGCTTTCATTTGTTTATAACTTAAGTCATTAACTCTAAACTTTTACTGCACCTTTAAGTCCTACTTTTTAGGTATTTCAATTGAATTAATATTAAACATGTTATAATAAAAGTAAGTCACGATAGCCGAGTTGTTGGGTGGTCGGAATTTCGAGTCGAGAGACCCGAGTTCGATTCCCAGGTGGGGCAGTACCAATAAGTTTTTCAAAAACTTATGTACGAATTTCGTCGTTGGCTTGGACATAAAGGCGGCGACAGGCTCACCACCTGTCACGTTGTCCCGAAAATATCTTCGGTGGAAGGTGGGTCAAAGGGACTTACTTGTCTAGACTTGACCTCTGTCTACCCCTGTATTGGGAATTGCGTGAAGATATTTATTATTATTATTATTACATGTTATAATATAGAAATAAATGGGCTCCTAAGACAGTCGTGTACTATGCACGTCTGAATTAAGTGATCAATCTGAGAGAAGAAAAAGATGAAGGGTTGTAATACACCGTCAGGGATAATGCGTGAACCCAAATAAACTCTTACATAGCCTTTCCACCATCACCCTTGTGCCTTTAAGGTTTATTTTCAGAAAATATATTACGGACAACTATCTGTACCTATTCTTTATATAAGATATGAAAGGTATACCTTCACGCAGTAGGCCAGATTCCGCTGCTTGACCATTATTGAAGATCGTTTTAACGAAGATGCCAATGTCACCCCGCGGAGAGTCGCGACCGCCAACGATGCTGAAACCAAGACCCTTTCCTCCAGCAGATTTTGTGAAACGCACCTGTAAAGAATGATAAGTTTAATTTTTAAAAATCTGTATTGATATATAATTAATTTTATGAGAAAGAGATAACTCTGAGGTTACTAAGTCAGATAGTGACAATAACTACTTAAAATTTACATGGAAATCTTTGTAGAAAATTAAAAAAGAAAAGTATACCTCGAAAGTGTGCGCATCTCGTGGTTCAGGGGCAGGTGGACGTTTTCCGTGCTTTTGTCCAGACGTTGGAGGTGCCGGAGGAAGTTTTGCTGTTCGTGGGGTGGCACTCACTCTTAACTCGGCTACGCCATTTCTCAGTTGCTGAATTGGTTCCTGTCGTGCTTGCACGCGCGGTAATCGATAGGGCTCATCCCAAAGTCTGTCTGACATATTTGTAGCGAGTCGATTGTAGCCATTCCTGCACGGCAAGTCTATGTCTACGTTCTCGCTATACGGCCTACTTCGAGTTTCTTTGCAATTTTTTCTACGATCCATGCCGTAACTGTAGTCAACAACGTCACGGTTTTCATCGTCCTGATTTATTTTATTAAGAGGAGTACGATCACGAGGTCCCGGTGTTTCTTTAGCCCTATAAACATTTGGCGAACTACACCGCCGTCGTAACGTGGCGGACTGTCTAGGAGGTGACGGTGATGCCAGTTGTCGCTCTACTGTGGGACTCGGAACATAAAATGTTGGCGGCTGTTGTTGTTGAGGTGCGAGGACATCGTGCGCTGAGAGTGCTCGGCGACGCAGACCGCCCCCAAGTTTACCCAGTGCTCGTAATATATCTGGAGCTCCGCTAGTCACACGCAATGATGCTGTTGTGTATACTTTTCCGCGATGTCTAAACGAGAGTTTCGAGGGCGGTACGGGGGAGCAATGCGTCGGTGGACGCGGAGGAGACGGGGAACAGCGGACCGGACTTGCTTCTCGGTTACCGGAGCCGGGACGGAGCCGCGAGCAACGTCGACGTAGCTTTCTCCATCTCTGGGATAAGTTCGCATTCCAGCTTTCTTCTGAAAGTTCAAATAACAGTTTAATAAACGAGTAATTTGTATAGCATATAAGGTATGAAACAAATACATAAATGACCGGATACTGTATGTGCAGATTATGCTTGTTAGTACTGACCGTTTTTTCGATCGTTTCTAAAGGTTTGAACAAGCAGTTTAGAGGTGTAAACAAGTGAATGCGGAAGTTACCTTTCTTATTAGTATCAGCATCAGAGGCGTAGTCGTGAGAACGAGGCGGCGGAGGGGCGGGCGGAGTAGCGGGCGCGGCAAAGCTGTGCCGCAGCGGCGTCATACGTAGCAGCCGCGGACGATCACCGCGCGAGCCCCAAGCTGGAGCTCCCATTGTTATGAAGTCTGAAATATATTCGGAAATAAAATTAATTAATGGAATCAATACTCTGACTGAAATGGATATGTCTAGCTGAGAGTTACTGGCTTGTAACTTTTATTTCTTTGTTTTTTTTTGTGGTATACAATAAAGCATTATAAATGAAATAAATAAATAAATGTAAGTCACGATAGCCGATTAGTAGGGTGCTCGGAATTCGAGTCAATGGCTCCTACTAATGAGTTTTTTCTAAACTTATGTACGATGTATATCATCGAATAGAACTTAAAGACGGCGACAGACTCACCATCTATCATGTTGTCCCAAAATAAGCTCCGAAATGTGGGTCGAAATCACTAAATTGTCTAGACCCTTATTTTCCAAAGTGGTCCAGGTAATCGATCGTCCACAAAATTTATCTGCTTTCGATAGCGAAGAACTAAAATATTGGTTTGACTCTATCGATCAATGTAGTCAAAGCTAAGCGATTGTTATTTGTAAAAACTATAATATTCCATATATATTCGAAAACAATTCATTATTATATAGAACTCAGAGGCAACGTAAATTTCTATAGTTAGATCTAATCATAACATATTTGTCAAGTTATGGGAATATGGTAGAAATGTAGCGGCAGTGGGTTCACCGGAACCAGCTATATTTTGAAGGTGGTCTTACGAAAAAAGACCTCCCGGGAACGAAGGAATCTCTGTACTAACGCTCTGGCTACCTCTGTAATGGGAAAGGCATGATAATAATAGAAATATGTACTCAAATTATGTTATAAACTAACACAGAAAACGAGGTGTATTAACTTGCCTTATATCTTATTCTTATGTTTTACTCTTACTCAATCTTCACAAAGATGCTATGACTGTTCATAGTTTATTTAAATAATGGGTTTATAAGTGTATATAAATATTTTATTACTCGTTTTTTTAAGTTATTTTACTTGTGCTATATTTATTGTACATGTAATGAAGTCAGTAATTACCACACGTAGTTTATTTAATTTTACGTTTTACGTGTAATCAATTTGAAAACTAAAGCAATTAATACATGTTTAATACTGGGTTTAACCTACGCGTGACTTAACACTAAAAAATAGCAACTGAAAACGAAAGATAAGAGGATAAGAGAGCATTACCTTTCGTTAATTTAAAAGTCTAATTTTTAAATTAAAAAAATTGTTTTATTTTAAATTACTTTTTTAAAAAAATACTTTTAAATTACTTTTAAAAGGTAATAAAGCCTGAGTTAGTTATTTTAAATGTCAAAAATAAAAATATTGAACGTTTTCCCGCTTATTTAAAGTTGTTTTTCAGTGCATAGCCTCCTAATGGTTGTAGAATTACAAAGTGAATATTGATTTTTATGAATCACTGTCTCCCTCGGCAAGTGGTTTGATGATCGCAGTACCAGACAACATTGGCTACCGACAGATGGCGGGATAACCATCTCACAAGATGCTAGACCAAAATTTGAATCAGCGGTGACGGACAGCATGGTCTAAGATGCGACAATGCTGTCCGTCACCGCTGATTCAAATTTTGGTGTTTTCAAAGGTTTTTCCTTTAGGCGCTTCTTACAACACTCACGGAAAAGATGTACTTTATTCTGACGTCGATATTACACATTTTACATTGTTTCGAGTTTAAATTCAATATTATTTGTTTGTTTCTTTGCGGTCACGGCTAAGCCAATGTTGAAGAATTTTGGTACAGTTATAGATGGGAATCTGGAGACGGTTATATTGTAGTATTTATCTCTATAAACCTCGCTCGAAAAACTTTAAAACTACATTAAAGCTGGCGAGAAGACGCGCGCCAAAGGTAGTATAACATATCGGAGCCACTTGTTAGACCATCATAGAAACTCGTTGCTATAATTAGACGAGATTTTATTGCCACTTAAGAGTACCATACGTCCTACGAACAACTGGCCTAAAGCATCTTAAGTTGAAGTTATTTAGTTTCAAGCTTTTTATAGACACCATGTTTAGATGTAAGAACACTGACCACTATACGTAACTCCTACAGCGCGCGTGGGCTTCGGTAAACAACCGACGTCCGGTGCCCAGGGTCATGTGGAGCCCTGCACACGTAACGCTACGCTAATTGTAACTAACGCATTCTATTAGTAGAGTAGGCGCGTGCTTTCTTTTTTTTTATTTATTGAACCTTATTTACAAGTTAGATTAGTGCGCGAAATAGGCTGGTATGTTTCTAAACACGTCTCTCTCTCTCTCTATCTATCCATCCTTAAAGAAAGTATCAAAGTTGGAAGTGAAAAGAAACTTGAAGGAGGTTGACGTTTAAAATTATATAATAATATATACTTACATATATAAATGCATTAAAATTGTATAAGAATTATATATAATACTTAAAATGTATGAAATCAACCTAACTATGATATATATTATTTGTTAAATGCAGCTTGATTGATTAAAGAACGAAGATGTGAAGGCGAGATGTATAAACATCTAAAAACAATTGGACGGACATATGGACCACAGAGTGGTAGAGTCAACAAATGTTCTTTTTTAAACCAAGATGTTAGCTATGTGTTTACACACAGGAATTGAAACACAGTTTTAAATATTTTGCATACAGATTATTTATTATAACTGGTAAAAAGATTTGAAACCAAAAGAATTTTCATGTAGTACGTACATGCATAGGAAGTTGAACGTTGAAGTAGGTCACATGCAAGGGAAGAGACGGGGGTCAATAAAGTCTGACAAGGAGTGGGAAGAATCTTTTCTTCTATTCGGTTTATGGCATCTAAAGAAGAGTCATAAACTTCGGCATGTCTAATGAATACATGGATTAAAACGCGATAATTTAATAGCAAATGATAAAATTACATACGAACAATATACACTACTAATTCTGTATACATACATCATTGGTATGTAGAAAGAGTTAGGATATAAAATTTTAGCTTTGATTATGAATATTTACCGACTCTTCTTTAAGTGCAATTAAAAGAATATATTAAATATGTTTATATTTTTATTTCAGAAATTATTAAAAAACTGTTTTAAATTAATTATCTGTAGAGGTAATATAACGTTTTAAACGATGACAGACCAGAGGGGTGGGATCTTACCCGTGACATGGACAGGAGAGCAATCATTAATCATGAAATTTATGTGATGCAATTGCGCATGTCCCCTGAACATGGAAAGTGGAAATTGGTGAAATTTAGATTTTCGAAATTGGTGACGATCCAGTACATAAGAGGGCGTCCATAAATTACGAGAGGTTTTTAAGGGGGGGAGGGGGTCGAGTCAAATCTCATCTAATCTTACGTTGGAGAGAAGGGGGTCTCGGCAAATATCATGCAATTTTTTTTCTGATTGAAACAAAAATAAATTTATGATTGAAACAGAAAATTCAAAAAAACACCTCACGTAATTTATGGACGCCCCCTAATATGTCTAGAAGATCATGAAACCTTTCTGTAGCACATTCATAACTTGATGAAATTGCATGTTATTAAAATTCAATGTTGCACGCACACTCGTACACAATTCATTTTATTTAATTACTCTTTTAATTTCTCTTTTGTTTTAAAACAGTAATCTAATGAAGTGAATTTGGTACTAGTGTGTAACAATGAATTTTAATAAATAAAATGATTGTATGATTATGTCTCAAATAAATAGACACAGATGATGCTACTTTTAACAGTGGTAGAGCATCAGGGTTTGTTGTTGCATGAATGGGCCGGTTCGACCGGGAAAGTACCACGACCTCACAGAATACCGGCGTGAAGTAGAAGTCTAACAAACTTCTGCGTTTCGTCTGGTGAGTGTAGGTAACCGGAGCCCCCCCCCCAATTCAAGGGGGGGGGGGGCACTGGAAATGTTCCAGCAAATGATACAATGTCGTTCATGTCAAAAAATGACTTTTATAGACTAAATTTTGATACCTAGGGTTAATTTAGGTATACTTTAATTTTAGTAAAAATCTCTAATTAAAAAATATAGCCTATGTTATTTGCTAATATGTACATTTCTATTAGTGAATTTTATTTACGTTGTTAATGCGTTAAATTCTAATGTTAGGGTATTACTAGATAATTACCTTATAATCTAAGAAGTTAGACATAATAATTGGTTATTAATTTAAAATATAATGTTTTAACAGCTACATAACGAATGTTAAATATTATTTTACATCTGTTTTGATTAATAATAACGTGGTATCGTCCTACTTAAGCAGGGCAAATCTTCCCAAGCGCAACGAAGTGTAATAACTTTTCTTATAGGACTACTATTATGTTACATTAAAGGTGCTGCTACACTTAAGTACGCTTTGGATATATGCATACCTATGTATTTATAAAACAAAGTCTGGTCGGGCTGTACCGACTTTAATTATCTTGATCTTTTGTTGATTTTATTTATTGAATTTGTTTCCATATGACTAACTAATAACATTCAAAAATAAAAAAACAAGTTAAAAAAATACTACCAACTAACACATCTCACAAGAGAATTAAATTTGGCTATTACAAGTAGGTTAACTGTGAATGTTTAAAACAATGAATGTTTTATTTATAGGTTATGTGGCAGGACAATGTGTAGTTCACTGGGTAAGCCAGTAGGGTATATAAATTAAAGAACAATTTCTTGTAAGTAGAGATGTGAATAAATGATTTCGAATTCAACAGTTGCGTTATTGTTTTGTTAGGAGATAACAAAACGGCTGCGATAATTTAAATTATTCGAAAAGTAATACATACATATAATATATAATTTGTTTAGTAATAAATTGTATAAAAAGAATTGATGCGAAATAATCCTAATATTTTGAAAAGAAAAGACGTTTGAGTTTGCGTGTGGAGATCGTCTAATGACTCGAGCATACGCTTTATTAAGCTCTTCACGGTATGTTGAAACATAGCTGTATCCTTTATCTATATAAAGCGGTCAATGATCACCATAAAATAAAGAACGGTTCTTCAATCTAGAGACAAAATATTATAAAATTTTTTCTTCACGCAATTCCCAATACAGGGGTAGACAAAGGTCAAGTCTAGACAATTAAGTCCCTTTGACCCACCTTCCACCGAAGACAACGTGACAGGTGGTGAGCCCCTCGCCGCCTTTATGTCCAAGCCAACGATGAAATTCGTACATAAGTTTTTGAAAAACTCATTGGTACTACCACTAGGGGATCGAACTCGGGTCTCTCGATTCCGAATTTCGACCACTCAACAACTCGGCTATCGTGACTTTTACAAACATTGGACAAAATATTGGATGCGCATTTTGCCAGAAATGCAGTTAATCACTTACGAGTACTTATAAATCAATATTGTACAAATTTCCCGTGGCTGTGGACAAGATAAAATTCCCTGCTCTGAACCAGGGAGCCATCTTTGTTATCGATGTTAGCCCTGCGGTCTAATAGAATTAGGGGACCGACGATAAATTGCAGCACAGCAAAATCGTATATTCATTTTGTCACGAGACTGCTTTGTACATTGAATTTGTTACTCGAATACATTAAGATGAACTTTGTAATTAGAAAACACTGCGTCGATATAAACTTGTTAAGAAAATTCGTAGCCGAATATTTGAACATGATATTTGACGCATAATATTATGTAATGAATAAGACTCCAATGTGACCTTTTATAATCTATTTTAAAATGTCATGCTAGTCTTAGAATCATACATCTTTTAGTTCAAAGTTACTTGTTAACTCGTACTTACTTTCTCCTCGTACGTAATTGCTCGTGCATATGTCTTTTATTTAATGGAATTATATTTTAGAGTTTGCTGTGAACTGTGTTTGTAATATTAGATATTGTAATTCGTACAGAACACTTAACACCCGGCATCGTTGTGACTATGTGCCTCAGTTTTCCAAGTACTTCATAGTACAGGGTTATTAATTGTAAGCGTACCTAAATACCATAAAATATTCTGAATTCAGGGTTATTTTATAACGTAGAGTGCGTGATTTAAAGGAGAAATCAATATCTATCTAGCGAGAGACACAGAGAGCTAACACAACATATAAAGATATAAATTGCGTTTAATGATAGTACAATGCTGACTTATCGTTTAGACCACTTTCTTCTAACCTCAACATAAACTTGAAATGAAAAATTCTAATACAAATAAGATTTTTAACTTACATAATATTAATTCATAAATATAAATATATCGTATTCGAGACTCGCTTTGCCGTGTGATATCGGCAGCTGAGGTAAGAGTCAATTCGTTGACCAAACGAGGCAATTATGATAAATTCTCCTTCCGTGAGTGAATTTTAAGTAAGTAAGTAGGCTCGCTTAATGTATTAAGATATTTTATTGAGGTAAAAAATATTACCAAGGGAAGTTAGTTACTAGCTACAAAAAAAATCAAAGGAAATTCATGCTCTTTAAATTTGACCTAAGTATTATATATCTAAACATGTGATCCCAGAAATATTGTATTTACGGAAAATTGTAATTAATAGTGATAGGGTTTCGTTAAAAAACGTAAAAGAAGTAAGCTTGTAACTACTGTTGCCTTTTCTAAAGACCGTTGGTTTAAAATGTTAAACGTGTCAGCAATTAGTTCACTTTCCGCTGTATGGAAATACCAAATTCTATTGTTATTTAGTACTTCATTGTTAGCAGTATTTAGTACAGCGCTGCGTCTAGCAGTGAAACGGGAAATTAACGACAGTTCCAACTTGCTAACTATTGCGTCGGTGCAGTCCCGTTGCCAGCCGAATTCGGATGGCGACGGGCACCGCTCTTCCGGCGGCGGCGGGTCGAACATGGAAGGCTAAATTACAATAACTGTAGTATAAAAAACTTGTTGCGAAACGTCTACAATTTTAAAGGAACGCAAAAAGTGAATATTAGTAGATACAAAGGTATTGTTTATCATTATAAATATGAAAACCTCATGTCGCTATGTCTGAGGTCCCAGGTGCGATTCCCGGACTCGTCAATGTGAACTTACTCTACATTTTCTCGGATCTGGGTGTTTCTGGTATCTTCGTTGTTTCTGATTCCATAATACAAGTGTTTAAGCTGCTTATTTTGTATGTTGTCACTATCTATTTAAGTATTTATTGTGCATCTATCTATCTAAGTTAAATGTATGAAAAAGTGCTTTCTTTGTTGACCAACTCGAATCGAACCCGGGACCTCAGAGCTGGCGACACCATGAAAGCCGGTGTGTACGGTACGTACGCGTTCACGGAGGTCGTCAAGAATATGATACCAGATTTTAATACAATATTACAATCATCCATTATCTCGTCATGTTGTGTGATGAATATGAATGTTTGTACTCGATCATTGGTGTATATATGTATGAGTATAAATAAATAAAATATATTCATATCCTCACGCCATTCCCAATGCATGGGGTAGACAAAGGTCTAGAGAGTAGAGAAGTTCTTTCGACCCACCTTCTGCCGAATACATTTTTGGGATAGCGTGACAGGTGGTGAGCCCGTCGTCGTCTTATACCTATATATATATATATAAAGTATACCGACTTATAAAATTAATAATGCGTAGATAAAGAGATAAATGTAGGGTTTGGTTAAAGGATCGCAGGGGATTCATAGTCTAGACCTCTGTCTACGCCAGTATTAAAAAGAAAGTAGTAAAGTAAAAAAAATACTCTTTGACCTGTTTTGTAAATAACGACACCGATTTTACCACGCAGACACGGAAGACTGTCAGGTGACGGAGCTGGACAGTTTTAAATAAAATTTGGCAGAAGAGACGATTGTGTATTAGACACAAAGTATATTAATACAAAAAATACTTTATGTTAAAAAAAAACTGGTATTTCCTCTTAAATGATTCTATTTTCTGATTCTACTAATCCTACGCAGACATTACCACGGCGTTCAGCTAGGCTTTAATACATTGTATGGTATTGGCGGCGCGCAAGGCTAGTTAAAATCTAAATATTTTTAATAGGATTTAGGAGTTTGCAAAGATCTCAGATACCCTCTCTACTTAGGAGTCGTCTAGCCCAGTACCACATAACTTTCGGAGTAGACAGCCCGAGCAATCACTAGCAATTAGATATTCCTTCTTAATCTGCGCTCTGCTGGGGTGACAATGTTCCTATTACCTTTTTTCTTTGAAGTTGTTTGCACGTTCTATAGTAGTCAATTATGATAAGGTAAAATTTATCATCATTTTCTATTTAAGGACCAATTTACAAAAAAAGTTTTATACACAACTCTTGTAGAAATAGGTACTTAAAAATAAGTCACGATAGCCAAGTGGTTGGGTGATCGGAATTCGCGTAGAGATCCCAGTGCAATCCCCAGGAGGTAAATCTCGTACCAAAGAGTTTTTTTTAAGCTTATGTACGAGGTATATTATTGGCTTAGATATAAAGACGGTAACAGGCTCACCACCTGTCAAGACGTCCCATTATAGACTCCGGGGAAGAGTGGATCGAAATTATTAAATGGTCTAGATCTCTGGCTACCCCTTTACAAGCTGATGCAAAAAGATAACAGTCGCGAAACAATACCATAGAAAAATATCCGTCTATGTGTCACTGAAATAAGAAGGTAAACATGATTATTTTTTCAAGTTGTATTAATTAAAAACAAGAACAACTTCAAACCTGTTTTGCATCCCACGTCTGTGTCCCACACTGTCAGATATTAACATGTGAATGATAAATTTGTCTACATCGCTACTCAAAACGTGTCATTTTCTTGGGTCGAAACCAATCTAAGGTGTAACATTTCAACAACTAAATTTACTGTTCAGGTTTTTTTTGTAATTAATATCATAAATGTGAAAGTTCGTCTTTGTATGTATATTATTCCATCATGACTTGGCCAGATATGAATGAAATTTGGCAAACAAATAGTTTAAAACCTGGAGAAAGATATTGCATACTTTTGAATCCTAATGAATGCATGGTATCTATACTGCGTATATATCCCGTGGTTATACGAGGACGAAACACCTCCGTGGACGAGTGGCGTAAATAAAGGTGGGTTCGATTCCCGGGTAAATCATCAAATAGAAAAACCACTATTTTCCTACATGTCTGGGTTTGTGGTGCCTTCGTTGTTTTCGACCTAAACCTTACTTTTAGCATCTTATATTGGGATCGGAACAATGTAAGTGTGGTTGTTCCTATCTATACATGTGTTTTTTTTTATTTATAATATTTTATAAGAAAATATCAGACTGTAAATGTCTTTTCAAATTTTTTTAAATAGAAACCTGCACTTCTACATTGTATTGAATCTGTGTGTCAATAAAAGATGTTACTACAATCGTATTTCGTCGGAATAAAAAGATCAGGAGATTAATTTATCATTAAGCAACCATAATTGAGAATAATATTAAAACTCAATTAAAGAATGTTTGAAAATCAAAACTTTAAATGTAGTTTGAGCTACAAAATGAACCTACACTTACCAGTTGCGAGTAAAGCGTGAAGTTATTTGGCCATGGCACATACTTATAAGTATTTATGAATTTCTGATCCGTGCAACGGCCTATGCTGCACCCACTCTTATTAACGAAACTCAGGTTTATGCGTAACACAATAAGCCCTTTGGAATGCTTTTGTATACATGTTGCTATGGTATAATGTTGTAGATATTGACTCTAACTAGAATTTAATAAAACATTTTTTCTTATGTTGTAATTGAAAACTTTATTTTGTACAACAACAACAAAGGCACCACTTTCGTCATCCGTCTATTGTTGCAACTTTCACCACTTTTAAGTCCCAATTACTTTAAGAAAAGGTGGTATATTCCTTCTCGGCACAATCTTACCTATTTCTGACTTAAAATAGCAGTGTACTCCCAATTTCTGTATTGTTAAGATCTTATGGTTGGTTTTGGAGGGTACATAAATTCCGAAAAATTACGGGCTATGGGGTATATCATCTTAGTCCTCGGAGGAAATGAGTTGCAGGTGGTATAAGCTGGAGAACTCTATACTTTAGGTGGACTAATAGCTCTTTGAAAGTCATAAAAGCCCAGTGGTTGGATGGTCGGAATTTCGACTCGAGAAACCCGAGTTCAATTTCCAGGTGGCAGGCACGCACCAATGCGTTTTACAAAACTTTATGTCCGAATTATATCGTTGGCTTGGACAAAAAGACGACGACGGGCTCACCACCTGTCACGTTGTCCCAAAAATATATGTGGTGTATCAGATATAGATCAGTAAAAGATCTAGAAATTACTCTAAAATATGGAGCCCAATCATGCATAAGAACAGGCAATGATGACGACAGCTTTACCAACTGTTGTATTGTTAAAATGCTCTGCTGAAATATAGGTTAAAAGTTATAGATTGTCTAGACGTCTGACCACTCCAATATTATTTGTTATGTTATTAGGTATACGGTCGCGAAAGTTTAGTTTATTTTGTTGTTTTTTTATAACTTTTAATTATTTTATCATTTTTAATATGACCGAAACATTAAATACCTCTCACCGTAATCTCTACCATGTAGAAAGTTATGAGATCAGATGCAAAGTAAATTCTTTAATTCTGTTTCTACAGAATTAGAGCAAGTCATAACCTTGTAGCATAAGATTATCTTGAAGAGATAATTTTAAAACGCAAACCAATTTCTAAGAATTTCCTGAAGCTTTTCATGGTAAAACTCGTATAAATATGTACAGATTAAAAAAAATTATAAAACACCTACACAGTAATTATAGTCACTGTGAGACATACAGAGTGTCTCACCTTTTTGGATTACATCATTAAAAATAAAGTAACAACACAAGTGTCCACCCTTGGATGATTATTGACATTTTTATATCGGTTATTTATTAATAAGGGAACAGTTATTATACAAAAATATTTTTTTAACTCGAAAATTAAAAAAATATCTTAAATGTGTTTCGGTGACTCTAATATACCTCGAGTAAAATTCTAATAAGTGTTTTTTTAAAGTTTGTCATCCAATAGTTACTGTTAAAAAATTTCGTTTGAATAACATTATAATAAGTTTACTTTTTAAAGTGACACTTAAAAGAGAAAAAAATATATAAAATATATGTATAGGATTTAGCCTACGATGGAGGTATAATACATGAAATTTTATATTTCTAAAGTAATCACTTCTGTGGTTTTTGTAAATACATTTTAAACAATAAAATTTTGCATCAACTAGACATGAGACATTTATACTTCACAGAACTTATGTTTTAATTTGAAACGTTTTAATTTGTCCTCGTATATTAATCGGCAAAATTAAACACGTCCGTCATCGGGTCATTATCCAGTAGCGTATTGTCATAAGTATTTAACGTTTAAAAATGTGAATTTTAACGTTTAGACAAGTGATGACCAGCATAATGTTGCGAGAGGTCGAAGGGTTATGTAGATCAGGACATACGACTCGCGATATCCTTCAAAGAAGGAGAAAAGTAAAGCTACGAAAGTGAACCACGAGGCTAGAGAGTTAGCTGTGAGGTTTCCATTATTCGTTATTAAACTTTTTATATTAAGTTTTTAATTCCCGACGTTTCGGGGGGTCACGTGACCACGGGTGCTGTAGAGTATCCGAAACGTCTAGAAGTAAAAATAGTTTGTAAAAAATAATTAAATACGCCATAAAATCTGAAAATCTTTTTATTTAAAAAGTGTAGTATTCGCGTAAATACGTGAAATCATTATCAGACAATTATAGTAAAAGGATTCAAGAGATTGAAACAAATTAGTAAAAAATACGGAATAAGTTAAGAAATAAAATAAATCACGGGTTTGAACATACGAATACGATACGAATTGGAATTCATGGGAGTTAACGTGACTAGAGGTATAAATATTAAATATGAGTAAAATATGGTTGATATTATGTCATTTCTAAAACACTTTTTGCTTATTGTATTTTTGAGTCGTAAGAAATAATGCGCAAACTCTTACGCCGAGACTTAATTAATTCTGAGACTGGCCTCATTATTATGGCTTCTTTGTACATCTCATATCAGCACAGACGGATAACCTAACGGTCAAAAACTTTTCCGTAATTATTTGATTTGAAGTTTATTTAAATAGATGACAATTACACAATGTCTTCGTTCTTGTTAAGTGTTTATTTTCCAGTGTTTCGAAAACATAATGTAGATATTTATTTCATAATCTCTTTTTATTGAAATATCCAATTTTTCTAAGACAGATTAAGATATGAATAAAGAATATAATGACATGTAATGGTATTGAATGAAAAACCAATTAAAATAGAGTAAGCATTGAGAAAGCGGCATGGAATTGAAATTTGACATCGTAAAAATTTAAAACGTAAATTCGAAATAGAGATTTTCTCTCGACAAATTAATTTCACGGTCATAAGACGACTCATGAAAACCAAGCTTGGAAAAATGGTTCATTACTGTTGTTCCATTTTCAAATTCAAGTACGTAAGTGAAATTT
This sequence comes from Sericinus montela, assembly GCA_029286605.1. Classification (NCBI taxonomy): domain Eukaryota; kingdom Metazoa; phylum Arthropoda; class Insecta; order Lepidoptera; family Papilionidae; genus Sericinus; species Sericinus montela. The sequence goes on from JAGSMR010000005.1 coordinate 6,126,597, forward strand.
ACTTTGGTCCAAACCGATGAAAGGCATTATTTATCTTATCTTTTTAATACTCAAAATCACACACACCTGCACGATAAAATTAAACTACTAACTAGATTTACAGAAAAATTGCTATTGTTGGGCAAAGGTCTTATCTCAAATATGTTTGGATCGGTTAAACACGCTGCTTTAGTACGATTTAGCTGACTTCACCCACACATCTTTGAAATATATATTTTGTATATCGTTAATTCTTCGACATACAGGTTTCATTGCGATGTCTTTATTCATTATTCATTACACACATCAAAAATTGTTATTATAATTTTCAGAATATTATTATATTTTGGGAAGTCACGATAGCCGAGTTGTTGGGTGGTCGGAATTTCGAGTCGAGAGACCCGAGTTCGATCCCCAGGTGGCAGTACCAATGAGTTTTTCAAAAACTTATGTATGAATTTCATCGTTGGCTTGGACATAAAGGCGGCGATGGACTCACCACCTGTCACGTTGTCCCGAAAATATCTTCGGTGGAAGGTGGGTCAAAGGGACTTAATTGTCTAGACTTGACCTCTACCCCTGTATTGGGAATTGCGTGAAGATATTTAATTTTTTTTTTATAATTTTCAGTGGTGCCGATTTGCAGTTCGAACTTGAGTCATTCGCGTAATAGGTGCTGTACCACCCTGACCGCAAGGGCTAACCACGGTTCGTACCTAATCAACAATGTCCTATAAAACCTAGAGTAAATCTTAGTACTGGGTTTTGACGGATTCGTTACACACGGATTCAGATTCAAATAAATTACACTCAGCATTAGCATATCAAATCAAATCTATTGTTATAAATATTTTAGTTCGCGTTGGGAAACCAGCCATACCGCAAGATTACATTAGTTTTAGAATTTTACCAATTTTATCAATGTACATAGCAAAATAGTCTTCTTGTTTGTGTTTTCCATTTAAGCCTATTTTTTGTGATATGACTAAGACGAAACCATCTATTGATTTGCAATATTCCAATTATAATTTAAGGGAAAACCTAAATGGAAATTCTAATTCGTCGCAATAATAAGACATATCCACTCAAATTCGGTACGCACTTGACGGGTTTTTTAATCTAACTGCACAATACGAGTACATAAGGTAATTAAGTTGCTAACACATGGGATCTAGCCGTTTATAACTGTAGAACAAACTAGATTGAATCCCAAGTTTCTGGGAAACTGCATTTCTCTTTCCATTATTATTTAGTCAGCCTTCCTTATTATTTTTCTCAAGAGAAATCTCTTTGTGCCAGTTTTCATTGTATTATGAGTTCTTTAATAAGTGGAGCAAGCGTACTGAATAAAGTCGCTGTATCCGTTATGCCGAGACAAAAATATTCATGCATGGAACTCGTGTCTGATTTCAACAGAAAAACTTTCAGTTCTCAAAATTTTAAAAATATATTCAATCGTATTTTTAAAAAGTAAAGAAAATAGTTATCCAGAAATGTTAACGTTAAATGTTCCCGGCCGAAGTTAATATTTATTATTATATTTAACAGATAATCTATTCATAATTTAATACAAAGCATATTTGTTTTAGTTTTAAAAGTCACGATAGCCGAGTTGTTGGATGATCGGAATTTCGAGTCGAGAGACCCGAGTTCGATCCCCAGGTGGCAGTACCAATGAGTTTTTCAAAAACTTATGTATGAATTTCATCGTTGGCTTGGACATAAAGGCGGCGATGGACTCACCACCTGTCACGTTGTCCCGAAAATATCTTCGGTGGAAGGTGGGTCAAAGGGACTTAATTGTCTAGACTTGACCTCTACCCCTGTATTGGGAATTGCGTGAAGATATTTAATTTTTTTTTTATAATTTTCAGTGGTGCCGATTTGCAGTTCGAACTTGAGTCATTCGCGTAATAGGTGCTGTACCACCCTGACCGCAAGGGCTAACCACGGTTCGTACCTAATCAACAATGTCCTATAAAACCTAGAGTAAATCTTAGTACTGGGTTTTGACGGATTCGTTACACACGGATTCAGATTCAAATAAATTACACTCAGCATTAGCATATCAAATCAAATCTATTGTTATAAATATTTTAGTTCGCGTTGGGAAACCAGCCATACCGCAAGATTACATTAGTTTTAGAATTTTACCAATTTTATCAATGTACATAGCAAAATAGTCTTCTTGTTTGTGTTTTCCATTTAAGCCTATTTTTTGTGATATGACTAAGACGAAACCATCTATTGATTTGCAATATTCCAATTATAATTTAAGGGAAAACCTAAATGGAAATTCTAATTCGTCGCAATAATAAGACATATCCACTCAAATTCGGTACGCACTTGACGGGTTTTTTAATCTAACTGCACAATACGAGTACATAAGGTAATTAAGTTGCTAACACATGGGATCTAGCCGTTTATAACTGTAGAACAAACTAGATTGAATCCCAAGTTTCTGGAAAACTGCATTTCTCTTTCCATTATTATTTAGTCAGCCTTCCTTATTATTTTTCTCAAGAGAAATCTCTTTGTGCCAGTTTTCATTGTATTATGAGTTCTTTAATAAGTGGAGCAAGCGTACTGAATAAAGTCGCTGTATCCGTTATGCCGAGACAAAAATATTCATGCATGGAACTCGTGTCTGATTTCAACAGAAAAACTTTCAGTTCTCAAAATTTTAAAAATATATTCAATCGTATTTTTAAAAAAAGTAAAGAAAATAGTTATCCAGAAATGTTAACGTTAAATGTTCCCGGCCGAAGTTAATATTTATTATTATATTTAACAGATAATCTATTCATAATTTAATACAAAGCATATTTGTTTTAGTTTTAAAAGTCACGATAGCCGAGTTGTTGGATGATCGGAATTTCGAGTCGTGAGACCCGAGTTCGATCCCCAGGTGGCAGTACCAATGAGTTTTTCAAAAACTTATGTACGAATTTCATCGTTGGCTTGGACATAAAGACGGCGACGGGCTCACCACCTGTCACGTTGTCCCGAAAATATTTTCGGTGGAGGGTGGGTCAAAGGGACTTAATTGTCTAGAGTTGATCTCTGTCTACCCCTGTATTTGGAATTGCGTGAAGATATATTTTTTATCTTTTTTATTATTTGTTTTACTTCAAACATAACAATTTATGTTTGAATTAAAAGAAATTCGAGAAAACTAATGTTTAAATTATATTGTTGGAAGAATATTGGTATTAAATACCATTAATTGAAATCGCTTACCGTTTGCGGCACAGAGTAAATAAAACAGTACAGACGAATTGTTAAACTTATTGATTTTTAATTCATCAATTCAGAATTTCTATAAGACAAGCAATATAACTCTTATGTGACCATTTATATCACCAAGATTCGAAGACAGTCGACTCACTTAATCGGTGTCACCGTGGAAGATGCTTCGATCGAGTAATACCGTTGCTTGCAACAAGATCACTCTAGAATATTGCCAGAGCAAGTCAACTTTGTTGTTAGTGCTACGAAATAAGATTCTTTTGCACTCAAGCTAACGATGAAAATGCATTCATTTATTTCTTCATGAATAAACATGAATAACAGTTAACATGATATTTTTAATAATATTAATATGTAATTTTTAACTCACGATACAAAATGAGGAGTGTTATGGGTTCAATGTGTAAATCTGTGTCTATCTGTTGCATTCATGCTAGGTCAAATCCTACTGTTTTGTATGAATGGTGCTTTCAGGCGTTTCACAATCATCAGGACATTTTATATTTAATAAAAAGGTCTCATCAATTTTGACAGGTCTTACCATCATTCAGAGTATATGCTTCGGTTCATACATGGTGAAACTGATTTGAAATGGGTGAATTCATTCTGATTTGTTTTTTTTTTTTTTATTGAATTATCATATGATCGAGAATGTTCTTAATTAAAATGTAAAAAAAAATTGTTGGATAATTACCATCAGCTATTTTCCTGTTAATCAAAAGGTGGATAGCCTTATTGATAGTAATGCCGTTAGGAGCAAATATTGTGTATGATGAACATTATTATAAGTAACAATCAAGGTGAATATTTACGACACCCGAGTGATTGGGTGATCGGAATTCAAGTCAACAGACCCGCGTTCGATACCCTGGTGGCAATAGGCTTTTTCGAAAACTTATATACAATTTATATCATTGGCTTGGACATAAGACGGTGACTGACTCACCCCTTGTCACGTTGTCCCAAAAATGTCTTCGGTGGATGGTGAAAGGACTTAATTGTCTAGACCTGTGTGAAGAAATATGTTTTTTAATTCTTGGTGCTGTTTAATTTGTTATTTGTTTTAATTTTACTTCAAAAGTCACAGAGAAGTTCTTTTCAATTTCCTTTGTTCAATAATTTATTTTAGTTTTTATAGCAAGAAATATGTCGTTGCGTACTGTATGATATTTACATATGTAGAGTGATGTCTAGACGTCTGCTATAAAGCTATCAAAGTTTTGTTTTAGTTAGAGGCGAGGGAGAAAACAATGGGTTTTGAGACTTGTTAAGATGATTCATGAAATTTCTGTAAATGTAAAATGGTAAGTAGATGCAGTCTCTAATTTACTTTATTTATGAATATTTAGGAATGAATAAATCTGCTACTGGATAAATAATTGAAAATTTCTTTTCCTTTGTATATAATGAATAAATAAACTAATATTTCTTAATTATATGAAAGGAAAATGTTTCTAGTTTTCATAACATTACTACTTAAATATTCAAGATTACTAAGTTTGACTCATTCTTACCCGTAGGTATCTTATAACACAAAATCAATATTGTATCCTACGCTATAACTAAAGTGGGTTGAATGCATAGATGAGAGTGAAGAACGTTATGAGATTTGCGTGTACTTACAATTACTATTACAGGCTAATGTGTTTGTTTTCAATTTTGTTCGAAACAAGTAATTTAGTTTCTCTCTCATGAGAATTCTTGCATATCGGAACAGCACTGAACTTGGTATTGAACTGGATGTAACACTTATACTCAAATTAGAGATCACCAATCAGTAGATCACAACAGCCCAATGTAGTTAGGAGAGTTGTGGAGAGACACTATACTATAGAGACACTATGGATGTAGAGAATTCCATGTGAGGTTTGTTTTTGTTAGAACGCCTACAAAAATATGTTTTGAAAATTACTCCTACCTACCTATAACCTGATACGAGACGTACGTACGAATTGTTATTTTTTGTAAGTTAAAAATCACGGTAGCCGAGTAGTTGGGTGGTCTGAATTTCGAGTCAAGAGACCCGAGTTCGATCCCCAGGTGGCAGGCTTGTACCTATGGGTTTTTCAAAAACTTACTGTCTGTCTGACTGTCACGTTGTCCCGAAAATATCTTCGGTGGAAGGTGGGTCAAAATTGTCTATACTAGACCTCTATCTACCCCTGTATTGGGAATTGCGTGAAGACATTTATTTATTTATTTTATTATTTTGAATAATATGGTAACATTTTCGAGTAGTATGTAAAACCAAATTGTTTAGAATAAAACCAATTTTATAGAATAAAACCATTATGATGAAGATTTTAACTAGAAATCTTCCTCGAAGCTTCACAACCGATGTCGAGTGCTATGTTCTCATTATGCTGTGAGTTATGTAGAGTAGTGTGTTGTCATCAGAGCAGTTCTTGCCATTATATTGGAACGTTACATAAAGATGCCATTGTATGCTTCCAGCTTCGTTACCCGACATGATAGACATTTCGTTTACATTTAGTTGTAAGATTCTTTTAATAATTCTATGAGTCTTCTCTTATTTAATAAAATATACGAACGATTCGATACAATGCGTTATCCACTTAATCTACGTGACAGCAGGCTAAATAAAAAAGTAAAATAAAATAAAGTGTATTTTTAGAGGTAGGGTCTCGATTCTTTTTCAATTTTGTAACATCATATTGTATAAGTAACTTTTGTAATAACTTTTAAATAGTAGCTTTCATCATATTATATTAATAAAGAACTATAACCATATCTTATGAAACATAGTTTCGTTACATAAAGATATAAGTTACATACACGTCGAATTGGTTTTCGAAAATGCGTTTCGCGTGACAAGTTGTCGTGAAAGGTTACCGGCTCGTGTCAAAAGCTTTTGCATAGATCAAGGACCATTCATATAATCAAACACTTTAGGGCACTATAAGAAAATTGAACATTTCAAAAGACATAGTCTTTATTTTTGTATCCAAAACTGTAAGCTGACTATACATTAACTACGAGAAATGGGTTGATTTTGTTTTTCTTTATTTTATTCTTGAAGAAAAGCTTATATTTAATAAAAATATAAATATCTTCACGCAATTCCCAATACAGGGGTAGACAGAGGTCGAGTCTAGACAATTAAGTCCCTTCGACCCACCTTTCACCGAAGATATTTTCGGGACAACGTGACAGGTGGTGAGCCCATCGCCGCCTTTATGTCCAAGCCAACGATATTCGTACATAAGTTTTTGAAAAACTCATTGGTACGAGCCTACCAACTGGGGATCGAACTCGGGTCTATTGACTCGAAATTCCGACCACCCAACCACTCGGCTATCGTGACTTATATTTAATACAAAAAAATAAATTCACTTATAGCTATAAGGGCATTACATGCTACCACGGATATTTAAAAAGAGTTAATCAATACTTGACACAATAATTAGCAAAAAGAAAAGATACTAGAAATATCTAGAGTACTAATACCTAGAATAATATTTAGTGTCATAGAAATGAAAATCGATTTAAACAAAATTTTAAAGATAATTCGCTTATACGACCGAACAAATATTTGATAATTAATGTAAACATGTAAACAATTACATTCCTTATGATTTTTGAGTTAGTACGATTTAAAGTTTTTTAATTAATTATTTTACTTTGACGGATTATTTTATTTCAGTAACTGTACTTTCAATATGTGTTTAATACAAATTCGAAGGAAAGAATTACACAGTTTTGTTTATCATACTAACCCTTTGTTTTAAAATTAAATGCCCTACTTCATATTACATTCAGCCGTCTTATAATTTGATGGATAAAATTTTATTGAAATTCATAAATATGGATAAAATAACGGATTTTTAACACTTATTTTTAATGACGTTGATAAGAGAGTGAATTGACATGTCTGAATTGAATGACAGTCTGGAAAATGCATGTGAAAACATTTACGATACGTATTTAACGATATTTTGAACATACATTAAGCGTATAATGCGTGATATACATAACAGAGACTCGTAGTTAACGAATTAGGAACAATGAGAGAGGCCCATGTTGATTTCGTAACGTACCGTGTATGCTGCATATGTAGTAGTCTAAAAATAGTAATATTTTGCGGCATAGCACGTGTAAACTACGTTTTAGTTTTACGACATTATGACGACCTAAGTAAATCTACTGATAGATATTTAGTTTAGTTTAGATCGATTAGTTGAATTTAGTTGAATTAGTTGAAATAGTTGAAACTCCTAAAGAAATATTAGTTTCGTTTTCTTAGTTACTCCTAAAAAGCATGAATGATCGATAAGGATCGATGTCTCAGTCTTTTAAGACCTGATATAGGTATGAGATATCTATGGGCTAACACCACTTTTTCCACTTTTCCCTGGTCAACTCATCACTTTTCAATGGCCACGGCCATTATTTTGACAAAGTGCATATACGATTTGTAAGAAAGGATTCTTAAAGGTCATATACGCAACTGCATTACATAATCTAAGGCTAATCTCTAACCCAACAGCCTATTTTGATACTTTTCCCGTTTAAAAAATAAAAGTTAGATAGGGTTAGTTACAGTAAGTTAGATAGTTGTGGGTTAACAATTTTCTTATGAATATGAACATTTGTACTCTAGTCACAATTGATTTTATGATAAGAACAATTGATTTTATGTAAGATACATCAGTATCTATTTACCGAACGGGGAATTTTAGAACTGAATGACATATGTAATAGATCAAAAATTATTATCTTCAACTACTATAATATTGCCAATGTCCATGAGTATTGGTAAACATTTAACATCACGTAAGCCAATGGCTTGTGTGTAAATTTTCCCATAAAAAATCGGAACTCGTTTACTGTGTTTCAATATGCTTTCTGCTTACTTCTCTAAGTCACCCTCTGGGAGCATATATTTAATAATAAAAAAATATTGTGTCCCAAAAATATCTTTGGTTAATAAGGTGGTTCGAAAGGACTTATTGTCCAGACGTCTGTCTACCCTTGTATTGGGAATGGCGTGAAGATATTTGTTTATTATTTAAAAAATATTGGAACTTAGTTATTATTAATTATATTCAGTTATTTTAACTAATACAGTTACCCTTTAATATTCAAAAAGTAACTGTAGTAGTTAATATAGACAAATACTCCTAACAGTATCTTTTTTAAATTCTCTCAGTTGATGATAAATTTGGTGTAACCCACACAAAAGTCGCGCCTTATAGGAAGACTGTTTTTTTTTTTTGGTTTTTCGAAGTAACCTTGTAAGGAAAATTACATAAATTATTACAATGGGTTGGTGGTAAGATATATTATTTAGTATCGTTAAAAATAGTACTGAACTAAAATGTTTCATGAAACATTAAATAAAATGTTTCTACAAATACAAAGTTGATAGTCAGTTTAGTCAATTTACGCATAGGATAGTAGACCGATTAACTAACAACAAAGTATGGTTTCTGGGGGAGATATCTAAAACATTACCATTATTAATAGAAATATTGTATTAGAGGTTGGAGAGATATGATGCCAAAAAAATACAATCCCCAAAGAAGTCTCAGGTAGAATATGGTCAAACATAAGTGAGCAATAATATTTATATTTTTTTAGAAATCACGATAGCATCGTTAGAGCTATAAAATTATCGCACAAACGCTATAACTGTTATCTTATCTATGCCTGTCCACGTAATGGTAAGTGTTTTGTACAGTCTGTTATTCTGAAATTACTACAGATAAAGAAAGTTACACATGGTTTTTTAACATGAAAGGGTAGCGCTTTATACTAACCCTAATGACATTTAGACCAATTTCTTATTAATTTTTTTCCAAAATTAACACACAGTTTAATAACAAACAGTTTAATACTTTCGGCCAAGCTTTTTTCAGAGCTTGTGGGGACAGCCCGTCGCCGTTGAAATAAGTTTTTATATTGAAACAAAAAAAAATGTCATAATAAGTTTTTTAATTTTGGTGGTACTATGATTATACGTTTTTATTTCTAACTTGCATTTATTGAACCATAGTGTTTTAACGATGAGAAGAATTAATCGCCTAATGGCTGATGCATGCCACAATGAAAGCAGCAGCATGTAGATAAAGCCAATAAACCGAGGGTGTCGTACGAATGCACTACGATGACGTGCTCTAAACAGTGTAAGGGCTACCTAAATTAAGGAAACATCTACTCTATGATAGGAGTCGTGAGGACGGTAAATACGCTGAGATCCCTTTTTTAATGCTGAGTAGTGAAGTGTATCCAACGAGGGACGCTGGACTAGGGGAAGTCGAATAGAAACCATCATGCGCTGCAAACATATATTTTTTTAATTTTTTTATCGGGTTTCTTTCTAACATGATTATATCAATTCTTAAATCAAAAATTGTTTTGATAAAACGTTTAAGGAAAAAAGGATTTGAGACAATAACACATTTGGAAAACATGATTTGAGACAATTACAAAAATTTTAATAAATGTAGGTGTAATGTAATATGTTGTATACTACATGCAAGATATTGAATTAAGTTCATGGTATGAATTTAAATGTAACGGCTTTTTCCAAAATATATAAATGATAACAGAATTTGAAATTTTATTATTTTGTTTACCATATAATGCTGAATATGATAGATACTGACATATATAAAAATAATGCTAGTAATTAATTAGTTAGTGAAGAATAAAAAACTAAGACAAACATATAAAGGTTAGTACACACCTTAGAATTAAATCGTTGAAATCCAAAGCATACGCGATCGGTTGAAACTTTAATTCAAAAGTTGCGATCACTCCACGTTAATAATATAAAATGTAAATTTTTATGCGTAAAGCACTACATTTCACTTGATTTATATATTATGTGGATATTAATATAACAACACAAGTACACCATATCAATATTACACATAGCGCCGGCACAAAGCGCGCGCCGTACGTTCGCTTGACGTCGCCTTCAGTTTAATACTGACATAACCTCAAAATACCAATACATAGGAGCAGTACGCGCCCGTTATGATATTGTTTTGCTGTCTATACACCGTAAATAGGGTTTCACTATGAAAAGGAACAGGTATACAAGCGTAATGCAAAAAAGAGACATAAATATTTGATAAGAGTGAATAATTGTAGTCAGTGGGCAGGTACCAAATCTTCGAAGAATTCATTTGTGAACGATATCAGCCGAACAAAATTAAGACTGTTAACTTAATAAGTTTTTAAACATTTTTAAGCAGGTATAACATAAAACTGTAATTTATTAATTTCTGTATATAATGACATGTATCATAATATATATAAATATAAACATTAAACCCGGAATTTCAAAAAAATAATAATAAATACAAATATTTTATGTAATTATTCCTTCTCTACTACCTACGTTTAAATAGTTCGTGCATAATTTAACCACAAAATCTAAAAACAGGATATCTACATTGTACAAAAATAATTTAGGAATTTGTAAACGCCACTTGTAAAGTCGGGATCCTTTTATTGTGACGGCACTTGTGTACCTGCTCAACGTCTCCCCGGCCTACTATTTCCTATTTCATAAGAAATCAGTCAACCATAAGCTGTGAATGATTTTAAACAGACTTAAATATAAAATAAAAACTGTTTTAGAACCTGGACGCCATATAACCTAATTTTGAATTTAAAAATAAAGATTCTATACAAGTATATACAAATTTTATATTCATATGTACTGGTAAATATATAATAATACTTAGAATTTAATTAAACAATAATTTGTAAAGTAATCTGTAAGTTAGACAAAGGAGAAATGAAAGTATAGTTTGTCGAGTGTTACATCAAAAACAAAAGCAACTTATTAATAAACTTATTTTATTATATGTTATGAGTTGCCTCTAACTTATTTTAAATGATACTGAGAATGATTCCACTTTCCTACTGGGTAGGTAGAGGTCTAGACAATATCCTTTCGACCAACTTTTCATCAATTTATTTGGGACTACGTGACAGGTGGTGAGCCTATCGGCGTCTTAATGTCTAAATTATAAAGCGCAGATAGGCTCACCACCTGCTAACTGTACAATAAATGTATATATACGTGTATATTTACATAGATTAATATTTATAAATACATTAAAACGTCCATGATTCGAGTACATGTATTCATATTCACCACATCCTAGTTTACCCCTAGCGGGAATAGAACCCGCACTCCTTAGTTTCGAATGTAGGGTAAATACCAACTTGGGTACCAATATGCTCGTCATTTGATAGAATTCTGCCTACCCCAATAAGGAAAATCGCGTGAAGATACTTAAATGAATGATTCATATTTTTTTATTGTTTATAAAACTATTAAGTCACGTGTAAAATTTTCTCATTTTTAACAACTTTGATATTTAATTTCTCGCCATGGCCTACATAAACATATAAGGTGTTTGTCAAGTCCGAAAGCGAGGAGCATGCATAACGCTCGTGGGTCGGCTAGCGGAGCGTGTTTCCTGCGCGCTAGCTCCGAAGGGGCACGTGCACGATGCTTTAAGCGTAAGGTATGTTATACAATCCCCAATACAGTACGTTTAAAATATTTATCACTTCCTCTGCACAATAATTGCTCACTGATTACTGATTAGAACTAAAAGTATAAATATCGTTAAATATCTGTATGCAAAGCGAATATACGTGAACGCAAATTTTAATTTATTTAGTCCTTGTTCGTCAGAAGAAAACTACTTAATCTATATGGTTCAATTGAATTCAAAAACTTTATATGATCAGTTAAATGACCAGGTAGCACTTCATGTTTAAACACACATTACAACTATGTAATCGTACATTGTACAAGGAATATCTTTTTTTAAGCAAAATTTAACCCTAACTGCACGTTTTGGATCTTCAGCAAAAAAATGTTACTCTCGCAATTATATAACAATAGAATATTCACCTGAATTACTTCAGAAATATTTAACACACAAACCCAATCAATACTGGTTACAAGTAGCAACGTCAATAGTGGGAAGACAGCGCTCATTAACTCATATGTTCAGCCTTCTAAGTTTTTCCTTATTTTTAAATTTACATATTAATGGATCTAACATTAGAATGAAAAATTTGGAGCTAGCCCATGAACATCTAGCACCAATTTCGAATGAATTGTTACCGATGTATACCCGAAGAATTGAATAATGAATGAAGATGGAATGCCTCATTGTCCGTAATTACACTGACTCTGTATATTTCTAGCCGTGACACAAAAGATTATGCTATTTATTACGCAATGCTATTTGGCGGTAGATTTTGTTGAAACGATGGAAAAATCTACTAGAAACAAAAGGAAGACTGCTAGGCAGAGGTGTCTTTTGCTGCGCATCAGTAAGGTGGATAATATAGCCAATGTACGATCATCGGTCAATAATTATAATCGAATATTACGATTACGGTTTTCAGCCCTGGTGACAAAGATGAATTGCATCGTAAACCGTAATTTTACAAAATTTTACATTTCTAAATAAAGGAGGAAATTAATTCATTAAAAATAAAACAATGAACGAAATAAATTTTAAGTCATAAAAGAATTATTTGTTAATACTCGTTTTAAAAGTTAAATACACAAAATATTAGGATGTGAAGAACAAAGTGTATGATGTTGTGGTTTCGGAACACGTACTGTTGTAAATGCGTGTTATGTTATTTTACTTGAACCCTAACAGTAGCCATGAAAGGTTCAGTTATATTACGTATACATGAATCACGATTTAATGTTTCTAACGAAGTCTGGGAAGATTTGCCTTGTTTTTGAATGCATAATTATTGTTTTTTTTTTCTGGTTCAAATTGTCAGTGATTCGGTTGGCTGCGCTTTACGGAAGCCGTTAGATTTTAGTGCGTAAACAGTACATTACAATGATACTAACTAATGAATTTAGTTAAAAATTCATTTGAAGATACTTGTACAGAATTAATAAGAGTTGCTATTGAACTAACGCACTCTACTTTATCTATGTAAAGCTAAAATATTATTAAAATATCATCACGTCGTTCCCAATACATGGGTAGACAGAGGTCTAGACAATCAAGTCGTTTCGACCCTCCTTCCACCGATTACAAATATGATTAGAAAAATAATCGGATTTGATATTATTATACAAGCCAATGACAGAACAATAAATATACTTATGCTATGAGTTAAGTTAGTTAAGCTATGAGTTAAGTTTTGAAAAAACTCATTGATTATTCAATCGCCAGGTGATAGGTCTTAATCCTTTCTTGACTCGAATTTCGATCGCTCAAACGCTTGCGAAACGTGAATTTTTATGATTTTGAAGCAAAAAAAGGAAAATAAAAAAACTAAAACATTTTTTAAAGACGTGTAAAGTATGATGTTTGCCACTATGCGCTAAAGAGTGCAACGGACTATTCCCGATTGCTATCTCTACAAAATATAATGTAATACAAGGCTTTAGCTTAGTAGTAGTACATACAGATTGCTACATAACTAAAATTTACATTAACTTAATCCTACTAATGATATTATAAATACGAAAGTTTGTGAGAAAGCCGATATAACAGATATTATGAGCCATAAAAACATTTAAATTAGATACCCTTTGTTACAGTGCATACTTGAGAGTATTTAGCAAATTCATATTTGAATTGATATCCGACTCTCCAAATTGCAAATAAAAATCAAGACATATGCAAATATCAGGTCAAGATGTAAGCAGTACCCGAGAGGTACACGCTTACTTCAATTGCACAACGATGGCGATTGTTTTTCCAACAGTATATAACACTATGTGTTATAGTGGGAGCGAACGCTACATGTGTTAAAACGTCATAGAGGCCGCAAGATGGAGACCCCTGAAGAACTACACAAGTAACACACACACGCTCGACCACCGCATTGGTGGGTCACCAATTTAGGGAAAATTTTTGTTAGCAGCCCGGTCCAATGAGACCGTGGATGAGCAACAAGCACCGACGTAAGTTAATTTTAAGTACGTAACATGGCTACATAAGCCACAAAGGCAGCACTTAAGTTCGAGCGATCAGCGCAACATCAGATGAGTTATAAAGCCATAGCTTGATACTTGTTAAAAATAAGGGGGTTCTTTTACATCTATAGAAGATAAAGACTACCGTTTTCTACCGTGACGATAATTTCAACTTATATTCTGATAATATTATATATATTTTTTTGTTTTCCGGCTACATAAGCCACAAAGGCAGCACTTAAGTTCGAGCGATCAGCGCAACATCAGATGAGTTATAAAGCCATAGCTTGATACTTGTTAAAAATAAGGGGGTTCTTTTACATCTATAGAAGACAAAGACTACCTTTTTCTACCGTGACGATAATTTCAACTTATATTCTGATAATATTATATATATATTTTTTGTTTTCCGGCTACATAAGCCACAAAAGCAGCACTTAAGTTCGAGCGATCAGCGCAACATCAGATGAGTTATAAAGCCATAGCTTGCTACTTGTTAAAAATAATAGAGTATATATATATATATATATATATATATATATATATATATATATATATGAAGTCCCTTGACTTGCCTTCCACCGAAGATATTTTCGGGACAACGTGACAGGTGGTGAGCCCGTCGCCGCCTTTATGTCCTGGTATCGACTGCTAAACTGCTACCTGGGTATCGAACTCGGGTCTCTCGACTCGAAATTCCGACCACCCAACAATTCGGCTATCGTGCCTTTTTTAATAATAGAGTTAGCTATAAATATCTGATATATTTATAGATAATAATCTGTATATAAATATGCAGAAACAACTAAATAATAATTTAAAATTTATTTACTTTTTAATTAATTTATTTTAGTGGCTTTTGTAAACAACATATAATATCTGTAAAATAGCATTTACGAAAAGACTCGAGATATCTTTGCCGGTTTTCGTTGAAAAAGTCTTATTCTGTGAAACAATGTACTTAAATTTTAGCATTCATAAGAGCTAAATGGTAATAAATGTAAAAGACTTTTGTGAATTCGGAAATAAAGAAAATAATAACTGGACTTTTACGACTTGTATTATCCTAGATTATCTCTATTATAAACAAAACAGAACAGAGCGTCCATCCTTTGTACTTTGTTATAAATAAGGGATATTATATTAATAATAGTTAGTTTGATAAAATATTAACAATGTATCAAAAAAGCTGTTTAGAACAAGAACACTTGTGAACGCCGTTCGACAAACATCTTTTCTCAATATTATTTAAGAGAGATTAAAGTAAGAGAATGTCCGCCATGGGTTAGTGGATTTCACCTATCCGTGAAATAATATGACTTTTTTTATTATTATTTCTTATACTTGCAGATTTTCTCACAATGTTGACGACCTCATAGTAAATTCATACCTTTTAATTGCTATTAATTTAATGATGCTCGTGCCGACTTGGAGATTGAACCTTAGTTACTTGTGTAATTCTTGCGAGCTTTTATTTATATATTTATAAATATTTATAAGTCACGATAGCCGAGTGGTTGGGTGGTCGGAATTTCGAGTCAAGAGACCCGAGTTCGATCTCCATGTGGCCGGCTCGTACCAATGAATGGGTTTTTCAAAAACTTATGTACGAATTATGTCGTTGGCTTGGACATGAAGGAGGCGACGGGCTCACCACCCGTCACGTTGTCCCGAAAATATTTTCGGTGGAAGGTGGGTCAAAGGGACTTAAATGTCTAGACTTGACCTCTGTCTACCCCTGTATTGGGAATTCTGTGAAGATATTTATTTAAATTTATTATTTATATAGCACTGACTACGTAGTCATTTGCAAATGAGAAATGACCATGTCAAAACGTGGTTATTTCTCTATCTGCCGGTAGCCGTAGGCATTTATAATTCCTTAGTCGCATCCTACACGCACGAAAGAGATGTTGGTATTATTCTTGCGCCTAAAATTAAACAATAATCAATCATGCATATTCATAATTTTTTAATACACAAAAACAATGAGAATCTTTGTATCAGTGGCGATTAATGATAATATAATCACTTGTAAAGAATATGCGCTGCTGCCAACTGATACAGTACAAAGGTCAGATCACAATGTTCAACCTTGAATTGGAGGCACACCTCTTCTTACATTACAGAACATTATATTTGTACTAGTAAACATTCATCAATTCTATTTGTTACCTATTACATCATCGCCATTCCGTCAACACAATGAAATAAAAATATAAAAATAATAAATATAAATATCTTCACGCAATTCCCAATACAGGGGTAGACAGAGGTCAAGTCTAGACAATTAAGTCCCTTTGACCCACCTTCCACCGAAGATATTTTCGGGACATCCTTTCCCGAAAATTTCAATCATCACCCGAATCATTTGTAAAGGAAATAAAAATATCCTTTACAAATAACAATTTATAATTAATTTACTATAGATATTATTTTTGTGTCGAGGTTTTTTAAAAATAACCATTATAAGTTAATTTTAAGTATGAATTCCTGATTAAAACAGAAACATAAAGAATCGGTGCTCTTTGTGTGATAAAATGTTGGAGCATAATTTTCCATTCGTTACTCAGGGACTCCTTTGTGGAAGTCGCATGTATATACAAAAATACAGTTCCCTTTTTGTCGCGTATTGAATTTGAAACAATAATACACGAGTATCAGCTGTATAACGTGTAACATTTTATAGAAGTAGACTTCACACAAAGTTATATATATATATATATATATATATATATATATATATATATATATATGTATATATATATATATATATATATATATATATATATATATATATATATATATATATATATATATATATATATATATATATATATATATATATATATATATATATATATATATATATATATACGATACAGTTATTTATGTAACTTGTAATTTACAAAGGTTTACTTTTATCAAATGATCGACAGTCAGTGTTACGGATTTTTGTAAATTATGTTGTCGTTGAATAGTCACGATAGCCGAGTGGTTTGGTGGTCGGAATTGAGAGTCGACTTCGATCCTCAGGTGGCAGGCTCATACATATGGGTTTTTCAAAAAAAAAAAACATATGTAAGAATTATATCGTTGGCTTGGACATAAAGATGTCGACGGGCTCACCACCAGTCACGTTGTCCCGAAAATATCTTCGGTGGAAGGTGGGTCGGAGGGACTTAATTATCTAGACTAGACCTCTGTCTACCATTGTATTGGGAATTACGTGAAGATATTTATTTATATTGTTCATTGTAATAAACATGATAAACAGTCTTGCAAAAAATAAACTACTAGAATTTACAATCAGTATAACAATCGATGTACATAAAAATATTTCCTTCGTAGGGCGATACAGTCATTGAAACGTGTGTGAATGTTGGCACTTAGGGACTTCCTACATGAGTTTTCCATTAGGGACCTAGATTTTTACTTTGTTTTAGATTTCAATTTTAATTTTATGCAGTAGGCCCTTTTCTAATACAGGGTTAAATCTTCGGAAACAATACTTTAAGGTAAGTAATAATATTAGGTTGAGGGTTGAATTTCTCTGAATAATAATTAATATATAACTTTTTATGCATAATTACATTTTACTGCAGTCAAATGGCTAAATAAAATAGAAATATTAAAGATTGTTATTTTTTTTATAAATAAATAAAATAAAAGTCACGATAGCCGAGTGGATGGGTGGTCGGAATTTCGAGTCGAGAACAATGGGTTTTTCAAAAACTTATGTACGAATTATATCGTTGGTTTGGACATAAAAACGGCGACGTGCTCACCAACTGTCACGTTATCCTGAAAATATCTTCGGTGGAAGGTGGGCCGAAGGGACAATTGTCTAGACTAGACCTGTCTACCCCTGTAATGGGAATTGCGTGAAGATATTTTTTTTATAAAATAATAATAATTTTGAAAATAATTAGATATGTGTATTTATAGTAATTTATTTCTGATAATTTACTTTATCGTTATGTTATTATTTCATTTCATGAAATAGTGCATACGGCTAAATATAGTAAAACATTGCAAAAAGTGTTTATTAACTGTCTCATCTAAACACGCATATCATAAGAAATTAAAACAAAATGGATAGTCTTACATATCGTTAAGTATCATTCACAGACACCGATGGCATTAGGGGCATTCCAAGTTCAAGTGAGTGAACAAAGCCGGCACGACTCTCACAATGGTATACAGTGTCAATGGTATACGGTGCCTGGGAACCAGTCACCAGCGGTTACCACTTGAACGCGATGCGACGGTACCGCGTCAAGTGCCGTAATCATTGCTACCAATACAAATTCTCACATTCTTGCCCGCATCGTGACACGATGTGGAAAGTAACTTTGAATAAAAATTAAAATTTTAATAATATTTGCCGGCACATTATTAATATTATAAGTACATTTTTATTAGTCTCCGTCCATTTGACAACTACTAACTATTCTACTACTACTGCTGAACTTAAAACGAGTAGGTGCAACATATTTTGAAATAGATTATTGACATGATTTTATTTCAACGACGTTTATATTTTTAAAAGAAAAAATCTTACGGAGATCCTTGCAGAGAATATTTAAATAATAATAATATATATATATATATATATATATATATATATATATATATATATATATATATATATATATATATATATATATATATATATATATATATATATATATATATATATATATATATATATATATATATATATATATATATATATATATATATATATATATATATATATATATATATATATATATATATATATATATATATATATATATATATATATATATATATATATATATATATATATATATATATATATATATATATATATATATATATATATATATATATATATATATATATATATATATATATATATATATATATATATATATATATATATATATATATATATATATATATATATATATATATATATATATATATATATATATATATATATATATATATATATATATATATATATATATATATATATATATATATATATATATATATATATATATATATATATATATATATATATATATATATATATATATATATATATATATATATATATATATATATATATATATATATATATATATATATATATATATATATATATATATATATATATATATATATATATATATATATATATATATATATATATATATATATATATATATATATATATATATATATATATATATATATATATATATATATATATATATATATATATATATATATATATATATATATATATATATATATATATATATATATATATATATATATATATATATATATATATATATATATATATATATATATATATATATATATATATATATATATATATATATATATATATATATATATATATATATATATATATATATATATATATATATATATATATATATATATATATATATATATATATATATATATATATATATATATATATATATATATATATATATATATATATATATATATATATATATATATATATATATATATACGATACAGTTATTTATGTAACTTGTAATTTACAAGGTTTACTTTTATCAAATGATCGACAGTCAGTGTTACGGATTTTTGTAAATTATGTTGTCGTTGAATAGTCACGATAGCCGAGTGGATGGGTGGTCGGAATTGAGAGTCGACTTCGATCCTCAGGTGGCAGGCTCATACATATGGGTTTTCAAAAAAAAAAAAACATATGTAAGAATTATATCGTTGGTTTGGACATAAAAACGGCGACGTGCTCACCAACTGTCACGTTATCCTGAAAATATCTTCGGTGGAAGGTGGGCCGAAGGGACAATTGTCTAGACTGAACCTGTCTACCCCTGTAATGGGAATTGCGTGAAGATATTTATTTATATTGTTCATTGTAATAAACATGATAAACAGTCTTGCAAAAAATAAACTACTAGAATTTACAATCAGTATAACAATCGATGTACATAAAAATATTTCCTTCGTAGGGCGATACAGTCATTGAAACGTGTGTGAATGTTGGCACTTAGGGACTTCCTACATGAGTTTTCCATTAGGGACCTAGATTTTTACTTTGTTTTAGATTTCAATTTTAATTTTATGCAGTAGGCCCTTTTCTAATACAGGGTTAAATCTTCGGAAACAATACTTTAAGGTAAGTAATAATATTAGGTTGAGGGTTGAATTTCTCTGAATAATAATTAATATATAACTTTTTATGCATAATTACATTTTACTGCAGTCAAATGGCTAAATAAAATAGAAATATTAAAGATTGTTATTTTTTTTATAAATAAATAAAATAAAAGTCACGATAGCCGAGTGGATGGGTGGTCAGATTTCGAGTCGAGAACAATGGGTTTTCAAAAACTTATGTACGAATTATATCGTTGGTTTGGACATAAGAAACGGCGACGATGCTCATAACTGTCACGTTATCCTGAAAATATCTTCGGTGGAAGGTGGGCCGAAGGGACAATTGTCTAGACTAGACCTGTCTACCCCTGTAATGGGAATTGCGTGAAGATATTTTTTTAATAAAATAATAATAATTTTGTAAATAATTAGATATGTGTATTTATAGTAATTTATTTCTGATAATTTACTTTATCGTTATGTTATTATTTCATTTCATGAAATAGTGCATACGGCTAAATATAGTAAAACATTGCAAAAAGTGTTTATTAACTGTCTCATCTAAACACGCATATCATAAGAAATTAAAACAAAATGGATAGTCTTACATATCGTTAAGTATCATTCACAGACACCGATGGCATTAGGGGCATTCCAAGTTCAAGTGAGTGAACAAAGCCGGCACGACTCTCACAATGGTATACAGTGTCAATGGTATACGGTGCCTGGGAACCAGTCACCAGCGGTTACCACTTGAACGCGATGCGACGGTACCGCGTCAAGTGCCGTAATCATTGCTACCAATACAAATTCTCACATTCTTGCCCGCATCGTGACACGATGTGGAAAGTAACTTTGAATAAAAATTAAAATTTTAATAATATTTGCCGGCACATTATTAATATTATAAGTACATTTTTGTTAGTCTCCGTCCATTTGACAACTACTAACTATTCTACTACTACTGCTGAACTTAAAACGAGTAGGTGCAACATATTTTGAAATAAATTATTGACATGATTGTATTTCAACGACGTTTATATTTTTAAAAAGAAAAAATCTTACGGGGATCCTTGCAGAGAATATTTAAATAATGAAATTAAAATAGCGAAATGAGATTTCAAATTTTAATATATGTAATTTTCTCACAATGTAATAAGTGCTGACTTTTTAGTATACATTTGGCGTCGCTATTAACACGCCATCGAGATATATGCCATACAATGGTATATATCTATGTTCACTTATATGTTAGTATGTAATAAATTTAGAAATTATCAGATTAATATTACACATTTTATAAGATTCCGAAATTCATATTATTTCTGATTCTTTTATATATGTCGTTACTATAAAACTATATTATTTGTTTCCAAACACTGAACATTTTGTTCATTTGTGTTGCATTAATGCATGAACCGTAGTTACAGTGCAGCCCTTTATGACTCACTGGTCGATAAACTCCTTCAATTCGCTCTTCGTCACTGTCTCGTGTTTGGCATTTTAAATAAGTTCAGCCCAATGCAAATGAATACAAATCATGCCATATGGGTTTCTGAAAGCCTTTAAATAACATTAAAAATAAAACGGGAAAAATCCCGTAACCACGGTTGCTGTAAAGCATCCGAAACGTCGGGAAATAAAAATAGTTTGTAAAAACTAATTAAAAACACGATAAAATCCGAAAATCGTATTATTTTAAATGTATAGTATTCGCGTAAATACAAAAATTCATTAGCCTTTAAATAAGACAATGACTTCAGTACTAAATTAATAAAAATGTTAAACGTATCTCATCAAGGTATTTGAGTTATGTAATGTTGTAGATGCGCTTGAAAAGATTTTAAACGATTATTTACTCATTCGTTAAGTTTTAGTTGGGTTTAGTTAGAAGACTCTATTGAATGTTCAATACACACACCGGCTGTCCGCAGTTTCGCTGCAGCAGTTTCACTAATAGTGAGTCAGTAGAAATTTTAAAACATATTAAAGATGGATAGTCACGATATACGAGGTGGTAGGGTAATTGGAATTCGAGTTTAAAAACTACTGTTACAAATTTTCAAAAGAAAATAATACTTCACCGGCTTATCGTAGTACAAGAACATATACCGCTCTTATATCGTCTCCGAAAGCCATGACGATTTTTCTTACAAAACTGTAATCGCACTGATATATAGATTTGCAACAGATGTATATTGCCTTTTTAAAATAATAATAATAATAATAATAATGCTTTATTCTTTAACCAATAATACAAATACAAAATGAAATAGGGCAGAGATCTTCTTTTAAGCAAAAACCTGTGTCAGAAGATCTCGCTCTTCCATACCATGGTTACAAACTTGGTTCATAACAAACTTGGTTCAAAATCTTACAGCCCAACTTTCTGTCATTCATCTAAATAAGTTACAGTATGGATATTAAAAAAAAAAGAAACTAATATATACAAAACTAGTCTATTTGCCTAAGCTGCGCATGTATGTGTGTGTGTGTGTGAGTGTGTGTGCGTGTGCGTGTGCGTGTGCGTGTGCGTGTGCGTGCGTGTGCGTGCGTGTGCGTGTGCGTGTGCGTGCGTGTGCGTGTGCGTGCGTGTGCGTGTGCGTGTGCGTGTGCGTGCGTGTGCGTGTGCGTGCGTGTGCGTGCGTGTGCGTGTGCGTGTGCGTGTGCGTGTGCGTGTGCGTGTGCGTGTGTGTGTGTGTGTGTGTGTGTGTGTGTGTGTGTGTTTGTGATAGAGAAGGAGAGAGAGTGTTAAAATACCAGTACTTATCTCAATTTCTATTCCGCAAAAGAAGTTCTGTATACATTAAGTTCATTATAATTTATAATTTTTAACCATTTTATTAATAATTGTTTACATTTATGCTGGTTACTTCTGTAAATGCTCAGTTTTGTGTTGATTATGTTATATAGCTGACTTGATAGATTGTTATACTGGCTACTAGCAAATGATGTATTTATCTTCTGTGTAATGACTACTACGCCTTTCCTTCTTGTTTCTATGGCAGTTGGATCACAGGGTGTATTTTTGTGCCTCTTTAAAGTTGTGTGCAGTATGTATAATTTTCTAACTGTCAGAACGTCACACATTTTATATAAGCTTTCGGTAGGAAATCTGAAAGGCGTACATGACCTTTAATTACGCGCGCTGTGCTCTTTCTATCTCTAAGAACTTTGTTTTTAGCATACCACCCCAGATTGGAATGCAGTATGTGAGAATAGGCTGTGCCAAAGCGATATAAATTTTGTCAAGAAGATATTTGGTAGCTACATGTCTAAGTTTTTTGAAGATCCATATAAGTTTTCTAATTCTTGAGGTAACCATTTCTATATGTGAGTGCCAAGTAAGCCGTTGGTCAATCATTACTCCAAGGTACTTTGTCGAAGATAGCCTATTAATTGATAAACAGTTATCATGATTACTTCCGTTGAAACATTTATGTATTCTTATGTCAAAGTCTGTGTGGGGTTGGGTTTTATTATTGATGGTAAAACACGTATAACTTGTTTTTTGTACATTAAGAGTGAGTAAATTCTTTTTAAACCAAGCAGTTATGCAAGCTAATCCTTCTTCAACATTATTACGGACACCTTCCCACGAATTACCGTTAAACAAAACTACCGTGTCATCTGCATAAGAAAGAATTTGGCCCCCCCCCCCGCAATCCGCAAATCACATAGATTATTAATATAAATTAAAAATAGGGTTGGGCCCAAAACACTACCCTGTGGGACACCATATGATATAATTGAGTCATTACTTATATATTGACCAATTTTAACTTTTTGTTTCCTTTCAATCAAGTAGTCCTTCAGCAATTCCAAAGGAGTCCCTACAACACCAATATTTTCTAATTTTTGTACTAGAATCGGTAATGAGACAGTGTCAAAGGCTTTCTTCAAGTCCAAAAACACAGCTAGACATTTTTTCCCTTTATGTAATTGATCAGTTATTATCGAGCTAAGAGACATTATTGCATCTTCCGTAGATTTGTCTTGTCTAAACCCAAATTGAAAATCGGAGAGTATTTTATATTTGTCAATAAAATTCATTAATCTTTTATTGATTAATTTTTCAATTATTTTTGAGATACAGGGTAGGATGGATATTGGTCTGTAATTACTCACTTCATTCTTGTTACCGTTTTTGTATACTGGTATAATAATGGATTGCTTTAATAGTAACGGGAAAACCCCCTTATTAAAGCAGAGATTAGCCAAGTGACTTATTACAGGTGCCAGTTCGTTCACAGCTAAATTAATAAACCTAGTAGGGATGCTATCCCATCCAGGGCACTATCTGATTTCATTGACAAGATAATGTCATGCACTTCATCGTATCCGTCTGTAATAAAACAAACGAGTTTGGCTACTTTTACATTACGAATACTTTTATTCATTGTACTTTGCACTGTATGCCATACTTTTTCAGCTAGATTTTTCCTATGTTAGTAAAATAATTATTAACATAGTTGATGGACTCGTCGTGAGATGCTTTAACTTTGAGGAAGTACTGAATTGTCAGTTTTAATTTGCTTTAGATCAGTGATATTTTTAATGTTGTTCCACAGACTTTTAGAATTTCCGATCGACGACGCCAACTGCTGTCTTTAATTTTTATATTTTAATATCTTTATCAAATTATTACAAAAATTGCGATATCTCTTGTAACTTATTAAAGTATATCATTATAAGGATCAAAACGTAGTCTTTTTGCATTTGTTCCTATTTCGTATACATTTAGTATGCCTGGAGTGGATTACTCAGGCATACTAAGGTACTCTCTTTACGTTATTTTTAGATTTGTTTAGTTATTGTATATTCCTGCAGTGAGTCATTTATTTATTAATTAGCATTTCAGTAACAGTATTGGGATTATCACAAAAAGTATTTCTAGGGTTTTGTTCTTTAAACTATTTGAGAGCCTGTACATAGTGTTGCCAGTTTGGTTTATACAGTTTTCTTTATGATCACACTAGTTAGGGTTAACAATATCATGTAGTGATCAGTGATCGTTGTACTAAGCACTGCAATTTTGCCATGTCCAAATAATGAAATTAAAATAGCGAAATGAGATTTCAAATTTTAATATATGTAATTTTCTCACAATGATAAGTGCTGACATTTTAGTATACATTTGGCGTCGCTATTACCACGCCATCGAGATATATGCCATACAATGGTATATATCTATGTTCACTTATATGTTAGTATGTAATAAATTTAGAAATTATCAGATTATTAATATTATACATTTTATAAGATTTCGAAATTCATATTATTTTGGATTTTTTATATATGTAGTTAATAAAATTATATTATTTGTTTCAAACACTGAACATTTTGTACATTTGTGTTGTACACGTAATGAACCGTAGTTACAGTGCAGCCTTTATGACTCACTGGTCGATAAACTCTTCTCAATTCGCTCTTCGTCACTGTCTCGTGTTTGTATTTTAAATAAGTTCAGCCCAAATTTCAAATGAATACAAATCATGCCATATGGGTTTCTGAAAGCCTTTAAATAACATTAAAAATAAACGGAAAATCCTGTAATCGGTTGCTGTAAAGCATCCGAAACGTCGGGAAATAAAAAATAGTTTGTAAAAACTAATTAAAAACACGATAAAATCCGAAAATCGTTTTATTTTAAATGTATAGTATTCGCGTAAATACAAGTGAATTCACTAGCCTTAAATAAGACAATGACTTCAGTACTAAATTAATAAACCTAGTAGGGATGCTATCCCATCCAGGAGCACTATCTGATTTCATTGACAAGATAATGTCATGCACTTCTATCGTATCCGTCTGTAATAAAACAAACGAGTTTGACTGCTTTTTTACATTACAAATACTTTTATTCATTGTCGCTGCATAGCCTTCTGCCATACTTTTTTCAGCTAGATTTTTTCCTATGTTAGTAAAATAATTATTAACATAGTTGATGGACTCGTCGTGAGATGCTTTAACTTTGAGAAGTACTGAATTGTCAGTTTTAATTTGCTTTAGATCAGTGATATTTTTAATGTTGTTCCACAGACTTTTAGAATTTCCGATCGACGACGCCAACTGCTGTCTTTAATTTTTATATTTTAATATCTTTATCAAATTATTACAAAAATTGCGATATCTCTTGTAACTTATTAAAAGTATATCATTATAAGGATCAAAACGTAGTCTTTTTTGCATTTTGTTCCTATTTCGTATACATTTTAGTATGCCTGGAGTGGATTACTCCAGGCATACTAAAAGGTTATATAACACGTTTATTTTTTGGAATTTGTTTAGTTATTGTATATTCCTGCAGTGAGTCATTTATTTTATTAATTAGCATTTCAGTAACAGTATTGGGATTATCACAAAAAAGTATTTCTGGGAGGTTTTGTTCTTTAAACTATTTAGAGCCTGTACACCGGTACTTTCTGATTTGGTTTTTATACAGTTTTCTTTTATGACTCAATTAGTTAGGTTAATAATATCATGTAGTGATCAGTGATCGTTGTACTCAAGTACCGTAATTTTTGCCATGTCCAAATAATGAAATTAAATAAAGGAAATGAGATTTCCAAATTTCAATATGTAATTTTCTCACAATGATAAGTGCTGACATTTTAGTATACATTTGGCGTCGCTATTACCACGCCATCGAGATATATGCCATACAATGGTATATATCTATGTTCACTTATATGTTAGTATGTAATAAATTTAGAAATTATCAGATTAATATTACACATTTTATAAGATTTCGAAATTCATATTATTTTGGATTTTTTATATATGTAGTTACAATAAAACTATATTATTTGTTTCAAACACTGAACATTTTGTACATTTGTGTTGTACACGTAATGAACCGTAGTTACAGTGCAGCCCTTTATGACTCACTGGTCGATAAACTCCTTCAATTCGCTCTTCGTCACTGTCTCGTGTTTGTATTTTAAATAAGTTCAGCCCAAATTTCAAATGAATACAAATCATGCCATATGGGTTTCTGAAAGCCTTTAAATAACATTAAAAATAAACGGAAAATCCTGTAATCGGTTGCTGTAAAGCATCCGAAATTGTCGGGAAATAAAAAATAGTTTGTAAAAACTAATTAAAAACACGATAAAATCCGAAAATCGTTTTATTTTAAATGTATAGTATTCGCGTAAATACAAGTGAATTCACTAGCCTTAAATAAGACAATGACTTCAGTACTAAATTAATAAAATGTTAAACGTATCTCATCAAGGTATTTGAGTTATGTAATGTTGTAGATGCGCTTGAAAAGATTTTAAACGATTATTTACTCATTCGTTAAGTTTTAGTTGGGTTTAGTTAGAAGACTCTATTGAATGTTGCATACACACACCGGCTGTCCGCAGTTTCGCTGCAGCAGTTTCACTAATATTGAGTCAGTAGGAAATTTTAAAAACATATTAAAGATGGATAGTCACGATATACGAGTGGTAGGGTAATTGGAATTCGAGTTTAAAAACTACTGTTACAAATTTTCAAAAGAAAATAATACTTCACCGGCTTATCGTAGTACAAGAACATATACCGCTCTTATATCGTCTCCAGCCATGACGATTTTTCTTACAAAACTGTAATCGCACTGATATATAGATTTGCAACAGATGTATATTGCCTTTTTAAAATAATACCTTAAAGGTGATAAGTCCATTATTTTCAATAACTACGTAGGAATTTGGACGATTCGCATTAGTTGGGTTTAGTTAGAAGACTCTATTGAATGTTGCATACACACACCGGCTGTCCGCAGTTTCGCTGCAGCAGTTTCACTAATATTGAGTCAGTAGGAAATTTTAAAAACATATTAAAGATGGATAGTCACGAAAGACGAGTGGTAGGGTGATTGGAATTCGAGTTTAAAAAACTACTGTTACAAATTTTCAAAAAGTAAATAATACTTCACCGGCTTATCGTAGTACAAGAACATATACCGCTCTTATATCCTCTCCGAAAGCCATGACGATTTTTTCTTACAAAACTGTAATCGCACTGATATATAGATTTGCAACAGATGTATATTGCCTTTTTAAAATAATACCTTAAAGGTGATCAGTCCATTATTTTTCAATAACTACGTAGGAATTCGGACGATTCGCATTAGTTGGGTTATAATTAAAGTGGGTGTTGTATTAAATTGTTAACTAACTTTCACTATCACGGTTTTGTTGTCACGCAGCTAGACCGGACGCAGTTTCTGGACCATAAAGGACTTAATGTTACTTATAGTTAGTCATTGTTCTCGGCGCTAAATTTCGTAAGTCTGAAATTACGTAAACTGCAGCTCAATAGATACGTTGCGTCAATGCGGTTACTTATCTTTTGGCGTTACTATAAAACGTCAGGAAATAAAAATAGTTTGTAAAACTAATTAAAACACGATAAAATCCGAAAATCGTATTATTTTAAATGTATAGTATTCGCGTAAATACAAAAATTCATTAGCCTTTAAATAAGACAATGACTTCAGTACTAAATTAATAAAAATGTTAAACGTATCTCATCAAGGTATTTGAGTTATGTAATGTTGTAGATGCGCTTGAAAAGATTTTAAACGATTATTTACTCATTCGTTAAGTTTTAGTTGGGTTTAGTTAGAAGACTCTATTGAATGTTCAATACACACACCGGCTGTCCGCAGTTTCGCTGCAGCAGTTTCACTAATAGTGAGTCAGTAGGACATTTTAAAAGCATATTTAAAGATGGATAGTCACGAAAGACGAGTGGTAGGGTGATTGGAATTCGAGTTTAAAAAACTACTGTTACAAATTTTCAAAAAGAAAATAATACTTCACCGGCTTATCGTAGTACAAGAACATATACCGCTCTTATATCGTCTCCGAAAGCCATGACGATTTTTTCTTACAAAACTGTAATCGCACTGATATATAGATTTGCAACAGATGTATTTTGCCTTTTTAAAATAATACCTTAAAGGTGATCAGTCCATTATTTTTCAATAACTACGTAGGAATTCGGACGATTCGCATTAGTTGGGTTATAATTAAAGTGGGTGTTGTATTAAATTGTTAACTAACTTTCACTATCACGGTTTTGTTGTCACACAGCTAGACCGGACGTAGTTTCTGGACCATAAAGGACTTAATGTTACTTATAGTTAGTCATTGTTCTCGGCGTTAAATTTCGTAAGCCTGAAATTACGTAAACTGCAGCTCAATAGATACGTTGCGTCAATGCGGTTACTTATCTTTTGGCGTTACTATAAAACGTCAGGAAATAAAAATAGTTTGTAAAACTAATTAAAAACACGATAAAATCCGAAAATCGTTTTATTTTAAATGTATAGTATTCGCGTAAATACAAGAATTCATTAGCCTTTAAATAAGACAATGACTTCCGTACTAAATTAATAAAAATGTTAAACGTATCTCATGAAGGTATTTGAGTTATGTAATATTGTAGATGCGCTTGAAAAGATTTTAAACGATTATTTACTCATTCGTTAAGTTTTAGTTGGGTTTAGTTAGAAGACTCTATTGAATGTTGCATACACACACCGGCTGTCCGCAGTTTCGCTGCAGCAGTTTCACTAATATTGAGTCAGTAGGAAATTTTAAAAACATATTAAAGATGGATAGTCACGATAGACGAGTGGCAGGGTGATTGGAATTCGAGTTTAAAAAACTACTGTTACAAATTTTCAAAAAGTAAATAATACTTCACCGGCTTATCGTAGTACAAGAACATATACCGCTCTTATATCCTCTCCGAAAGCCATGACGATTTTTTCTTACAAAACTGTAATCGCACTGATATATAGATTTGCAACAGATGTATATTGCCTTTTTAAAATAATACCTTAAAGGTGATCAGTCCATTATTTTTCAATAACTACGTAGGAATTCGGACGATTCGCATTAGTTGGGTTATAATTAAAGTGGGTGTTGTATTAAATTGTTAACTAACTTTCACTATCACGGTTTTGTTGTCACACAGCTAGACCGGACGTAGTTTCTGGACCATAAAGGACTTAATGTTACTTATAGTTAGTCATTGTTCTCGGCGTTAAATTTCGTAAGTCTGAAATTACGTAACCTGCAGCTCAATAGATACGTTGCGTCAATGCGGTTACTTATCTTTTGGCGTTACTATAAAACGTCAGGAAGGATACGCATGAGTAAAACAAATTGACAATAACAATTACTGGTTTATGTATCCTGTACATAAACCAGTAATTGTTATTGTTTCAGGTGAACTTTAATGATTGATTACCCGATTTTTATTAGGATATTGTTTTCACGTACAATAGACAGAATTAGACAACTTTTTGGTTTTAAATTATCCAAATAACTAAAATAAATTTAGATATATAATCTTTACACAAATTCTGAACGCTGGGGTGAGTAGGTTAAATACTTTTGACCCGCTTTCCTCAGAAGTTTATTTGGGAGAGCCAGTGGTGAGCCTATCGCTCTATCTTAGCGTCCAAGCAAACCGCACAATATATAATTACATACATATTTATATTTACAAATATACATATGTACTTGTACTAATACATGATTTGAGTACAAAAATTAATTTTCGTCATAGAAATGTTTTGCCTCAACAGGATTCGAAACCTTCTTCATTGCTTGATTCTACTTCGACTTAATAGCAATTTTTTTTCTCTAACGTGTATTTTCACGTAGTTAATTTTATTTACGATCTGGTCTAAGGGCCTCGCTCAATAGGGTTTTCCATAACTTCTACGTTTAGCAAGAGGATTGGCGATTGCAGTACTAGATAACGTGCATATTAGACGAAGGTTAAAATAATTAATTTTCCTAAAGCATAATATACTCTATAGTAGAATACTAGAAATAATATATATCCTCACAACATTCTTAATATTGGGGAACACTGAGGTCTAGATGATTAAGTCCTTTCGACCCAAATGTACGACAGCCACGGTGGGGAGTCTGTCGCAATCCTTATGTCGAAGCCAACGTCATAAATAGTACATAAATTTTGAAAAACTCATTGGTACAAGCTTACCTGGGGATCGAATTAGGGTCTTTTGCCTCGAATTCCGATCACTCAATCACTGGGCTATCGTGACTGTTACGATATTATATTATACCTGTCAGGTATATGGCAGGTAAAAATGTAGTTAAGTTTTAAGAGGACCAGTCAAATTATATCCTGTTATACGACACAAGCTAGATTCTTTCATCAAATATCTAAAGAATGTCTGTATAATTAATATAAAATAAGAATTAAATTAGGACAAGTTTAGTTCAATACCTTGACTAAGTAAATGCTAATGCACCGTCGACCGTGTTGTCAAATATCCATTCTATTTACTTTCAATTCTGGTCACGACTTTAAATATATAAATTAAACTAGTTAACAATAGCTCAGGAAGTTTGATGTGTTCATTATTTTTTTGTGCGAACCGTGTTGTTGATCGAAGTCGAATCGAATGATTGGGTGAACGAAATTCAGTCAAAAGAGTTCAATCTCCAAGCGGTAGGATGGTACTGAGAGTTTTTCAAAAATGTGTACGATATAGATCGTTGGCTTGGACATATAGACGAAGATAGGTGACCGTGTGATGTCCCAAAATAAGCTCCGGAGAAATGTGGGTCGAAAGAACTAAACTATTTAGAACTTTGACTTCTGGTCATGGCTTTTGCCCTGTATTGGAAAAAGCGAGAAGATAATTTCTTTAAAGATCTACTTAAACAACCCATTTTTTTGTAAAGGGCTATGTTTTTCTTAGTGATAGAATCCGCAAGGAAGACGTCTGCAGCAAAATTATGGTATCCAACATAGCAGTATAGATCAATGCGCTGAGGTGGCTATAAGTCGGCCACACAGTCGACGAACTGATGACCGTTCAGGAAAAATAATTCGTTTAGGCAAATGCAGTGTAGGAAGACCCACACAAGATGCTTATCCTACGCATCATTTCTGATTCATCTTACTTGCTAAACTGGTAAATCTGACCGCCAAATCGGCACCAACCGGTGATATCTATATACTTACATTAATTTATAATCAGTTATGATAGACTAGAGATTTCGAGTCACTCGAAGCTGTCAGTGACTCGAAATCACATCAGTAAGTAGTTACTGCACTTCAGTAGCTTCTGTCATCAGCTCAGCATTCTTGTATAAATCATAGACGCATAATGAGTTTGCTACAGCACAACATTAGCACACTGTAGCTATTGAAATGTGCAAATTAGCTATTGAAAAATGTCAACAATTTCAAATATATGATCTAATATCTCCATTTATAATTTAATGATTAAAAAAAATTACAAATATTAAAAAGGGCAATTTATAAATTTTTGTGTTTACTTTTCGTAGCGAAAAATGACTCTACGTCTGATTAGACATTAATCATCGATCTCGACTCAGCTGTACAGAAGAGATAAGGCGTTTTAATTAGTTTTTAACTGTACTAAATTGTCTTTTGTTTTGAACGTTAATGTCGACTAAAATTAATAATATGTATAAGTTTCTTATAGCAAAATGTTAATTATTTGTAACAGTTATGTCTGAAATGATGAATAATGAAACAAATTTATACATATACTCATGCTATTCCCAATACTGGTGTAAAAAGGGGTACAGACAATTATGGCTTTTCGACCCATATTTGTACTGTTGGAGATATGTTTGCATAGATAAATATTCGAGTACAATATCTTCACGCCATTCTTAATACAGAATGTAAACAATAGAGTAGTCAGAGGTCTAAATAATTAAGTACTTTCACCGAAGAGTTTTCGGGACAACGTGGCTATATTCCTCATAAAAATGTTTGCGAAAAAAGAGTTGTAATAAAAGAAAGAAAGATTTTAATTGAGAATGAGATTCCTACGAACAATGAAGTCTTATTTTATCCTAGTCTAAGGAACTAGGAAGACCAGAGCACGCTTATACTCTTTTAGTACTGCTATAATATTTACATATGTACCTACCGTTACAGTACCAATAAAATAGCTTTGTGTTATAAAAGTGTGTGTTATAAAAAGTACCATAAGTTTCTGTCACGTATTCAGCACATTTTCGATGTTACCTTTTCGACTTTTAAATATTTTTAATTCTACTGTTGTAGGATATCAGTTTATAGGATATAGGTTTATCAGTGGTAGAGCCACGCCAGCTTTTGTTGTTGCATGAATGGGCCGGATCGACCGGGGAAGTACCACGACCTCACAGAATACCGGCGTGAAGTAGAAGTCTACTTCACGCCGGAAGGGGGGAGGGGGAGAACTCTAAGGCGGGCAACGTGTTCATCTGCTATGCCTCTGGTATTGCAGGTGTTCATGGGCGGCGGTAATCACTTACCATCACGTGAGCCACCTGCTCGTTTGCCTCCCTTTTCTATAATAATAAGGAAACTTATTATATTTATTTCAACAGTAACATTTATTAGTCATATCTCCACTATACCCTATTTCGTATGCTCAATGGAATACAAATACGTTACGTATGACTAATACCGAAGTACCTAACTCTGGAATTCATGTTTCATTAGCGAATAAAGCAAACGGACTGTGTTTTTTAATTGTATAATTTATATTCTAAAATTTAAAAATTGTAGAAGTGACATTTGTTTTACAGCTGTATCTTCACGCAAATTCATGTATTGAAGTAGGCAAAATTTTAAACAACATCCTATCGACCCACTTCACCGATGCTTATTTTGGACAATATAACAGGTGGCCAGCTCAATGTCTTGATATCTAAGCTATCGTTGCAATATATTTATTTATACATAAATATATTTACTAACATGAATATTTATTAATAAACATAAAAGTAGTAGTCATCGAGCCGAGCCACCAACAAAGCGGAGGCGTTGTGTGATTGGAATTCGAGTCTAGAGACTCGAGTTCAATTCCTAGGTGGTAAGCTCGTACCAATTGGTTTTTGTATTTATTGGTACAATTATTGGTAAGTCGAAAAGACTTAATTGTACCCCAGTATTGGGAATGGTGCGAAGATAATTTTTTTATATAAACATTCATGACTCGAGTGCAAAAATATTTATCACATAATGTTTGCCCTGAGCGGGATTCTAACCCTTAACCTCTTCGAAGACTTTCTTAGTTTAAACTTCGTTTAAAGCTGTTGCTTAAAATTAAGAGTTAATATCAAAAAAAGAAAAGAAAGAAATAGGAATAACAGATTTTTTAAAATATTTATTTATTAATTTAATTTAATAAATAATTATTGAAAATAATAAGTTATCATGTATTTTATTATTTTTTTATGATATGTATATATAAGTATATAATGAATATATTATAAGTAAAAAAGAAAACGGATAAAACTATCAAAATTATCGATTACGCCATCTCTCCAAAGCTCTTTCATTACGTCGCTTTCATCTTATCAAGTCAACCTGAATTTGTAATTCTTATAATAATTTGCGAAGTAAAGCAAACATTCTCTCACAGATGGCGCTTTATTTATTTCTGAATTTAAGTTGTAGATGGCGGTAGAAACAACGACCCAAGGATTTTATTAAGAAGCTTACGATCTCTACATCAACAAGCTTTTATTTGTTAATGTTACGGATAATTAAAATTGAGATTACATTGGGCAGATTTTAAATTATACGGTAATTAAAATAGAGTTTGTGTTGTTTATTAGAACATCAGGTTTACTTGGAGTCTGGAATTATGAACGCGGGAGCAACGCGCGGGAGCGACCGCCACCGCTCAGCCGGCAGCGGCACGGCAGTACAAACTTGTTCGCCGCGGTGACAGGTGCCACGCTTTCCTACATAAGTTATATGCACTCGCGAACCCACTCTTTTGTTTATAACACTTGTTGTACTGACAGTTCCGTGTAAATAAAACATTTAAGAATTCGATCTAGGCTCTGGTATCCGAAAATAAAATGTGAACAGAAGTGTCGTGAAAGTGTTCAGAGAAAATACCGGCTCCGGCAGTCATGTTCACAAGTACGATTTGATTGCAAAATTCGCCTCAAAGTGCGTTTACTTGCTATCCCGCATGGATTTCTGTGGAGTGTCAACAAGTTAAATAAGTTTCACAATATATCTTGGTAAGTCAAAAGAAGTTTTACAGTAGCAATAGACGTTTTTGCGATACTTGGTTTATATCCAGATGGTACCCAATAATTATCATAGCTAGGGTGAGAATCAGAGCGCATTATAAGAGAGCTGAAGAGTTCTAAGCCTAAGAGCCGTATGGTAGAGCGCAGTTCTGTAGTAGCAATGAGCACGGCCAGCGCGAGCCCGACCAACGGAGTTGAATGGCCGCGACTGTGACCGTCATTGCCGTTCATCCAATAGCAAGGTATTGCCTTGAAATTTATTTCTTTTTTGGATAATAAGACGAAATTGTAACTATTTGGCAACTATATTATATTAAATGTAAGAAAATCTATGGCGGGTGCTTGCTATTACATTCGTGCTGGACGTATAATCCCAAAATAGATTTATGGGTATATTATAGGTATTATGTGATTTGTATTTTAAAACACAGATAAACTTTTGTACAAATCAGTTCCGTTTTAAGTCATGGAATAAAGGAAATCAATTTTAAGCTTTAGTGGTCTATTAGAGCTTAAAATTGGACATTATTTACGATTTTTAGCCGTGTTACTGTTAGGTACATCATTACATCCTACTTTTATTTGTATTATGCGGTAACGTAAATTCTGTTATATTGGTAATTACTATAAAATAAAGTCTTACAACATTTTTGGTAAATGAAAACATCACATACAGGAAGCAATTGTGTTTTAGAATCGAATACAACGAAAATACCAAAAAACACCCAGACTCCAGTAAATTAATATTTCAAGGTCTAGAAATGTTGAGGACCATTTAAACCACCGCTTTTTATTCCAAAGTAAGTTTTAGCTAATAAGACTCAGCTCAGCTCAGTAAAACCTTTTGTTCCGTCGGGCGGCGGGAAACCATCAGATACGTAATACATCTTTTAATAATATGTCTTGCCTTTTGTATGGCCGTAAGAATATTACTACCACTCACTTTCGCAAGTTGCTACACGAGGCAATTAAAGGAAGGCATTGGAACTGTAATTGTCTACCGACAAATGGCTGGAACACTGAAATGTCTCGATATACCCGGTCATCTTGATATTCATAGTGATGGGCAGCAGCGTCTAATGTGCAACGCATCTGGTATTGTGATTGCCTATTAGCTTGTCAAGTCCTAGGTCTAGACTCGTCCTCACATCACACCTTTCACCGGAGATCATTTGGAACAGCTTGAGCCTGACGTCCTCTTAGTGTCCAAACCAAACTACTTACATGGATACATAATCACGTAGATAAAAAATAAATAAAACATAAATAGAAAATAAAATAATTATATTCATAGCACAAATGTTTGCCACTAACGGGATTTGATCCAGTAACACTTAGCTACGAATGCAGGTTTACTATACAGTAGGCTATCGTTTAAAAATGGGTATTTCTTATTTTTTCAGTGGTGTCCATGTTGCTCGGATTACATTTTATAAAATACTGAAAAAATTAAATCCAGTCGAAATCATTACTGATTTGTGAGGTAAAATAAATGGTGATAATAAGTAGCGACGTTAGATGAAATAGTTTATTTTTGTAGATACAATTGTTTTTCGGAATAACTCTTAAGGCAAAGCCCTCTGCTTGATGTAAAAACTTGAAGAATTGTTTATTTTAGCTATTTTCATAGCACATTCATGTTATTTTGTGCTATGGGGTCAAGCTGCTGCTATAGAAACGATATTTATTACAAGAATATGATTAAGTTCAATAGAAGTATTTAAAGTTTATTCTCTAATTCCTATTTTTCCCTATTCGTATACATTAAATAAATAAATAGATACATGCACTTGTCTTGTTGTATATGCCTTTGAATGTATATTAAAATGTAACGAAAATACGTAACAATACAATAATTTATATAAGAAAATTAAAACACGAGCTTTTGCCGTTAGTTACTAGACACTAAAGACACACATGTTATGCACACTTTATGCTGTATTATGCGTTTACAACAAATTTCTAGTAAATGATAAAAGCCTTCCCATTCAGGTTTAAGAATTTTGTAATGAATTGATCACTATCATGCTATTTCCAGCATCATAGTTTTGTTTAATGTTTAATGTTATATATGGAGCCTTTTTTAAACAAACGATTGTAAATTAAAAAATGACTATCGGTAGAAGTAACATTTCGATAGATACATTTATTTTATTTATATTGTTTTAGCAATTTGACTAATAAAGACGTTGAGTGCAATAGAAAACTTCTTATTCGAAATTTTATTCATTTATTGTAGAACTACTTATATTGAGAAAGTTATTCACTGGGTATAGTTTTTTGTTGCTCTAGTGCAATATTGTAGAACAAGATGACAGGAATAGAAAACTAACATTAAACATAAATTATTTAGCCAAATCGCTAGTAATTAAAAGCTTTCTATCTAACCCGTGGATCCGGTCTGTTATTAATAAAGTATCGCGGTTCAAGTTGACAAACCCGTTGTTTTTAACATATTATAATATTTCACTTCCTTGTGAGTTTCCAATGCATTTAATATTTCTCACGCTCTAGTTTTATGTATAACTGCATATATGCACTGAAGCTAAATCACAGCTACTAAAACATACTAAATCTTCTGAGAAATAATTATAAGCAGCCATAATAACCCACAAATGTTGAAATGATTTTTGATGTAGAAAATAATTTAATGTTCCTTTTTCTCCATTTTGTCATCAATTTAGAAATAAGCGCTCTTCTAATTAGAAACTTAACGGAGACAATTGTAAGTGGATAACTAATATTACCTTTTGTAGTTCCGTTGTCTATTTTATGATTCATCTTCTTCTTCTTTTCAGCGTATTAACAATCCACTGCAGATCATAGGCCCCAGCTAGAAATCGCCACAAAGAACGGTCCTAAGGCTCCAGCATCCTATCCAGGTGATATTGTAAATTAGGTGTTATTAGATAATGCCGATTAAACGCAATCGCCACTCACGACTGCCGGTTACTTCATCTTACCTTATGATCCAACGTACATATGTACCATTCATAACAGGTAGGTATGTCAGAATATGTAATAGAATATTTAAATATGACTTTTAACATGATGAAGTTTCATCAGGAATTAGTTTCATCTATTTTACTTTGTCGGAGTTACTAGATAAACGAGAAAAGTAAATTCCTATCTTACTAAATCAAACTATTTGTTCATCGCAATAATTACATTCGTCAATTTTATTTATCCATCACATCAAATTTGTCATCTTCATTAAGTATTGTTACCAGAGATACTTTTACGTTTATATGTTATACGCAAATCAATACGTTCTATTACATGGCTTATACGAAATATGTTAGTAATATTCCTTTATGACTAGCGTTGGGTATATGTGCTTTGGGTCGAACATGTCTCCAGGGAAACTGCCATCATTCTTCCATTCGATCTGGCTCTGTCAGTGATAACGACGCTTGTCCCATTTATTACTTTTGCTTTGATAAAATATACGGATTCTATTTTTCTATCTACGGTGTACCAATTCCAGCTAAATGGATTGGCTTTTTGTTATTATTTAGATGAAGTTATTAAAAACATTTTGTTTGAAAAACGTTACTTCCATAATCTCATAATGAAGATTATAATATTAAGGAAATCGTAGTCTTTAGTACAATCATTTATCGCAGTGGTGAAGAGGAACCCGTAGTTATTTTACTTCCAAAAGTTGTCAGAACGGGCAAGCACTGCTTTATAAGCTAGAAGTAATATGTATAGATAGCTGTGTGGTTGGGTGATCGGAATTTAAATCAAGAGAGCCGAGTTCAATTCTCAGGCAAAGCATAACTGAAAAAACTTTATATCATTTAGCCCTATATAGATATTTTCCAACAAGAACAGGTACTAAAATTTTCTTGCTACCTATACCTACCTTGGTTCCGTATGATACTTTGTCATATAGGAATTCATTATAATAACAGAATTCATGCGTATGATTAAATTTGATTCAAGCATATAAATTAATTACTACGACTCAGAGCCTTAATGAAGTCGATGCTCATTGCTTCGTCGATCTTCACGGTGTTATTTCAAAGGAATGGTATATGTATGTTTTAGGCTACCGTATTTGTAACAAAGTAGTAAAAAGTGGTTAGGATCATAATCTTGATTAAAAGGTTGAGAGCCAGGGGTGATCTTGGCACCGGCTTAGAGGGTCGAGAGCCCTCTTATACTTGAGATTCTTAAACCGCGGTCCACTTGCGACTGGGATTTGTCCCTCCGATGCTCTTCGCTTCTTTTGTCCCGGTTCTGAGAAAATATTTAGAGGAAGTCGAAAGCTGTATTTAATAACAGAGAATTGCAAATTATACAGTTTAATAAATAAAATTTGCTCAAAAAAATTTACCCATAAAATAATAATTTTATTTAGTAATAAGTTTCTGAGTTTTAAAAGAATATTTTGTCTAGTATTTATGT
Organism: Sericinus montela; assembly: GCA_029286605.1. NCBI lineage: Eukaryota > Metazoa > Arthropoda > Insecta > Lepidoptera > Papilionidae > Sericinus > Sericinus montela. The sequence continues at coordinate 6,166,437 of JAGSMR010000005.1, forward strand.
ATTCGCATTGGTTGTACGAGTATTCAATTTAACGGTCAAATTATTTTATTAAAATGTTTCACCTGTATTTTACTTCTTTTTTTAGCCTGGTCTAGAAATTTTTAACTATTAAAATGCTTATGAAATTAAAAATGCATATCACTCCTGACTCATATGCAATTTTAATTCATATGTATTTCAGCTAGCATATTTTCTTTTAAATGCACATTAGTTATTAATAATGCCAAAGAAATCGTATGAAATAGCTGGCTTAAAATAATAAATAAATTTATGGCTACTGAATAAACTGTCAAAGGTAATGGAAATGAAACACCATCACGCATTGGCGGGTGTGTTCATATCCTGCATAAATACGTGGTTAGTAGATTTAGATATATGGTGAGCCAGTCTGTGCGGATATGTTATTTATGAGTGTGTGCTATGTATTATTGGCATGGATATTCGTGGGCATGAGGCGAGAAGCGCGAGAGCGGGTGGCTCGGACAGATCACAATGGAACCTTTGTAGTACAATACCCATTTCCGATTACCAGATTGAATCGTGTCCGTCAAAGCGCTCCCGTTTCAATAATCGCCTATATAGAATAGGACATTTTTGTCGCTTTTGTACTGTAGGAGGACTTGGAAAATATCAAGCTTATAATATATATATTTTGAAAAATTTATAGATATATTGTATATAGAGTTTACGTAATTTTGTTGTTTTTCTAGAATCAGAAGAATCTTTTATAGTGAATATGAAAGATTCAGTTAATATTATCTTATTTTCCATCGGCAAAGGTAATGGAAAAAATGGTGTTGTCTTTTTAACGTTTAAAAATTATCGATTTATTTCTTTTTACTTTTAAGTCGATATTCGAGTGGTTATATGATCGGATGTCGTGTGAATAGACCTGAGTTCGGGCCCCAAGTTGTAGGTACGTACCAATAGGTTTCATCAAAACTTATGTAAGATTTATAACATTGATATAATATCACCATTATATAATATAAAAAATAAGGATAAATATTTTCTTTAAATTTGAAATTTACATAAACATTGCCCTATGGGTACTGCGTAACATACCACTTCATTTTTCCTATTAGATAAATAAACTTGTAGAAGTGTTATACTACTTATGTTTCAGACTTGTCTGTCTGATTTCTAGCTACCTATTTTATTTTATCATCACCACTTTAGAACCACACCACCACTTTAAATCTGTTACAGTAGACTTAGGTAAAGAGAGCCAGTAATCACAGGCATTTAATCTAGTCCAAATGTGTAACAACGTGTGTTTTTTACTGCAGGTGCTATAGACTGCAGTAACCACTAAGTAGACTATCAGATCATGTATATAAAAAAACTTGTCATCACAATGAATTGAAATAATATCCATAATTATTCTCTTGACAAACTGGCACGCAACTGTAAGTCGTTAGAGTTTACTGGAGGGCCCGTTACGAACAGTTTGCGGTCAGAAAGTTCCAATAGGAATCGAACTAATATAGCTCGATTCGCTCTACATCGCCGCACTCCAGACTCAGGGAATCTCAAAGTTTTGTTGTTATTTAATTTAACCCCTCGTTATGCGGGTGGGTGAGTACTTATTGCGTTGTCGAGACGCCTGTTGTTCCGTTCATTGTTGCGAAAATTTAGACGAATTCGCGACGATCGCATTTCATTAAAGGCTGTTTTAGTAGGAGGGGTGGGGCTCTTTTATTTTACAAAGCGAGAGCGAACTTGAAGGAAAGTTTTAGAGGTCCTTAGTTGCTCACTCGCAGGTGGAGGAATACGTGAGAATATGTTAATCAAGACGTTATTACATTTCTGTTCTTCTGTACAACAAAATATTAGAACGAGTATGTACAGATATATATAAATCTATTTATCGATCTGATTTCTTGACTTTGCATTACTAATTACTTTAGGGCCTGCAATGAATACAGTGGTCACACCATAGAGGCTACAGGTGCGTTCTTATAGTAAGGAATTAAGAAAGAGAATATTTCTATTCATATAGCAGTAGAATATGCCAATAACTCTACTATATGTAAAACTTTCAAGTGTATGTGCTTTATTTGATATTATCTGAGAAAGTGGCCCTTCACTATGTGCCATTTAAGAATCTTTTCTGTAAAAAATAATCTGCAACGAGGGCTTTTTCAGCAACTTTTAAGTAGTAATATCCCTCCAATAACCGTAAGGTTCAATGAGCCTTAGTGGAAGCTGGGCATTCAAACAACTCGCAAAATAGACTACCTCACCTGCAGGTGACACAGGACCATACTTTGTGGTAATCAGAATCAATGTTCAGCAGTAGATTTGTGACAGACTATAACGATCAATAGTAAGGTTTTATAAATGTTCACATAATTTGTCTTTCACCTTAAGTATAAAAAAATTGTATTAGCATTTATTGCACACTTTATTTATTTATTTTTCTTCACGCATAGTACCTTACGGGGTAGCCAGAGAGAACAGATCACCAAGTGTCACGATCCTTACAAAACTCTTACGTTCCTTTCAAACTAATTATTACTCTTATATAGTATTATAGTTTTTCTTTATTTTAGGCTTTAGTAATATAGGTTTCCGATTACTCTTAACCCTCCCCTCTTCGACCAAATTGCTCACATGGTCTTCCAAAGTTAGTCTCGGTCTACCTCGACACTTTTTAATGTTAACTTTCTATATATTTTATTTACCATTCGGTATAAAGTAATTAAAGCATAATTAAACAATTATATACAGGCTTTATGAGCATAAACATAAATAAAGATTAATATTTCTACGCAATATATAAACAGTACACGGTAAAAAAAGATAATTATACGCTACACGCAAGTATGAACACTAAAAGCAATAAGGGGATTTTACTTAACCGAGGTGAAGGGTGGGGTTGAGGCACGACACTCATACTGCGTTCATATCTTAATGCGCTCTTGGTGGAATGAGTATTATAAAAATTCTATTTAGTAGCGCGCTGCGTCGCCAAGAGCGGACAAGGACTTGAGAATCCTTATGCAATACTTGCAACTTTTTAATTAACGCTATTTATAATACGATACATAACAAATTACATAGTCATAAATATTTTTAAGCAGATTCTTTATATAAAATGGCTATATAGTTTATATATAACGTTCTTAACTTTTATAACACACAGATATTATAAACAATAAGTCGTGGCATACTGAAATGCGTGCAGAATTAAAAGCTTGTATGTAATTAGACATCGTTACTCCAATTTTGGTGTCAGTTAAAAGCTTGAGTAATTATGTTACTAAACTAAAAAAAGCAAGCTAGTTGATCGTCAGACAGGTCGAAAAAATGTTAAACTGTGGGCGGGACCGAAGACTGAGCCTTCACATCGACGTGAGCTCCGCTTCTTCTGATTGTAGTCGCTTCGAGCGAGACCGCCGCGGGCTACCTGCTATAATTTGAGTATCAAGAAATTACTCATAATAAGAAATGTAACCAGTAATTTCGTAGGAGAAAAAAAACTTCTTCATCGAAGTTGTTGAGATCATGGACATGAGAGAAGGTTATCTCTGACTCAAATAAATTTAAGTAGAACTCAAATCATTAATACGTTACATATTGATATTATAGTAACGGAATAATCAAAATTAAGGCAAGTGCTTCACTCTCCTTTTGTCTACGTTTTAATAATTCAGCGGCACTTCGCAGTTTATTGTACACGTATGTCGCCAACGTTATGGCTCTCGTAAGCAATTTTCCGGAATACCACTGGCAGCTCTCCAAGCAAGCACTTGAGCTCAAATAATTTGTTAACTTTATTCAACATAATACATTGTTTGTATTACCATATTCCAATAAAAGTAATTTTTACAATTCCCTAAACTTTTGTCTAAAGACAACGCCTAAAGTTTTGTTCGCAAATTTTATTTGATGTTTATTTTAATTTATATTTATTATAATTTTGATATATTAAGGTAAAAAGTACGAATACATCCTATTATATTACATACCTACAAAATTTGACTTATACTTATTGTTATGTTATATGAACCGTAATTGTATATTACATTACAAATACCATACTATACTGTATGACATAGGATTTGTCGTACGGAGGGTTGAATAGAATCGTTTTATAGACGCTAATTGTGAAGCCGACAGCAGGCTGCAGCCGCAGATTTCACAGTTTTTCATGTTGTTATCCTTTAATAACTGTTACAAGAAAAAAAGTAATTGATACGCTGATAATATCTGAGCCATATTTTCATTAACATCTCCGTTCTTTCGGTATTATTACTTCAATACTCTTAACGATCTGTAGAAGTCCACTACAGGACATATGCGTTTGGCCAACGGATTGACCATTGCAGTACCAGACACTTCACACCTTCGACGCTGCAACTATTGCCGTTTTGAGTAGTTTTTCCTAGTAGACATGATTATCACGCAGTCTTTCGTTACCTCTTGTAATTTTTAAAGGTTTCTTAGTTATTATGCACGTATTATTAAATTAATATTATACAATGTTTTTTTAAATAGTTATTTCTTGTAAGAAGTACAGGACATATCGGATTAATTCTTACTTCGTTACGTCACGGTGTAGGAGATCGTCTTATTATACTTAAGGAAAAGAAAGAGTTACTTTAAATGAAACATTGATGAATAAGAAAACCTCCAGTTCCAGTGTATTTTAATAAAGTGTCATCTTTTATAACCAAAATACGAACGTTGACAGGCCCATATTGGCATTGTATCGTTATATCGAACAAGGAAGGTAATGTGCGCAAAATATGCTGATAGGATACGATATAGAAGCGCGAAAAGTGCGGCAGCATCGAAAAACTTTACGACGTATGTACGTCCGCTGAGATATGGCCTCTGATCAGTTTACTTCTTAATGTTTTACGTCACATATAAGATTGTACATATGCACCTCACGGCACTGCGTGCGAGTTATGGCCACATAAAATTCGAGCTGGGTCATTTGACTTAATAGGAAAACGTATTGACCGGCTATTTCGACTCTGTAACTCGAGACAATAACGGCCCCGAAATTCGTTTGCTCTATCTTTTTAACGAAGGTATAATTAATGATTTCCTTTTTTCATTCAGCAGTTAACCGAATAATTTTAAGTACATTTTCGATAATCTTTGTCAGTTCCTTGTATTATGTAACAAGTATTTAATAAGTTAAAATTATAGTATGCAAAACAATTATTTACAGATTTTGTCTAGCTTTTCAGACTTTTTTCAGTTTTTATTATCTGTTAAGTATAATATCTTCGCCTGTAGCGTCCAGATCATGATCTCCCTTGCATAGAGCAATAAATAAAATATGTAAATGTATGTAATTTTTTTTTATTTTCTTAAAAATTTAATGACTGTTTTTTGTACTTGCAGGCATATACAGTAAGTAAATTTATATAACAGATTATCTAAGATCAGCAATTTTCAGGAGTTCGCGATTTTAAAATTATAAATAAAACCATTTGCGAATTGAATGATATTTAGTTAGCTCGCTCAAAGGAGTTTAATCGTGTCGGTGAATCAGGCGAAATGCTCACGTTCCGTTAGTCAAACGAATTATTTAGCGCATCTGAATTTATATACAAAACGGTCAGATACGCTTTGCTAATCTAACTACAAATATTAGTTATGGCTTCAATGACGTGACAAATTAACCACTGAAATTGTTCAAGACTATTTATAGGAACAAAAATTCATTTATGTTTACAAAACTTAATACTCAAAAATGAGAATTATCGTAAAGCTCTTCTCCACGTGGCATTGCACAAGGAACTCTGCCTGCATTTTCGTGGAGCATGAAAAAGAACCTACCCTACCTACCCTTTTGATCCTATACTGCTTATCTATCTTGTTTTAAAAATTAAATTAAAGAGAAATTTAATATATCTATTGACACGGCGGGATTAGCGGATCTTTTAAATATCTTTTTAACTTAACGTAAAATTTAGCATGACATAAGCTTTAAAAATTCAATAAAACTTGATATTCAGAAAAGAAAATTTTACAGACTCGATGAAATGAAAAATAACAGCAGAAAGAGCAAAACGTATTAAGCTATAATGAGAGAAATACACTTTAAAAAAGAGATATCAACAAGTGTCGAAACGGTGTCGTACCTCAGATAACGAACTATTTAATAAAAACTAATGTATTGCTTGAAATTATTTTTAACCTAAATTTATATCTGTTTGGCGGGTTTGATTTGTTCTGAATTGTAGTTACTTCTTAACAATAATAATTTAAACACCTATTATTTTTAAAGGATTAAGAAAGATTCGACTCATGTCTAAACCGCTATACGAGATGGGGCACCGCGAACTCATCCACTCATCCTGATGGTGGACCTCCGACAGGTTCGTATCTAGTCGGTACCTACACCGGTTGCTTAGACGTGACTCTAGCCGTCTTTAATAATTTAACCTATTTTTTTTGTTTAGTTCTTAGGAGGTATGAACTTATTGTGCTATAGGATTTATTAGCGAGGTTATCACACCATCTGTCTGTATCTATTGCCAATTTTCAAAGCGTTTTCCTAACTTGTCTCCTACGATATCCACGCGAAGAAGTGAAAGATTAGTGTACTCCTATGTTGACACTACTCTTATCTCTACTCACTACTCCTATCTTAATATCGGATTAAAAGTTCAAGTTTGAAGGAGAAGGGCTATGTAGAATGGAGTTGGGTATTTGCTACGATAGCTTTACAAGGCTTTCAAGCGAACCATTACTGCTTTCCTAGATACAATTATTCAAATAGCTTGCAGTTTCATTGAAGAACTAATGACTTAATGTGCAAATTTAATGCACGAATTGATCAGTTAGGTATACGTCTCGGAGAGCTTCAGCGACATTAACATACAACCATTGAACTATTATAATTCCTATTGGCCGGTGTTTTACTATGAATAAAACCAAGTTTGTGTTCCAAGCGCGATCCAACATCAATATGCGCGACGTGCGTGCGTGACGGCATTCAGAAGCGTCCGTTCGCTTCCATACCTTCGTAAACACATGTCATTTATCAATAAACGCCTTATAAAATGCGTATAGTTTCGAAAAGTTTACTTTTGGCTCAAAACATTATAAGGAGATTGGTCTCGGAAGGTTGCTCTAAATTTGTTGTTCATTGCTGGTTGGTTATTAAAGAGGTGAAAAGATTAGAAACATATAGTTTAATGTGTGTTTTACATGCTATATTATTCTTAGGTGGTTATTAGTTTTAAAGGGTTACAGTCACGATAGCCAAGTGGTTGGGTAATCGGAAATCGACTCAAGAGACCCGAGTGCGATCCCCAGGTGGCAGGCTCGTACCAATGGGTTTTTTAATACTTATATCGGATTGGACGTAAAGACAGCGACGGGCTGTCACGTTGTCCCAAAAAGTGTCTTCAGTGGAAGGTTGATCGAAAGGACTTAATTGTCTAGACCTGTGTTTATACAATTAAATGAATAAGTTTTTATTATTTTAATTAATCATTCAATTAATTCTCTTCCCCTGTATTGGGAATGACGAGATGATGATGAGAATGATATTCTTTTTATTATTATAATTCGGCCGTGAACCAGATCATGTCTAAAGTCAATATCAGAACATAGACATTAATTATGATTTATTTTGTCTGTGTTCATGTTCATAATCAACCAAAAAGAAAGTGTTTGGAGACAAAAAGAATAAAGAAAAAAAGGGAGGCAAGAAATTTGTATGTTAGAAGACTATGAACTTAAATCGCTCCATACTAATTGCATTAATTAGCCGTATCTACAAAGCATGTGAAAGTTATAAATTTAAAAAGATACCGTTATTACCTTCATATTTTTATAAATATATATTTCGATAACACATGTATGTGGCGTTGAATATAAACAATTTTTTTGGACAATAATTAAAAAGGTATAAGATTTAATTCATAACGACAAAACATAAAACTGTAGAATTCACATAAATGTCTACGGTAAACACAGGGAATAGAACGTAATAGCATAACATAGCGTTAGCGCAGAGGATGCGAAGATATGTGTAATTCACAGAGGTGGTCGGACTATAATCTAAACTGTCGCTGGGAGAGGGCGTAAACTTTATACTGTACTGGTATGTACCGTACATCTAACTAGTGTGTCTGGGATATCAATCTCCTATCATTATATAATTAGTTTCTTTGATAGTGAGATTTTATAAAGTTATACATCGTTTATATTATATAATTATAATACTTTGTATTGCCTCCTCGTGGTTCGCGTGGTTTACGTGGTATGGCATGCTGTACACCAAGTTTATACGATTTTGTCAAATATTCTCCCATTCCTCTGTGAGAGCAATTTTGCGCTCACTTAGCGTGATTGAGGGAGGGTTTCGTTGTTTTACGCATCACCTTAGCTCGCCCCATGCATGCTCGGGTTGATATTCGAATACTACTGATTATATAAAGGTTCCTACTTTTATAATGAAATAAATAACTATAATATTAACTAACAGGTCACAACTTTTGTTTAAATATACATTTCGCTAATATGGTAATAGATAAATATTGACTATTTCTTGGTTAATATTAATTTATCGCTGCTAAAAACATGCTCGAGCCTTTGCTTAACTACTTGTAAAATATGAATGAATGAATCATGCATTCATTGGTCACAATGATCACAATATACCACAATCATCACACATAAACCACAACAATAAATAATAGCAGGTAGGACTTATTTAGACTTAGAGCTTAAGGTAGTCAATTTCATAAGCAATATTTGGAATATTTGATGAATATCGGTTTTCAGGATGTCGGTCTAGGTCTTTATGCTAACGTTGTTGTTTCTGATTCCATTACACAGATGCTTAGCTACTCTTTTTGGAATGAGAGCTATATGCATGTGACGATGTCTCTATCTATATGTGTATTAAATAAATAAATATCTTCACGCAACTCCCAATACCGGGGTAGACAGAGGTGTAGTCTAGACAATTTAGTTCCTTCGACCTACTTTCCACCGAAGATATTTTCGGGACAGCATGATACGTGGTGAGCCCGTCGCCTTCTTTATGTCCAAGCCAACGATATAATTCGTACATAAGTTTTTGAAAAACCCATTGGTACGAGCCTGCCACCTGGGGATCGATCTCGGGCCTCCTTACTCGAAATTCCGACCACCCAACCACTCGGCCATCGTGTCTTTATTAATATATGTGTATTAATGTATTAATACGCTCAATAGAGCTTTATTCAATTGTAGTATATTTTTTGTGTTGTTTACCTTGTCACTTGTGAGTAACCATTTTGATTTATGAAGTAGAGGATGTCTGTTTGTAATATGAAGTCGTACATTCATACTTTGATAATACGATATAATAAGACAAATTTCCGTATTTGAATAATTTGGATTCCGTACTACATAGGGCTCCGGACACATCGCTGTGCGTACTGCGTGTTATTATAACAGGCTAGGTTTGTGTCATAGAGTATAATCGCCTTGTAAAGTATATTTATATGTGTATGTGCGCCTTATTGTAAGGTGAAACACGTGTCGCACTTTACACCGCGTAGGGTGGTGAATGGTGCCTTTTGTTCAGTGAGCATCGTGTGATAGAAGTAATGCACACATTTGTGAGAAGAAGGTTGTCATTATATCTTCAATCTCGGCAATATTTATATTTATCACATTTTTTTATTGCTTATGTCGACGAAAAGTTTCAAAGTACATCAGAAGATATAACAATACTTCATCGTTTTATCCAATAAAATAATAACCCGCTTGACAAGCGTCACGATAGCCTAACATTTCAAAATCTAAATAAATTATGTTTTAAATAATTTCAGGTTATCTCAATTCAAAATTGGAATGCGTCATTATAAGTATTATATTTCAGTGGATGTACTATCTTCTACATTGTACAGTCTACAATCAGGTTCCTTCAATATTTGAAGTCGAATAGCATAAACAACGGGAGTTTATAGTACATTTTATGTTACACTCTTTTATTATTTAACATTAAAGAGAGAGCTAGATGTCCAAGAGCGTATTAAGTGCTACATTTAATACGATAAATGTTCCTTGCGGGATTAAATTTTTCTAATCTAAACACATAGTAAGTTTATGAATTGTAAGCTGTAAATATTAATTTAAAATCAAATGAAAAAAAGGCACGATAGCCGAGTGGTTGAGTCTCGGAATTTCGAGTTGAGAAACCCGAGTTCGATCCCCTCGTGGCAGGCTCGTACTAATGGGTTTTTCAAAAACTTATGTACGAATTATATCGTTGGCTTAGACATAAAGACGGCGACGGGCTCACCACCTGTCATGTTGTCCCGAAAATAGCTTCGGTGGAAGGTGGGCCGAAAGGACTTAATTGTCTAGACTACACCTCTGTATTGGGAATTGCGTGAAGATATATTTATTTATTTATTTTATTTTATAAATGAATATGGTCGCTGGGTTAAGTTCCCTTCCTAATTTTTCGAGATACGACAATTACCATAAAGAAAATAAATAAAAATATTTTAGCAAAATCCAACCTGCATATAATTATTTACAGATAATTTCTAAATCTCTGTAAAAGAAACGATAAAGTAATACCGTGAGGAAATTTTGTTATTACCGATCAATGTTGTGTTTGATACTGTGTAAAATCACAACAGCTTTGGTGTAAAGAATCTATTTTCTGAATGTATTATATCGAATAAAGAGAGGGAAAAATCAGAGTGGGCGCGCAAACGCCCCGCCATCACGTCGCAGAAACTCGATGTCAATCGCGATTCCATTTTTTTTTGTTTTCTGTTCAGACAATAGCGAGAAAATGTTTTCTACGTGAGGGCGGTGGTACGGGGCGTGGAGTCAATAGGAGCACTAATCTCTGTCGGGATCGTTCGGATTAATGGCTCGTATTGCCGTCTTTGTTGTTTGTTTCAAAGTTCTCGGTTTGTCTGGCTGTTAAGAGTTCCGGGGTGCAGTGTTTAGCGTGTTATAATGTTGCCTTTTCCTCTCACTGTTTGTTTGTTTAAGCACATATTTAACAATGACCCAATTTCGATTACAAATGAAATGAGCCGCAAGTATATTAATAAAAGAAGTGTATTATTTAAGTATTTAATTGTTTTGTATTAATATTTTATGCATGTAAGTATAGAGATGCGTATATAAACTTACAATGAAAATATATCAATTGAGAAGGGCGCAGTTACTAATTAAAATAAAATTGTTAAAACCGACACCGGTGCGAGTTTGCATTTCCCGGACTAACTTTTAACGAGGATATATTTGGTCTCGACCAACCCTTTGGTGATTTCACTATTGAATCCGACTGCAAATAACTCCGTAATTGCCTTCAAACAACTTCTGCCTTTGTGGATAGAACACCAATGTTATCATTCATGTTTTGAAATACCTGAATAGCATACGAGTGGGCAAAATATAACAAATTTCGAGTCGCGATCGATATAATTTTACTACAATGTTAATTTACTATTACAGGGACATTTTTTATAGAAAAAGAAATTTAAAGTATTTAAGTAATAACATATGTAAACTTAAAATGTATTTAGCTGAATTAACAGTATATAACAGAATACGGAAAAAGTTAAATTGATATAAATTCTATAACATAGGTTGGTACCGTTAATTTTTAAAAAGTAAAAAATCTTTATAGGGCCTAGTTGCACCAATAAAGAAATTATTATTATTATTTTTTAATTGACTCAGGCGTTACTTTGCGGAAATTCATTGTAAAGTTGTTATTAAATAATTACTTCGCGCAATTTGGCATGCGGAATGGTGCGAAGTAATTATTTAATAACAACGTTAAAAATAATTTAGTATTTCCATAGAAAAACAATGAAAATGACTGATCAATGCCAATGGTTTAGGCTGCGGACTGCACTACATCATGTTGCAGGTTCGAACCCGCCATTGTCGTAAACGACTCCAAATTATTATTTATTATTAGAATTAAAGTGAATTCTTGTTCTTTATAATAAAAAGAGATCATATATATATAGCCAATGTGGCTACAATTGCCGAGTTGTTTGGGGATCTACATTTAAATAATAAGGCTCAAACTCGATGTGAAAGGTATGTGAAAGGTGTACCAGTGAGTAAAGGCACGGTGGTATAGTAACGATAGCCGGGTGGTAGGGTGATTGGAACCCGAGTAAAGAGACGTTCGATTCGAACGAGAAGTTCGATCCCTACGTAGAAGGCTCGTACCAATGGGTTTATTCAAAATTTATGTGCGATATATCATTGTCTTGGAAATAAAGACCACGACAGGCTTGGTGAGCCTGTCGCGGTCTCACGTAGTCCCCAAAAAAATGTCTTCGTTTAAAGGTGGGTCGAAAGGACTTAGTTGTTTTCACCCCTGAACTCATTATTTGATTGGGTGTGGAGTACCAATGAATTGTTTTAACTTATGTGAGGTTTGAATTGTTGGTTTTCACTAGAAGAGACGACTCTTCACTAATAAGCTTTTATTCCAGGAATTTTTATTTATACCCGAAGTATTTCTATACATAACATTAGTTGCAAGGCTTTACATAACATATAAGCCTGTAAAAGCTTATTGCAGGAAATAGGCTTCTCCTGTAAGGGATTTGCCATAATCGCCATCTTTGGCAAGCGGATTGGCGATCGCGGTATCAGACACCTCGAACCTTAGACGCTGCTATCCATTACCGGTCTGCTTAATTTTGGTCTAGTATTTTTTGAGATGGTTATCCTGTCATCTGTCGGTCCCAATAGTAATAGGCTGGGTTTTTCTTGGAAATAGATATAGGTAGTGGTTGACCATTAGCCTTCTACGCTGAAATTTTTGGCTTTTTATTTAGGCTCCTTGTATCAATGGTATTTTCCAGATTTTTGCTGTAGTGGCCTCTTATCACACTCACGATAAGAAATAAGGGTAGATATTTTACTACGATACTACCGATACCACACAACAAGGCCTTGTTTATTTGCAATATTACTCATGAAATAACTACTACAATATAAGCCAATTTATGTTATTATTTTTGTATAATTTTAAACATTTACGTGTAATGGTTATGTAGAAATGAATAATATTTTACAGGCAAGCTGCTCGCTGGTGGAGGCAGGATGATGGAATGCCTTTGTCCCGCGCCGCGAACGCTGGCTTGTCGCGTAGTTCTTTTAGACGAAAGGGAGCTATTGCACGAGATGCAGGTAATTATTTAATTAAAATTAACTTATGGTACACTTTCATCATATGTGTAATTATTATAAATAAACTAGCTGATCCCGCAAACGTTATTTTGCCATATAAAAAATAGGAGTTGATCGTAGAGGGGTAAAAATTTAGGCCTGTATGTATTTTTACTGCTGCATCATAAAAATAATAAATTGTCTAAAAAAAAAAAAAATAGGGTTGGACTACCTTTAACGGGGGAAGAAAAATAGATGTTGTCCGTTTCTCAGGCCTAACCAATATGCATACAAAATTTCATGAGAATCGGTCGAGCCGTTTCGGAGGAGTAAGGTAACTAACATTGTGACACGAGAATTTTATATATAAGATAAATAAATATCTTCATGCAATTCCCAATACAGGACAGCCCGTCGCCGTCTTTATGTCCAAGCCAACGATATAATTCGTACATAATTTTTTGAAAAACCCATTGGTACGAGCCTGCCACCTGGGGATCGAACTCGGGTCTCTCGACTCCAAATTCCCACCACCCAACCACTTGCCTATCGTGACTGACTGCAAGCCTGATTATGTTATACTCGTATAATATATACATTCGAAAGAAGTTTGGGGAGCACTTTTGCAAATACCTTTTAAAAATATAGTTTTAATAATCTATAAAGATTATTAAAACTATATTTTTAAAAGCATGTCACCTATAGCATATACATGTATATAACAGCATACTACATGACTTCATAGGTAAATTTCATATTTTTTAAAATGATGAAATTTTCTTCGTATCAAGTCATATGCTACTATGTATAGAATAACAACACGTAACATTTGACGTAGCCTTATTTTTAACAGAAATTGCCAAGATCCCTGTGGACTGTGAGGGCGTATTTCAATTTCGTTGTATGAAACAACGCTAGATTTTTTTCTTCGCGTCTATTCCCTCACATTTGAAGTACACCTATTCGGAGACAAATTATTTGAAGTACACCCAGGGGCTTGTGGAAGGTCTTTTATATGCGGGGCTCGGGTCCAAGGTGCGGGCGATGAATTCACTGAATCGTACGTCGACTCTATGAATATTAAATTCTATTTGGCTGGCATTGTTGTCGCGCGGTGAATGTGAGAGTGGCTCGCGGCCGCGGCGACGCACGTGTTACCGACATAATTATTGAGAATGCGTGTATACAACTCAGTAGCATGGAAGCAAATTCTATGTAAAGTAAACAAATGCTCAGAAAAAAATGACTATAAATCATGTTGTCCATTAAGCCGTGCAGTTTCGGCTTCTATTTTACCCCCTTCGTTTCTGAAGGTGTTTTACGAGGTGAGTACAGAAGAACTGAAAATGTCAATACTTGCGGACAGATGGAATAATACACCGGCACCGGTCTACTTAACCTTTGTATCGTAAATCCATACTAAGGAACAATTTATATACGGTAAAATGCCTTAAAACTCGTGTTAATACAGGTTAACATTCCTGTTTGGTGGTAGAAATGGATTATATTACTTAGCAACTTCAAATGAAAGAATCTAGTGTCTAATAACTAAAAAATATTGTTAAATAAAAAAATTGTAATAAATTAAATTATTATAAATAATAAAATAATATATAAATAAATAAATATCTTCACGCAATTTCCAATACAGGGGTAGACAGAGGTCTAGTCTAGACAATTAAGTCCCTTTGACCCACTTTCCACTGAAGATATTTCGGGACAACGTGACAGGACTCGAAATTCCGACCACCCAACCACTAAAATTATTATATTACATAATTTAATTATTAAATTATATAAAATTTTAATATTAAATATTAAAATAAAGACATATTGGCGCAATTATATTTAGACATACAGCTCCAGACTACAGTGTCCAAAACGTAACTTTGCTTTAAAAATATATGTATAATAGTTTGAGTTTTTAACCAGACAAAGAATCACATCGTAACCGAAATTAACATTCAATATAGAGAATAAAAAGTGATGACATGTTAATTGTACCAAAAAAGATATGGTAGAAGCTAATATCACAATAATTTATGACTTTATCCTACTTACACGCCGCCAGCGAATAATGGCCGACAGGTTTACAAATAACATCTTAGCATTATCTTGAAACTCTCTCAAATATGAAAGTATATTAAATTACCGCCGTTCAACGGATCGAACACATCTCTGGACACACTTACTGTAATTCTTCGACATAACCGTAAACAACGGTCGAATTGTTATAGGAATTCTTTAAGCTGTCCTACAATCCCTCGCGTAACTTGTTCGTCAAACAAATTCCAAAGATATATCGGCTGGAATCGCCCAATTTGGGTAAAGTGGAAGCGACGAGAGTTCGACGTTTCTCGCTAAATTGTATGGTTATTTCAGACAAATCGTCGCCCTTTTCGAAAGTTTTCCTATCTACAAAGGGCCATTTGTCTCGAACGGATCCAGTGAAACTTTCCACTTTTCTCATAAAGCTCAAATTAAATTGTTTGTCAGTGTTTTTATTTTTTGAAAACTATGCAATCACTTATTCTAATTAATTAAAACGCCTCAGTTGTTTTAAGGTTAAATTTTAAATAACCAAGATATAGTCATCACAGTCACGATAGCCCAGAGGTTAGATGGTTGGAATTCGAGTAAAGAGACCCGAGCTCGATCCCTTGGTGGCAGGCTCGTACCAATGGGTTTTTTTGAAAAAACTTATATACGAATTATTTCGTTGGCTTGAATACTAGGACGGCGACGGGCTCACCTTCTGTCATGTTGTCCCAAAATATCTTCAGTGAAAGGTGGGTCGAAACGCCTGTATTTTCTAGACCTCTGTCTACCTCTGTACTGGGAATGGCGTGAAGATATTTTTAGTTATCACAGTATATATATTTAAAGTCAAATTGATACCGTAGTTGAAACTTTGACTTTGTATTTGTGTGTTGTATAAATGTCAGAGGGATCGTCCTAATTATAACACATTTTCCTGGGGTTTTCGTACGAGGTGACTGGTGGTTTTAACAAAAAAAAAACAATGTATGTATTCATTAAAAAGAAAGCAGTTTTAAATTTCTGCACATGGCATTACACCGCCGCAAAAAAAATAGGACGCATGGACAGTTGTAAAACAAAGTATGACCATATAGAAACGTAGCCAGTTAAATTTTCTTTTAAACAACATTTTTCTTAAACGTGACTAAAGAATAACCCAGAAAAAATTATTGCGTATCGACCAATGGCAGAATAACTATCGAGAAATATATTTATAATTTACATAATTATTTTACTAGCCGAAAATTTAACTTACTTAATTTAACTAAGTTTAGCGATACTGGGTAAGCAGCATCAGGTACTGAGTCCAATCCGGTTGGCAAGCGTGGCGATTATGTTTTGCAGAGGACATTACAGACCGTTATGCATGACATACATAAGCGATAAATCTTATTAATTATGATTATGAGATACTCAAAAAACGTCTCTTAAAATTACGAGATAATATGCAGCTGTAGTTTAAATGTCTAATAAAATATTCGTTAAAATACATAAACAGTACATATCTTTCACTCTAGTGTTAGTTACTACTAGCTATTACTAATTATTACTACTAATACTAATACTATTACTAGCTACTACTAATAATTTACAAACAGACAACTGATGGCAAAAGTAGCAAAACGAAAACATCTATATATAATCCTTTAATTTTCTACGTACAACCATTAGCTTCTTTTGATTTTCAATATAAGTAAAAAAACACTCTACCAAAAACGAAATTCTAAAAATACAGAAAACAAAATTCAAGTCGCGCCTAAAGTTTTCTTTATATAACAATTCTGTTCTTTATAGCATAATCAGAACCCAAGTGAAAATTTCGCGTTAGGACCATTGTATTATTTGTCTAGTGAAACAAGTACCGAAGAAATTGCTCAGTAATTTAGGAGACGCAGCGGAGTATGGTGCGAAAGGACATTGCCGGGTACTGTCGTGGCGGCAAATTGAGTCGACGGCATTTACGGTTCAATGCGTAAATGCACCTCGCGCCTTGTTCTGCTTTATCGGTGTCGTCTTTATTCTCCGACGATTGTTTTCTTACTTTTTTAATAAACTTGCAATGTTCCTCCATTGTCTATGCTTTCTAAAGAAATAATAGATGCGTTTTAATGAGACAAGCCTTGTGAGTTGGATAAATAGTTGCTTTTTAAGTTAGAAAAATACAGACAGTGCCAGAATGTAGTTATAAATTTGGACGTGTTGTATTCCTGTTTGAAAGATATATTTATAAACAGTCAATATCATTAAATTTTCAACTTTCTTTTGTTGATTATCATTATTTATTTTTTTTTATTTTTGTTGATGTTCGTTGTAAATGTTCTAGGATCGCAATTTTCACTTTTCTATGACCGCTATCACTATACTCTAGGCACTATAATTCTGCCCATTATCCACATATCAGCTTATGGTCTGTTACGTCATTTCTCATAATAATTTGCGAAAAAGAGCTTCTAATTAAAATTTCCAAAACTCAAATTATAAACTATTAAAATAGCATTTATTTTTAGTATGCAACAAAAATTATTATATGGATTTACATACAAAGAGACATACATATATAGATAGGGACAACATCACATACATTGCTCTGATCCCAAAGTAAGCACCTTAAGCACTTGTATTATGTAATCAGAAACAACGAAAGTACCACAAACACCAAGACCCGAGAAAATGTAGAAAAAGTGTTTTCTACATTGACCCGACCGTGTGTACTCCACTCGAACACGGAGGTCGTCCATGTTGATGTAGTTAGTGTAAGTAATATGAACTCTCAAAGCTCTTCTATAAATTTCCTTTTGCTGCAACTTGATAAGTTCTAATAAAGTTTATATTTTATTATAATAAAGTTTATTCCTAGAAAGTAAATCACGCGCCGAAGTCACAAAAGAGAACTTATTTCTTGGAGCCCATAGCGATTTTAATAAATTAAATCTCCACTTTGTTTTTCTATTTGCTAGTGACAGTAACATGAACTAATAAATAAATAAACTTAAATAGCTCTTCTTCCTACCTTAACTATCGAAGCTCGCTCTCGTTTCATTTTCGGTCGGTCAAGGTAACGCAGCACATTTTACGAAGAGATCGCATCACAACTACCTTTTAGGCTTCTTATGGCAGATTCAGTTTAAGTTAGAACAGTTTACAGAATCGCGAATTTCTATATTAAAACAAAACTAATTTTATGGATAATTTACAATATATACGTTCAATAATTTAACAACGTGACTATGTCAGTCTTCTCATGACCATGAGCGCTGAAATCATCCACAACATTGGAAGTTAAAAAAGTGTAGACAAAACATTTATTACTTATCTGGCACTTATGTATATAAATACAAACAGACAAGGAACATCACGTGCATTGCTCTGATAAAAGTAAGTAGCTAACCACTTGAGCTATGGAATCAGAAACTACGAAGGTACCATAAACACCCAGATCCGAGACAATGTAGAAAATTTATTGTCTACTTTGAACCGATTGGTTCAGTTTTAGCTCCAGGTTATCAGATTGAAGTTAATTTCAGTCAGTTCGATTCAAACCCGGTACCTCAGAGCTGAGAAGAAAAACGATATTCGTTCACTGTATATACCAAGTTAGAAGAAAGTTAGTAGAAAAGAAAAAACAAACTAATTTAGTTTAGTTTGTAATTTTTATTACTTTACAAAACTTTGAAATCCAGTCAATAAATACCGGTTTTAACGACTAGTATCAATCGTCTGATTATCTCATTAATCAATGATCTGTTTAGCAATTGTCCCACTAACTGATGTAAACGTATATTTGTATGTCGTGCACAGTATAACATTGTTGTTATATATTAGGAAACACATACATTCAGAGGAGAAAATTTTTGCGTTTGTAATCGGATTAAATATAATGAGATGTTGCGTTCTCTTTAGTATAATCTGCTTCAAAATTGTAATATGTTGTATTAACTTTAATTTTAATCCCCGTATTTTAAATTAATTTTGAAAATTGTTTTAACTCAACTCATTGATAATTCGTCTGTTTTTCTATAAGATCTCCGTATAATATTATATAAGATCAGAAGGTTTTTAAAAAAATAAGTATTAAAACCTCCTTTTTTATTTCGACCTTAAAAAGCAAAGTTTCCGTTTTAGTTGCCCTTTTTTAAAATATGTTCAACTGTTTCACATAGTGTCTAACCCATGTCAATAACCCTTTCTTTTAAGCTGTATCCCGAAAAGTCTTATTTAAATGTGAAGTAATTGTTCCGCAGTGGTAAAATGAATAGAGTCTAGATCTTTACATTAACGCGTCCAAAACAATTTGATGGCACCGAAGAAAATCTATTATAAAGACAGTAGGGTTTTTTTATCTTCATGCAGTCTCTGACGGTTTTGTTTTGACTAGTGTTCCTTTAACTTTAATATATGTTTAGCCATGTGATTACAGCATAGAAATATACCACCCCATTTGTTCTCTTGGGCGTCGTAAGAGATGATCAAGGGAAAATACTTAAAAAATGGTGCAATAAGCTACCTGTAGGTGGCAAAATAATTATGTCAACATCGACGACGGAAGCCAAGCCAAGCCGGCTGGCAAATGTAGGTCCTCAACTAGCCTGACTTTCGCTATGCTCTCGGATCTAAAAAAAAATAGACCAAAACAGCCGACCGGTGACAGGCATCATCGTCAGAGGTGCAAGCTTAAGTATTACGTGGAAGAGGCTTAAGTTCTGCACTGTACCTTTAAACATCTTTAGATGATTTTTTTCTTATTATATTTTATGCTTATAAGTAAACACTTGCGCAAATCCTGCTGTGTAAGCAATTTACATCACTTTATTCTTTATTTTTACTTAAATCACGCGTAAACTTTTGTATTCTCAACAAATCAAAGCAAGGACGCGTGCAAATATTATCATGATGTGCGTGTGAGCTTCCAAGAGCCAGTCCCCTATCATTATACTGCCACATTGCTGACTACTGGTCTTACAGGTCGTACAACATCGCGTGTGAATTATCTTAATTGCGGAAAGTCAGGCATTGAGAAATTCTAATTTGTGGCATTCTCGTATCGATATCGTGGGAGAGTGGAGCAACCTTAATTCTTTCCGCTTTCTTTACTTTTTTTACATTTCTGATATGTTGCTTTGCCTTAAAAAGACGTAAATACTTAGAAACGATCATGTCACGTCGTTGTAAGAATATGTTACCTGCTTTCTTTCTGCGCAGCGTTCAATTGAATGGTAAGTAAAGGAATATTTTAATCCCATAATTTGCCTACCTAGATCTATACCTACCTAGATATATACCTGTCCAGCATACCTGTCCCAAGTAATACTCCAGTCCGACAGATGGAAGCAGCTTCTTATGTGGGTGGTGTACTGGTACACGACCTACCTCAGAAGCTACTATTGCGATAGTAGGCTTTTTAAGTGTTGTAAAAATGATCCTGTTCAAATGACTTAAAGGGGACTATTACGATAAAATAGTAACTCTTATTAGTGGAATATAATAATACAATCTTCTTAAATATAAAATTCCCATGTCACAATGTTTGACACGCACAAGGCCTGCGAATCGGACATCTATTTTTCACCCCGCCCCTAAATGTTAAGGGTAGTCCACCCTAATTTTTTATTTTGTTATGATATAACATTAAAAATACATAAAACCCAAAATTATTACCCCTCTTCGATCAACCCCTATTTTTTTATTTGGCAGAACAACGTTTGCGGGGTCAGCTAGTAATTTAATTAAATGTTTACAGCCTCAGTATATACCCCACCTGTATTCACTTGGGTGTGCCCCTGTAATCCCAGACAAGAAAACTGAGCGTTTAATGTGCAGCAATTTAAAAAAAAATATCTTCACGCAATTCCCAATACAGGGGTAGACAGAGGTCAAGTCTAGACAATTAAGTCCCTTTTACCCACCTTCCACCGAAGATATTTTCGGGACAACGTGACAGGTGGTGAGCCCGTCGCCGTCTTTATGCCCAAGCCAACGCTGTAATTCGTACATAAGTTTTTGAAAATCTCATTGGTACTGCCACCTGGGGATCGAAGTCGGGTATCTTGACTCGAAATTCCGTCCATCTAACCACTCGGTTATCGTGACTTTTATCGCAGCAATTTTATTCAGATTTTGTTATTGGTCTTATATATCTTTACTCATAATCCTTGTTGGGGTTTGAGAAATATATCGCCAACTGTGAGGATCCTTAAATCCTCTTTCGTTTTTATCATACCCATGATTTTTTTCACACATGTATGTCGTGCTGTCTGACAAGTAATTTGAAGTTTTTAGAAATAATTGTTTTTCATTAATTTTCCCTGGAAAGTTTCGACCTACCTACACCCCTAATCCTTTTACTGTAAATTTATGCTAATCAATCAAACACATTTCATCTTCCAAAATTTTTGATATTGGAGTCGTATAATTGAGGTTCAATAATAGAGGTCCAGAGTATATAGTCCTTTCCTTCCACTTTACCTTTTTAGTATACATTTTATGATAATCAGCCAATCATATTTTATCTTGAATGATTTTTAGCATTGAAGTCTCATAATTTAGGTTTAGTAATATATAAATAAATATATTTATTAATCTCTTACTAATAGAAAAATAAAAATATTTACTTGTCTTTATATAATTAAATAATAGAGTTATAGATAATTTAGTCCTTTCGTGCAACATTTCTAAAAAATTATGTAAATGAATAAAATATAAATATCTTCACGCAATTCCCAATACAGGGGTAGACAGAGGTCAAGTCTAGACAATTAAGTCCCTTTTACCCACCTTCCACCGAAGATATTTTCGGGACAACGTGACAGGTGGTGAGCCCGTCGCCGTCTTTATGCCCAAGCCAACGATATAATTCTTACATAAGTTTTTTGAAAAACCCATTGGTACGAGTCTGCCGCCTGGGGATCGAACTCGGGTCTTTGGACTCGAAATTCCGATCACCCAACCACTTGGCTATGGTGACTTCACAAAAAATTATGTGAATTAAAAATCCGGTAATTTGTAAATGTTTTCTATGTATAGCTTCACCTTTATATTTTACTTACTTCAAAGTTATGAAAATAGAATTACGTCTTAATATTATGCCCCTAAGCTCAAATTAAGCCAAAAGAAATTGTATATCCAGCGGTTGATTACATTGACTCTTACAGAGAATTTCACCGAGCCTAAGGCGAAAGCATTTTCAGTTCACAAAATTGTTACTCAGCATTCATTTCGAATAAGTGAGATGAGAGGCTTTATTTACACGTACTTTGTTTTCCATGGTATTCCAATTATTTTAAATGAAAACAAGAACTGAATGTAATATTTTGCAACATATAAACAGTGATAATAAATAGTAAATATACGTGTACATATTCGTTTTCATATACATTATAATATTAAAATAATACCTTATTTATGCTAAAGCCCAAGAAAAAGCAAAAGCTCTTAAAACCATAATCAAAATTAAGTCAAAAGGATGACACCGACATTTTGTCGATATAAAATTTTTCCGAGGCACGTTTTGCTAATATAGACTGCAAGCTTGTGATGATGTCGATGGTACACGTTAAGCCTGAGCTAAAATTGTTATTTTTAACAATATTCTTAATTTTTTTAGTTGGATGTCCATTGTTAAATTGTTGTAAGGTTAAGAATTTATACAAGGTTTTATTTGCAGGACAACAGCACAGGTCAAGCGCTGCTCGATGTTGTATATCGTCACCTAGATCTTCTAGAAACTGCTTACTTCGGTCTGCGCTACCTAGACCAGGACAATCAGACGGTTTGTATTTTTCGCATAGAATGAAATTTCGCCCTATTAGATTTTAAATGTGCATTTCTATTAAATATTGCTGAATTATAGTTTCTGTGACAGTCATATGTGAAGAAATAACGTTTATCAGACTCTCTTCACTGGTGTTGTAGAAAACGGAATTAGTAAGTAAAGTATTTTTGTTTTAAATCTGCCGTGTGGTGTTGGAGTAAGGATATACCACCTCTTTTTCTCAACGGTGTTCTAAATGACGACTACAATGAATTGACTAACGAAAGCCAGCGGGATAACCATCATGTAAAATCATCATTATTAACACTATATCGGCCGGTAAAAGTCCACTGCAGGCCTCTCCCGTAAGGGGAGATTTTCCGTAATCGGTACGTTCCTACGCAGTATTTTTTGTGATGGTTATTCCGCCATCGGTCGGTTACCAATTAATAATTAATAACTCAATTTTAAAGGCTTTTACGTTAGTCGTATCTTACGACATCACGAAAAGCGTATTTATAAGTTGTAAACACATGACAAAAACTCGTAAAATAAAAGACCAAAACTCAGGAGAAAGGTGAAGCGGTTGAAGAAACGGGAAGCGGCTTCTAAGGTGCATAGGTGTTTCGTACTGCGATAGCTTATCCGCTTGCCCAGCGTAACCATTACAGCAAACGCAACAGTATGGGTGCTGCCTATGCCTCTGCTGTATTCTTTTAAAAGTAATTATGTAAGTAAAAAATGTGCATACTATAAACAAAATACTCAATATTTTATAAGATAATATCTTTTTGACTTCTCCGTTCACAATTATCATTTCTTTTCGCGTTACAAATTTATTCATCATCATCATCACAGCAATCTATAAAAGTCACCTGTACATAGGCCCGTCCTGTACGGGAAGTTTTGTCACATTCGTCATGCCCGCCACACAATCAGATTGGCGATCGCCGTATTAGGTTCTTTGTACCTTAGACGCTGCTACTGGTGTATTAAATTTTGATCACGTATTTTTTTGGATGGTTATCCCGCGTATTAGAAATCTTTTGCATTTTAAGGATTTCCTCTTTCTTAATCGCCTTTTACGACATCCACGGGAAGAAAGGGGGTGCTGAAAATCAGTGTCGGGTTATCCCGGCTACAACTGAGTTCGATCCATTTCATGGTCGTATGCTGCAGCACGGATTGTCATATTTTTTGTTTTAGTTACATAAGTTATTATAAGGTTTCATTAATATTTGCTTTCGTTATTTTATTTTATATTGTCTTCGTGCTGTATTCGGTTCACGAATAAACGATTTTGTTTCTTTCTTCTTTCTGTATATGCTTACGTAGTAACCACACAGCAACATATCTGCACGTGTATCTTAACAAATATTTTTGTTGCAGCACTGGTTGGACGCCGGAAGAAAGTTACGACGTCAGCTTCGTGGGTCTGATTCACACACATTTTATTTCGGTGTGAAGTTCTACGCGGCTGATCCTTGCAAGTTATTAGAAGAAATTACCCGGTAAATAATTTTTTTAACACATACTTAAATGTTGGTTTTAAAGATATTTTTGGTATTTATATATTTTGAGATTTGTTGCTATGCTGTAAGTCTTGAGATGCCTCCATCACTCCTTCGCGCAATTTCTCAATACGGGAGTAAGCAGAAATCTAGACAATGAAGTTCTTTCAACGAAGCCTATTTCTGTCTACGTAATTTTGAGTGCTGTATATATGGACAAAATATATATGGCCATATTATGTACGAAGATAAAATGTAAATAAACTATGAAAAAATATTTTCGGCCTAAAATAGTCTTGACGTAATTTGTACCAAATAAAAGACCAAACTGAAATATTCTGAATGGAATAAGCACCGAGTTTGCAATTTCAAAGTTTCTTTCATTGCGAAATACATAGTACGTACGTGGTAATTCCGTAATACCAAGAAGTTCAAATTTGTGTGCTATTGAAACTCAGAAAATTATTATAACAACTTTCATCATAAAATTATTTACGAGAATTCTGCTGTCAATTTATTGAGTTTAAAAATAATACTCGTTTTATTTTACCAAAATCTCGTAAAACAAATATGTACAATAAATATTATTTAAATATTGTATCGAAACCGCGGTGATATAAAATAATTGGCGTATGATAATAAAATTTAGAAGCGATGCTAATGGATATGGTTTCTCGTCGAAATAACGAGAGATTAATTTGAAAATTATGAAAATATGTGTAATTTATGACCGAGATGTACTATTGCTGACAATTTTAAAGGATGGAACCTTCAACATGAAATATATTAATAGAAGAAATTTTTATTTGTATTAATTTTATTTATGCACTGTTACCTATAAGTAAACTGTCATCTGAAGAATAAATGTCTTTACATAAAAAATATCAACCTTAGAAGGTAGCCGTGGCAATAACACCTTGACATACAGCAACAAATAGTTGGTGTTCATTTGTAAATAATTTTTATAGACACGGTAATCTATAAAATAAATTACTTATCTTTACTATATTAAAAATACGTGATCTGTTTTATTTTCAAAGAAATTATTTCCGTTTTTTATAGGAATGTCGGTACATAAAGTATTAATAAATATTAGGAGAACGGAATTTGAGTCAAGAGACCCGAGTTTGGTCCCCAGGAGTTACGCTCGTACCAATGATTTTTTTTCTAAAATTATGTACCATATTTGTATTTGTAAGAGTCACGTTGTTGTTGTAGTTGGGTGGTCGCAATTTTGAGTCAAGAGACCCGAGTTCGATCCCCAAGTGGCCGGCTTTCCAATGGGTTTTACAAAAAAATATGTACGAATCATATTTTTGGCTAGAACATTAAGACAACGGGCTCACCACCTGTCACCTTGTCCCAAAATAAGCTCCGGTGAAATATGAATCTGCAGGACTAAATTTTCTAGACCTCTGGCTACCCCTGTATTGGCAAGTGCGTGAATATATGACTTAAATGGCTTATGAGCCTCTGTGTCATCCATCTTCTTAACCGTTAATAATATTCCAGTTATGAGGGGACAGGATATGACTATAAAACACATCTGCGCTCTTCATGGGCTACATTTATATTGAAAGCGTGTTGTCAGCGCTCAATACATTATATACTTAATAGTTATTACATGGAACATGTTTTTTTGCTAGTTAGATTTTTTATTAGCTAGTTAGATATTTCTCTCTTCCTTTGTTGCGCCTGCTAGCCAAGTGTTTGGGTGGTCGAAATTTCGAGTCAAGAGACTCGAGTTCGATCCGCAGGTGTCTCGTACCAATAGGGTTTTCAAAAACTTATGTACGAATTATATCGTGGGCTTGGACATAAAGACGGCGAGGGGCTCACCACCTGTCACGTTGTCCCGAAATATCTTCGGTGGAAGGTGGGTCAAAGGGACTTAATTGTTTAGACTAGACTTCTGTCTATCCCTGTATTGGGAATTGCGTGAAGATATTTATATATATTTATTTAAATATTTATTTTATTATTAAAGATGGCTATGAAAGTTCAAAACTTGAGCCCTTAAAATAACTTTTGGAAAGTATTTAGCTACTACACTCTCTCTTGTTGTAAGTGACGGAAGAGGCGACTAAGGTAAAATAAATAAAATAAATATCTTCACGCCATTCCCAATATAGACGTAGATAGTGGCCTAGTTCATAAAAATAGTAGTAATAGTCGTATTAAACAATGTGTGCTTTGTAGACGAATAAAGATATTTTGAAAAAAAATTATGCTTTCACATAATACACCGAGTCAAAAATATCCAGACGTTTGCTTATGTGCCGAAGGAAAGAAATATCTAAATGTAGTCCTAGTAAATTTTAATACAGTTTACCAACTATTAGAATAGCTGTTAATTACTTTCCAAGCCACAAAGGAAATTTTCTTTTTATCGGTCAGGCTCCTGAGTTACCGACTTTCTGAGTACTACTGCTTATTAATATTACAATCTTACTGAGGTATCTAAAGTAATGTTATATGTATAAAAATAACAGTTGAGATTTTTTTCCTTTCTGTAGGAGGCGATAACCATTAAAAATAACATTCAAATATGTGAAATAAAAAATTAACGAAACAATGACGGGCAGCTGGGTCTATTGTGCGGTATTTCTGGGAAATCTTTGTGGAGAGTGAAAAGAGAGTGTCCCAAAAATGTCTTACGTGAAAGGACTAAAAGACTTCATTGTGTAAATTTTTCTTCTTGAAGAAAAGTATACATTAACTAACTTAACAATTTTTTTTTTCATTTAGAGCTTTCTATATTATTTGAATTACTTTTGTTTGAAGTTTCTATTCTGAGAGAAATATAAGTCATATGAGGAGATGATAACTTAGCGGCAGGCGGCGATTCTTGTAACAAATAGGCCTTTTCATCACCTTTCGAATGTATCAATAAACAGTACGTTCCTTTTAGCTTGCTTGTAGAGAACTTACAAATGTTGTATACTAATGTAACTTCTATAACTACTAAATTGTACTAATATAAACAATATTATTGAACATATTCCTAAACAGTTTGCTCGTTCGTATTGAGTAAAGTTCTCTTCTAAGAGTTTGTATGTGTGTGTCTGGTCGTATACCTAATCTTGAGTGTAATGTGATTCATTAAAACTTATTCATGCTCAGATATTACATTTGAGAGTAATATTCTACTTAATCAATATTTGTGTATTACTTTACATTAGGCTACAAATGTGATACAATATATACAGCACAATAAAAATGTTAGATAAATAAAATGTAAACAACATTTAAAGTTAATATAAAGGAGTGAGAAGGTCTAGAGAGCACTCCTAGTGCTCCCCCTAAGCTCGTAAATAGCAGTCAGAATAAAACGAATGAATGAAGTAAGCCAGCATTAGAGTACTCGACTAATAGCAACGTTTGGAAACAGTAGTAAACTTTTCAATTAAAAATATTTTAATTGGATACATTCAGGCCCGTGTCAAAGGCAAGCTGTGTTTCAAATCTTAATTTTGCCAGCGGTATATATGAATTATTTCCCTTTCAATTTCAATAACATTACCTAAATAATTCAGTAAAAAGCCGATTATCACGTTTTCTTAAAATGTAGTAAAAAGATTATTCGTAATTCAATAGCATTTTGTAAGCATTGTTTGCTTTTACTTATTATTTATACTAGATTTTACACTGCCTTAATGATCTTAATCATAAATATTACGTTAACTCAAAAATGAAAATTCAAAAACATTTGTCAAACGATAGCCGAGTCACGATAGCCGAAATTTCAAGAGACCTGAGTTCGATCCCCAGGTGGCAGGCTTGTACCAAAGGGTTTTTTCAAAAACTGATGTACGAGTTTATCGTTGGCTTGGATATTGAGATGGCGACGGGCTCACCACCTGTCAGTTGTCCCGAAATATTTTCGGTGGAAGGTGGGTCGAAGGGACTTAATTGTCTAGACTAGATCTTTGTCTACCCCTGCATTGGGAATTGCGTGCTGCGTCATTTTATTTATTTATTTGTCAAACAATTATATTTTTCAACGACCTGTGAACCTTAACTACAGTATATATGCTCTTCTCTTAAGAGGACTTGTCGGACGCTATTGCTCTACATTCCCTCTCTCTGTCGACAAAGCGAATGTTATTTACAATGCTTTTCTCTTAAATCGCCTGTTATGAAAAGAAACGGCGTTTTGGCGACATCATTAGATAAGGTAACGGTCGAAAACAAAGACATATATTACTATTAATGAGTAGAGTAGAGTACTTATATAATATATTTCTTTACGAGTGCGGAAAGACTGTCATTGCAAAGAAGAGATGCAGCCAAAAGTGAGGGTAGACAGTCGGAACAAGTTGCAACAACAAGTTCCGCACTTGAACTGAACAACGATTTTTGATACAGTTGCGAAAAAATGAAGCAATTTAATAAAGAACATTTTTGTAAAATGGCGCCAACCGTAAAAGAATATAAGCAGAGACTTTTGTTTGTTTTCTTCACACATTCTGGGTAGGTAAAGGGAACTATGACCATACAGCCAAGTCTTCAGTAGAATTATTTTATTGGTATGAAATGAAAATGAAATTTAAGGAGATAAAATTCATTCAAATCATTAAATCTGATATTGAAACAAATGAATAATAATAATACACATGATTTTGACAGTTGGGAAAGAGAACGCACGAGTTCGTAAAAGGAAAAAGAAAAAGCTCGTGTATGTAATAGCCCACATCCCGAACGTTATACGCCCCTGCAATACGCCACTTTTTGAGCAACTGTATTAAAAAAAAATATTTTTTAGACACATCTGTTACGGGTAGATATCCAAAAACATCAAACATCTGTTACAAATAGACCTCCATATGTGTGACCTACTTATCTCTTGCACCTTTAAACATTCGTCGAGTCTTTCGGGTTTCCGAGATTTAAAGTACTGAAGTTTTAATACTTTTTAACACTGAACAGTAACAGTTTTAACACTGAAGTTTTTATCAAACAGTAAATAGTACACTACTATTGTTTTAACGTAAAAAATAAATACATAATTAAACAATACGGTTTCGAACAGAGTATATTTTTTTTTTCATTTAGTTCAGTAGTCTTACGAAAATATCTTTATTCTTTAGTTCCGAAATATTATCTTAATAAACAGTGTCGCAATTTAAAGTTAACGACTATGTCCGAAAATGTAGACAAACTAAAACAAGAAAAACACGAGAAAAACTATACACATCCAGGTGAATTTCTCATTCGAAAATGTTAATTACAGTTATAGGGAAAAGGTCATAGTACAAACAGGAATGAGAAAAGTGTGTAAAAGCTATATAATGTTAATATCGTACTCGATGTACATAAACGACTTTTAGTCTTATAAGTTTTTTTCTAGAGAATAGTTTAAAAAATAAAATAAATATCTACACGCCATTTCCAATACAGGGGTAGACAGAGGACTAGTCTAGACAATTAATTCCCTTCGACGCACATTCAACCGAAGATATTTTGGACAACGTGACAGGTGGTGAGCTCGTCACCAACTTTTTGTCCAAGCCAACGATATGAAACGTACTTAGGTTTTGAAAAAAAAAGATTGGTACGAGCCTGCCACCTGGGGATCGAACTCGGGTATCTCAACTCGAATTCCGATCACCCAAACACTCGGCTATCGTGACTTAGTAATAGTTCTTAGATTAAACTCGTAAGAAAAACAAATACTTGTTTAATAGATAAACCAAACCATCCACACGAATATTTAAAGCTACGTGTTTTACGCCTAAATGTATGTAAATTATACTGAAAAGTAGGAAAAAAAATCAAGAATGAAATTTTTGTAGTATTAATCAACGATGGAAAAAAAGATTGTATTTTTTTCTTATTTAAATAAATCATAAACAACAGATTTTATCTCAAATATTTAAATTTCAAATCACAATTTATTGACCTGTAACCAAATATTAATGCAGGCAAAACCCTTCCAAATACTATATGCTTATATTAAACCATTATTTTAGAATTGTAACAATGACAGATCTTATATATTTTATGACAATGTGTATCGGAAATCAAATCCTCCCGGCCGTGTTTGTTAATTTCTTATTAATTTAACGATGTTATATTGTTTATGGTCATTAACTGAAAATTTTAATGTTGCATTAACTATTTGTACATATTCTATAAACATTTTAAACAATAATTATTCTCAAAGTTATCATAAAATGTGATTAAATGAAAGCGTTATACGTTTTTCTTACTATCTCCTATCGTAGCAATTACGGCGAATCACCTGCCAAGCGCCTCCTCTATGGGATTGTGGTTGAAAGAAAACTAATTAATTATTAGCTTTAGAAAATATTACCCAATGTAAGCTTCACGAAGATGTATAAATAAATGAGTGAATATACTTTAATTGTTCAATATAAATAATAGTATACGCAAAATTAACACAGACAAACAAATAAATGGAATTCACAATTTGATGCTTTGTCGCTTCATAGCAATCTCTTCCAGGCAACCAATGGCGTGGAAAAAAAAGTTTACTACGTAGGTGGCGCAATAGAAATATTCATAATACATAATTCTTACCTGTATACTTAAATACTTGTTATAATTTTAGTGGAAATAAATAATTTCGTAAAATCTCTCATCATCTCTTTAAAGTTTAATTTAATTCTCCAGTCACTTTTACGCACAACCGAACCTGGAAAATATCCATATTCATTATGTCAATGACGACATTCCTGTTTAGAAACTTCAAAAGACGGAGAACCGGAAATATTTTATCAAAATTTCATTATTACCCTGTTGACACGACCCTCCACCTCCTGTCCCGCTGAGCCATGTCTGTACAACGTGGCGAAAGCATCTTGCCCTTTAGGTAAAGGCCGCTGTTTAATACTCTTAAATAAAATCTTTGAAAATCTTTGTCGTGATGGTCTTTTAATATTTAATTTCCTTTAACGGTTATATTTCTTACAGACCTTTTCCACTAAGTTCACTCTGCCGCTGGAATGAAAATTAAGGGAGGATATATTTCTGATCTAATATTCTGTTAGATTAAAAGGATCCTTTTACTATATTAACATAATGCGAAAAGCTTTCATGCACCTTTATATATCAAATATAATAAATAATTATTTTGTAAATCAAAAGCTTAAAAGTTAAAAATAATAATAACCCGTGAACCTCTTTTTAAACAGAACACGTAATAAGGTATAAATAAATTAGATCTAAAATTGATATTTATGATAAAATTGTATTTTTTCATTTCTATTTAGGTATCAATTATTTCTTCAACTGAAGCAAGACGTTCTGCGTGGCCGCTTGCCTGTGAGTTTCGACCTCGCCGCAGAGCTAGCTGCATACGTACTACAATGTAAGTACACTTTGTCTTTATAAATTCGACAGTAAACCACTGTTTTAGTATCGGCAAGTTGTAAGCAGAGCTTTGTCGGGGAAATTGCTCCCATTTTAAGTTAAGTGTTCTTAGTATACAAAGCCTTTGTTGGAAAAGATAGCTAATTCACAAGATTATTTGGTACTCAGCCTTTGTTCGGAGTATTTATCTTACGTAATTAAATAATATTAAGGAAAATGAAGAAATGAAGAGCGGTTTCATGTGGTTGCATAATTTAACGTGTTGTGTAAAAGGTTCTGTTGAATTTTATATTATATAGGTGGGGTGCATATAATCTATTAGCAAACTGAATTTGAACCCAGTCCAGGTTCGTAACTATCTTAAAAGCTATCCGTGCGTTTCTTAATTCTATATTAAGTACTGTACAATATTACTACTAACTTTACTTAATTTATAAGAAAATAATTATTACTACGGCTTTTCTTAAACTTAGAAGTGTTAATATATGCAGAGGTTTGCGTGCATACGCAAACCTCTGCATATTACCAAGAATAAAGTTGCGTTTTGTTTGCTCTTAAAAACTAGGTTAGGCTTTTATGCTGAACGTACGTTTGTCTTTCTGATTAAAGTTTGCTCGCTTTTTCTGCCGCAGGATTTTCGCTATTTCGCTATTTCCTGACTTCTATGTCCATCGACTGCCGTTACTGCTCTTTATAACCACGAGGACTGGCAACCTCAATTTCGAGATGTCACTTCGTCATTTTGCAGCGCACAAAATAGTTCGAATGCATCGGTATTTCAATATGTAGGTTTTATACAGAAGCTCGTTTGTATTCTTCGTCCGGAGAAATAAAAACCGGGTACTACAAATTTTACGTTAAAAGTTTTTACAATTTTTAAAATGTTTTCTAATAATTTTAATCTCTGCGGTATTTGGAAAGGTGTATGTCGCTATAAATTTTATTTATGTTGTAAAGCTCAAATATCTTTTTTTTTTATTTATTGCAATTATTAAGAAATGTAAAATTTATTGAAAAGAAGAAAGATAAAAATATTTTAGATAATATTGTTACGTAATACTTACAGTAATAATCGGTTCCATGTTCCATAATACAACTCCAAACACGCTATGGAATAATAATAATTGTACGCCCGAAGGCATTTGAACAAGAGGACATTGACTTAAAGCCGGAGGCATTGTTGTAATGTACTAATTCCGTATTACCTAAGTTGTTTGTATGATATTATGTCGTAATTTTTACTTCTTGTACAATAGCTTAACTACCTGATATGAAAATGTCACAAATTAATATTATCTTTAAGTATTAAGGTTAAAGGAAGCAAGCACCATTCAGTGAAAATACCTAGCAGATATTTTTGTACAGTTTTCGGTCACGATGATCTCGGTAAATCTCAGGTTATATAATATTTATTACACTCATATTTATTACGGTATAGAGGAATACTTATTACATTGTATTAGCGATGAGATATTAACAGTCATTATTCACGAAATGCATTTAAACTTGGAAACAATAAAATATTAATCAAAGTAGTGGCATTAAAAAATTAAATAGTTTTTGTTGGATAAAGATTAAATGTTGAAAAAATATCCATGCAATATATAACTTACTGACTGATTGATACTATCTTTATTTAACTAAAAATACCAAAAGATAATGGAAATGTCCAGACAGGAAGTTAATACATTAAAGGTAAAATTGCCGTTGAAAAGTTCAAAGCAAAGTAGCATGTCCGCTTTTTTTCAATTTATTCAATTGGCCGCATTGTCCGAAGAGTACTATCGAGTTCTATTCGGACAGTACAAGTGCATTTGTTAGGGAATCTTACATTTAAGTAGTTACAATTTGATACGCTTGTAGTTTCTTTATCCACGAATATAAAAAAATAGCTAACTTGTATTCACTATACTGACTTATTCGATATTACATCGTATTCAGAGAACCAATGAACGATGCAAAGGTTCTTAATCCGTATTATACATTTTCATATAAAAAGGAAATATGTCTAAAGATAATCGATAACTTTTTACTATCACGCATGTCCTATTACTGGAGTAGTCAGAGGTTTAGACGATTAAGTCGACCCACCTCACACTAAAGATATTTTTGGGACATGATAAACGATATGAATATATATACATATGTATGTATATGTCTGTATAATTAAATATTGATGTTACATATGTTATGACGTAAGAATATACCAGCCTTTTTCTTCCCGTAGAAATCTTCAGTGACTATTAATTGAAAAGATTTAAAAACGCGATTGGATACCATAAGAGAGTTGGATAACCGTTTGAATAATAACAGACCAGAATCCAGTAGATCGGTGAGGGGCAAAATACAGCTACCGCCAATCCGCTTGCTGAGCGTTACGATTATGATAATCCTACTATGAGCAAATAGCAAAGAGAAAAATTTTGCATCCTTTTACCTGTGGAAATAATCATACATAATTTTATGCTTTTAACAAAAAAATAACAGGGTAAATTGGGTAAGATTTAAGGGGGGTTGTTTATCATGGTTTGTTGTTGGCCATAGTTTTTTTACGAGAAGAATGGTGAACGCAAAACATCGACAAGATGAGCAAGAGGTAGATAAATAAGCTATCAACAGCGGCCCATCATTTGCATATAATCTTGTCCACATCAGCGACCCATGTTATAGCTTTAGGGTAGCCATAATAAATGTGTTTTTTTATTATATACTATACTTGATTAAATATGTACTTGTGGAGTTCAAATATTCTGAAAGTATATCAACAGGACAATGTTGATATACATTCAGAATATGGTGTGGTTCCTTTGTTGTTTCCAATTCCATAACACAAGTGCTGCTTACTTTAGGATCAGAGTAATGTAAGTAATGTGATGCCTAGTGTGAATTATTCAATTTTAAGAAAAAACATAGCCAACTTTTTTGTCTTCACGCTTTGGTAGTACTGAGTCAATTCTAGATAATTTAGTAATTTCGACTCACATATCAAATTTATTGATTTAGCGTGACGGGTGATGAAATTGTTGCCGTCTTTGTGTCTAAACGATTAATACCACATATTTTACTTTTTATTATCAATTCTTAAAATTATATATTAATTTACTAATATGACTTACTTTTTACTGAATTTCACAATAAATATAGATGAAAGTAATATCAGCCATATTTGAAATGTTTACAAATTCATTGGGTAAAATCCATCCCTCATATTTTATACGCAGTATTAGTATCTGCGAATGAATGTTTTCATTTTAAAACCTTATTTGTTACGGAGGAACTGAGGCGCGAGGTTCATTAAGGAGAAATCCCTTTTATAACATTAAGAATAGCAACACTAGTGAAACCTCCAGAGACACACACGCGGTGAACCGTGCGAAATTATCGCAACCCATTCAAATAAATGGGGTTCGTAACCGCTACCCACACATAACAATAACAGTGAGAGCAAAAGAATTTTGTAACATAATTGCACCATATTTAGATATCTATCTGTGAATTTGTCTGTTATGACCAGGTAAAAAAGATTAGTACATAATGGGACCATAAATAAGATAAAAGATAATCAATGCCAACTTTTAGTATGTAATTAATTTCTGTATTTTAATCCAGTCGCACCGTTTGTTTTATTTATGTTTCTTCTAAAAATATTATATTTTTATTAGGTAGGATAATGTTTGCTAAGGTTTGATAACACCGTAAGAATACGACACCACCTTTTTCCCATGGATGTCGTAAGAGGCGAACAAAGGAATAGACTTATGGCGACCGACGGACGACAGGATTCCCAAATAAATCATAAGAATTAGACCGGGGACAGGCAATAAGGTTTTAGGTTCAAGGTATCTAGTACAGCAATCGCCAATTTACCTGCGTACTACGTAACTACTACTACGTAAGGTCACTACGGTAAGGTTAGATTAAAAAAATGCGTTCTGTAATAATGTTTTATTGATTTTATATTATATTTTATTTAAATTTTCTTCTCTACTATGCTACTAAAAGTTGTCAAACCAAGTATACAACTTGAAACAGCAGTATGAAATATTCGAGATTTTCTACCTTTTTGCATCCGAAATGATCCAGTCTCATTACCTTCTTTTTATGAGAAATGTTCCTGTTATAAAAACGTGCAATTCGTTTCGTATTTCGGTTAATGTACCTATATTTTTTAAAGCGGTGAGTTTTTCGTGAACTCTGGAAATTCGTCTTGTTTTCAAAAGCGTTTTTGTGTACTGTATAATATGTCTTAAAAACTTAATTTGTCTCGAGGCTATACTTAATCCCATAAAAAACTTAAAACTCGTTTCTGTGAGCGACGAAGCCTATTAGTCACTGTTGGATACCATCTATTTTAAGGGTTTGTTCGTAAAGTCGTTTTCTGTTTCGAAGTATCTTTAACGCGGACAATGGCTTGTCCTTTGCAACAACTTAGTTTCAAGTTGCTCTCTATATTAATCAACCAAACCGCTAAATGTAGTAAGTATAAATAATAAACGACTATTTTATAAACGAAATTTCTGTTATTTTCAGTGCTAATCATTAATAACCTCTGCTACATATACGGGGTTTTACTTTTGTCGGAGTAAAAGAAATCCAATTACTCACGTTAAAATATGTTACACAGAATTATATCGAAAAAGGGAAAGTCTTATCAAAGGAAATCCAAATGAAGGTTTGTAGGTATGAATTAAAATTAATCGGGTAGCTGTCTGCTTGCCGACGCTCGCTACTTGAGTGTTCACCTTACAGAATCAGTTATCGAGGGCTCCAGACATCGATAATATGAGTACCTATTAATGCAAAACTGATTTACGCCTTCAGAGATACGCTGACGTAATTTTAGAAGCGAAATCGGATGTCATATTTATAATATTCCGTTGTCTTAAATTGCCTTCCATTATATTGTTCGTGTTTTCTTTCACATGGAAACTTTTACTCCGCTTTCATGATATAAAAAAGGCAGGTTCAGGGTTCATAATGAAATAGACACAAAATGGCTTAAAATTATCTATGAATTAACGATAACTATCATGACCTACTTGGGACGCCATTTGAAAGATGCAGTTATTTTACCTCGTCCTTATGTTAGGACAAAAAAATATCTTCACGCAATTCCTAATACATGTCTAGACAATTAAGTCAATTTGACCCACCTTCCACCGAAGATATTTTCGGGACAACGTGGCAGGTGGTGAGCCCGTCGCCATCTTTATGTCCAAGCCAACAATAAAATTCGTACATAAGTTTTTTTTTTGAAAAACTCATTGGTACTGCCACCTGGGGATCGACCTCGGGTCTCTCGACTCGAAAGTCTTAAGAAAAATATATGACAAATAAATTATTAAGGCGTCATTAAGACGGCCACTAGTGAAGTAATTAATTAAAATGTTACTTAATTATATCGCAAAGGCGGCCGTTTTATTTTGATTTCTTACATAAATTAAAGTAATTAATTAATAGATGTTCTTATCTAATTGGTTTCTTGCGAAGTTTTATTAAAAATTGTCAATTACTTTTTTGTGAATAATTATTTTGATTGCAAATTATTATAAAAGGTACAGCAAATTCGTTTTTACTGTGATTAAAAAGCGTTCAGAAAATAGCATTTATCGTTCCACGTCTTTGATCTCAAAAGATCAAATACAGTTCTCGGTTCCTTGTATCACGCATACATTATAGCTCGTTATTTGAAACATATAAAATATATTTAGAAATACTTTTGATAAGCAAATTTCGAAATTAGCATTTAACTTTGGAAGCCGTAAATAAGAAAACTCTACATTTTGAACTACTCAAAAATAAATTTTACCACATTTATTGTAAAGTCTGTGACATATATTAGCAGATTATGAATAAGTACAAAATCGATTATTTAGTATTTTTTTCACTATTCTTCAAATTCTTTATTAATTTATCATAAAGAATTTGAAGAATTGTGAAAAAAATACTTCATAATGGATGAGCATTGAAAATGTCAAGGAGGCTTGTAAGTAATACTTACTGGCAGGCATATGGAAAATTGTTTACATGCACCTGAAATATATGTTTAACTATACTGTTCTAATTTTGAAAATTATCGAACATAATATCGTGCAATAATGTTTTCTTAAGAACAAAGATAAAAAGAAACTGTTCATCAGATTTTCTCTAACTCTATAATATATATAATATTGTTGGTTTGAATACACATAGTCAAAATAAAGTGGTAATCGGAATTCGAGTCAAAAGACCCGGGTTCGATTCCCAGGTGGCAGGATGTTCGTACCAATTGGCTTTTAGAAAACTTAGGTACTATTTATATTGGCTTGGAAATAAATACGGCGACGGGCTCACCACCACGTTGTCCCCTAAATATTTTCGGTGGGAAGTGGGACGATACGATGTAATTGTCTATACCTCTGTCTACCCTTGTACTGGGAATGGTTTTTTAATACTCTATTTCATTTCAGCTCTGTATTTCCTTAAGATCAACTGATATAGAATGAAGAACTTGAAGTCCGCCTTTATTAACTTTTTTTCGGAAATTTGCTTATTTATTAAAAATAATATTAAAATAAATAAAGAATTTATGGAAATATTACAATTACAATCGGTTTTTATGGGTCAAAATCTTAGGAAAAACGAAAACATATTGTGAATTTTTCCACTTTATATATACTAACTTAACTTCTAACTTCACATAAATCAGTGAAGTCTACCAGGTTCTGCGATTTCCGAGGGCTAAAAGATATACGACAGGAAATGACTGCTTGTCTCTGTTCACTTTAGCAGTTTTTCAAACTACATTGTAAGAGTAGAAGCAATTTATTATCCAAAGTCTCAGAGCTGATTTGTTCCATTAATATTTGACATTGTTATTACAATAAACATTGACCATGTTGTTTGTTGAATAGACAAATAGAATTTCGAATTTTGCTGTTTCTCTTGTCTTATACATATTTGCATATAATTATAATTGGATTAAAAACGAGCTAACAGTCCATCTGTTAACTCGTTTGTCATAATAACTGCTGCGGCACATGACACTTGCTAATCAGTTCAATAGGTCATCAGTAAACTCAAATACCGTAACCCGTACCGTGTATACCCTACAAAGAGAATGACCATTTGCACAAAATTGCGGAGTGTCCATTTTTAATAGGCTGCAAAGATGAGAAAGCTAAGGCCAACTATTAAATTTACGACTACAGCTTTTAAATAAACCACCTGAGATAAACTTATTAGACATACAGTAGTACAAATGCGAGACGTAGTAACGTCATTGATTTTTAATCAAAAACAAAGCATCCACCGGCTCTTAAATCTTTAATGTATCGCATTAACTCGTAGAATTAAATGTATAATACAAATTGTAACAATAAATCAAGTTACCATTACTCTTACTTACATGCTATAATTCTATTTGATTAGACGTGAAACATTGTGGGCCTCGTCTAAATAATGTAGGTTTGTTGTTAAGCCTCTCACAGTTGCCGTAATTTTGTCTGCAACACTACATAATACATATGTTGAGATATTTTGGTACGTTTTTAGAATCCCGACACTAGTTTATTAGTTGAACGGGCCGAACGCGTATCTATTTTATTTTTGTACTGTTGGAAGCTCTAATTAATGAACTTACGACGGCTGTAATCCCTAAATTTAATGTTTTCTTGTTATGTTTCTGTTATAAGTGAGATGAATACGCTGAAATTTCTTTCAAGCGATAATTTATTCCCAGAAATAAATACAAAATAAGAAATATATATGACCAATATTAATACAAATTCTGGGTACATAGCTGTTTTAAACTTACTTACTTATCTTCACGCACAATCCCTAACGGGATAGCCAGAGAGAACAGATCGCCAAGTGTCACGATCCGTATATACCTCTTTCGCTTCTTTCAGATTCATCATCTTCTTCATACATGCACGTCGAGGTATCCGAGTACTCTTGACCCTCTCCTCTTCGAGCAAATTTGCTCACATTGTCTTCGAAAGTTAGTCTCGGTCTACCTCGACTTCTTTTAATGTTAACTTTCGCGCTATATTTTTTCTTCACCATTCGGTCTTCACTCATTCGCTCAACGTGCCCAAACCATCGACGCACGCACGCCCTTATCAATTTTTGTGACAAGGTCATCTTTCAAACCTGCCATATTGCGAACCTCTTCATTTCGCTGTTTTAAACGATAATGAATATGTGTAAAAAATATGTGTAAAATTTGTTTAATATTGTGAAAAGTGACAAACGAACTAAATTGACGGTCGAAAGGACTAAATTGTCTAAATCTCTAACCATCTCAATATTTTTTATTAAATTACAACCCGCAAGCCAAGGGACTCAATAGCCTGGACCTCTGTCTATGCTTATATAGGGAAATAACGTTAAGAGAATATTTTATGTTTACGTAACTTATTACATTTTAAAAATCATTTTTAGATTTATACATGCTATTGGTTATTTATATAAATGTTTGTTCACAGCGGAATTGGGTGACTATGACCCAAGGAGACATGTGCCGGGTTACGTGTCAGAATTTCGGCTTCTTTCCCATCAGACACCAGAACTGGAGTCTCGAGCTGTGGAAATCCATCGGACACTAACGTGAGTTTATTCAGTTTAAAATATGGTTGATTTTATTTTTGTTATTTATTACAGTACATTTACTGATTAATAAACAAGGACAAAGTTTAAGGACAATTTTAACCAATTATATTTTTTTTGTAACCAATGATAACTTTAACAAACATTTCTAGGCACATTTATTTTTGCCGTGCAATATCGGCATCACAGTAAGAATAAGACATCCCCTCTTTCCACTGGATGTCTTAAAAGAGAAAAGCCAAGTTGTTATTGGCTACCGACAGACGGCAGGATGAAGGTCTCGAAATAGCAGACCAAAAGTCAATATACCGGTTGCGTGCAGCAGTGTCTAAATTGCAAGTGTGATATCGCCAATCCGCTTGACAAGCGTGGCAATTATGACAAACCCTCCATTTCGGGAAAAGCCTATACCCTGCAGTAGACTTTTATAGGCCGTTATGATGATAATTGTGTCATGTATTTTATAATAATACTTGCTACAACCAACCAGAATCTGTTTATACTAAATTACTTCTTTATAAAATAAAACTTTTCTATCTCATACATAAAATCTGGGAACGAAAAATTTGCAGTGCAATTTAATAGCGTTTACAGTCGCACTCGTCTAGGAAGCGAATCGTTGCCACCTTTCCCATTTAATGGAATGAATTTTTCAGTATGCAAAGATGCGGACCGCGGCCTGTGAGCTCCACAAAGACGCAATTACATGCAAATTACGCGTACCTACCTATTTACTCTCAAACGGAGCACCGGACTAGTTTGCCGCCACTGATTGTCCATTGTTACGTTCAATTATGCGATAATCGTCATTATTTCATTGACGCCACCGCTTACATTGTTTGCGGAGAGTATTGTTAGGTTAGTGAATAATACGAAATGGAGAACTACAGAGGACAGGCATACTGGAAATTAAAATCTAGAAACATTCATCAACGAGACACCTCGCAATTCGTAATGTCGACGCTGCTACGCCTTTTCTGTACTGCCTATTTTGTTCTAGGATTATATAAGCTGTTCAAAGTAATTTTTAAAACTTCTGACTTAATAATTTCCTGTAACAATGGGAAGAAAGGGAGTGAAAAATATTTATGCTGAGACTGTGTGACTTTACTCAAATTTGTTAAACTTATAATGTTGACTCAAAATATATAAACTTTATATTGATTGTTACAAGTGTGCAGCGTTAAATGCTTTTTTAATGATATTTTTATCCTTTTATATGTAAACCTTAAAAATATTGGATTTAAAACCAAAATCTTCTATTTCAGAGGCATCTCACCGGCACAAGCTGAACTAAGTTATTTAGATAAAGTTAAATGGTTGGATATGTATGGCGTTGATTTGCATCCAGTGTTGGTAAATACTTGATGAGTTATATGGATTAACGATATTGTCCATCGCTTTAACATATCTCTAACAGACATTATTTCCTTAATGCAGGGTGAAGACAGCGTGGAGTATTTTTTGGGACTGGCGCCAAGTGGCCTGTTGCTTTTACGCGGGAAGCACACCGTCGCTAACTATTATTGGCCGCGTGTTTCCAAATTGTATTACAGAGGAAGATATTTCATGCTACGTGTAGCGGACAAAAATGTAATAGCCCATATTTCAGCTTAATGTAATAAGATCACAACAATAAATCATAATCTACTGATAAATGTACGTTAACGCTGTACGAGTGTATCGTATAGTTTTAGTCTTTTCCTTATGGGATAAAGGTATAAATCAAGTCTATCTGATGAAAGTATCTACTATAGCCCATAACATCTGCTAATAATTTTACAAGAAGATGATTACTGATTTTTATCCCACGAGGACCTAGATGGAATGTCTTATAAACTGTAATTACACTGTCTCTGTATACCCACAAACAGGAACACAAAAGTTGTAACACTGACTGCATAAACAGGTAAAAGTCTTGTATGTGATTCAAACGATCTATGTTGACAGAGGAGTCTATTCATATTCGTAATTTTAGTAGTGTATAACATGGCATTTTAGTTAATAATATAATAGGGAAGAGATTCTTTGAGAGTTCCTTTGAAACGATGAAAGCGAATTTCGAATAATATAATCCTTCCAATAATTGGCTTCGTTTCAAAACGAATATTTAGATTTGTTGTTTTCTGGGAATCACGAAATTTGATTCCCAAAAACGAACTTTGATTCCTAAAAACTGTATTGGGCGAAAGACTCACCACCTTTAATGTTGTTCCTAATAACATCCGGTGAATTGTGGTTTGAAAGGACTACAATCTTCTAGATTTTCGCCTAGATCTCTTATATACAAAAGAGATAAGGTACAAACGAGTGTATGACTACGTAAGAAACGTAACGTAAAGAAGACATCTTTTATTTTACGTATCGGTTTCCAAACGCAAATTCTGCACTTCAAAATAAACACTTCTTAACCCAAAGCTGCTCTGAAAGCTACACTCTAAACTCAGACAATCAGACGGAAGACTTGACCCGGTTCCATCTTCAGATCGCAAGGAACGATTGTCGGATTTTTAAATAGTGTTGTGAGAAGAGTCCACCTTATGCCGTTTCTTGAAAGACTTTCACAAGCAGGCAATTACAGATAAGTCCCGTAGAACTGAGCGATGTATTTACTGTGCGGTGGGTGCGCTCCGATAAGACGCTTCTCAACGTCGCGCCGACAGTCGACGTCGCTTTCTCACTTTATCTACGTATTTTACATCTTTCAAGTATTCCTAAACTGGTGGGAATTTAATAACAAAATAAATTTAAATTTAAAATATAATTTACGTCGATTTACGCGATTTTGTCGCGTAAATACAACTTGTTAAATGTTAACTTCCCGACGCCTCCTTTATTTAAAACTAATTTCTATATTTAAATAAATTTTATTTAAATAATCTGTAATATAATAAATAAATAATCGTAAATAATCGCTTTATTTTAAATATGTAATGTTCGCGTAAATACAAGAAGTTTCGATTAAAAGATTT
Source organism: Sericinus montela (assembly GCA_029286605.1). Taxonomy (NCBI): domain Eukaryota; kingdom Metazoa; phylum Arthropoda; class Insecta; order Lepidoptera; family Papilionidae; genus Sericinus; species Sericinus montela. The sequence continues at coordinate 6,209,765 of JAGSMR010000005.1, forward strand.
TTAGCGTGATTAATTCAGATCAGCTATTAATTTACAGAGAATTGTAAATATATATGTTATTTGGTTTCGTATTTATGTAGAGGTATCCTTACTTTCATTTACTTCAACGATTTTCGTTTTTCAGAATGAAACGCTAACTTATGGCTTCGAATCTCAACACGAGCGGCGTGTCGTCACCTATGGCGCTGCTGCTCCGACCACCACACTTTCTTCCGTCTACAGCAAACTTCCCCCGCTTCAGCAGATATGTTCGCGTTAGGTTCCCGATTACGCAATAGGTAATTAACAAATGTCAATAAATAAAATAAAATGTAACTCAAAAAATGTCATACAATAAAAATTAAATTTGATACGATTTCCTGGTTCTATTTGAAAAAAAAAGTTACAAAAATTAAAACAAATTACTAGGCAATTTAGGCGTTATTAATAAAATACAAGTTACAGTTACAATACAATAAAATACAATATAATAATAAAATACAACTTATAATGTTAGAATTGGACCTTGATAAAATTTAAGTAAAGTAGAGAAGGGCACTTGTGCTTAAAATATGAAGTTCGCTTAACCTCGATCCTAACGTAATGTAAATTTCAAGTGGAAACTTGAATATAATTTACTTACTAGCTAGAGGTTAAATTTAAATTTCAATAGGAGATGAGAAGTAAATAAATATAGAGATATAATATCTTTCTAGAGTAATAACTTGTTACATCTCTATGTAAATTAACCTTTTGTGCAGTATTAGAAACGTCACATGAACTTGCTCATAAAAATTACTTAAAAAAGCAAGTTTAGTTGCACTAGATTTATAGTTTCACTAGATTGTGACCACGACTTCGCCTAAAAGAAGCTCAAAATCCCCAACCGACTAAGTTTTGAAATGTCTTCTAAATGGCAAATTTTTATGATTAACGAAACAATTTTGTTTGCGATTTTTGAAAAGAAAAGAAAACCTTGTACCTATGAGTTTTTTCAGAAAAACTTATGTAAACATTGTCCCAAAAAGCGTTTTCGGTGGAAGGCGGGTCGAAAGGACTTAATTGTCTAGACCTCTGTGTATCCCAGTATTGGGAATGACGTGAAGGAAATCTTTTGGCAAAGCAGTTTTATTCCTCGTTTATAAATGGTCGTTTATTTCATTAATAAATGTATATAATCTTTAGTAAATGAATATCTGTGGACTATAACATTTGATATCATTTAAGACGTTATTTATAAATACATATTATTATTTATAATAATTTCCTTAATATTTGTGTAATATTTCCATACTGTATACATGTATATGTCCATAAATATTACATATAAGGGTTTCTCCTTAAGGACCTTTATTGAACCTTTCACTTAAGCCTAGCTTACTAAACTTTGATTCATGCCCTTCAATATATCATTTTGGATATGCTATGTTGATTGTTACCACCCCAGCACTAATTCGAAGTGATTAATTATAGACCCCGATTTATAATTCCATAGTTACCTCCTTCTGGCTCTCACTGAGAACGCCGCATATCATTTTGCAGATTACTAATAGCTGAACAGATTTGCTAAAATATTTTAGAAGAAACAATTGGGACAATTTAAAGAAAAAAGAAGATTTCAAATATTGCGCTGTAAATGGTGCAAGAATGATGAAAAAACAATGAAATTTTACTTATTTATGTTTATAAAAATACAATTTAATTTCTTGTTGTTATTTAAAAAATTACTTCGCAATTTTTTAAATAATTATTTAAATAAAGTAATTTTTTAAATAACAACTTTACAATGAATTTCCGCAAAGTAACGCCTGAGTCAATTAACTATTTAATTTCTTGTCAAAGATGGAATAACATACTCGTGATACTTTTGTATAAAAACGTTTTGTATGAAATAATATAATTGTGGTTAGCAGCGGCAAAGGAGCAAGACCCCGACCGCCGCCTGCGTTTACAAGGACTCCATCGAGGCGTATTGCGCGACCTCCTTCCTCTTATTCCTCATTACTAGATGGTAAATATTAATTCAGTATTTTGTTATTCTTATGGAAGTTAAACAAGGAATAATTATATCATGTTTGTTTAGTGCCAAAGCTAGAAGACTTGAGAATAAAAGACTGCCCTCCTGAAGTAAAGCAACCTACCTCAGTAAATCGGCCTAATTCGTAAGTATTGTTTTTCTTTGTGAAATAAAAAAATATTTCAGCAAAAAGAATATTATATCTAAACGAAGGTTGATTATTAGAATGAAACTTGTTATTTCATAAGAAATGTATCCCCTATTTTATCTATATAATTGCAGGTATTTACTTATACTTTTTAAGAAGCTTTTATTAGAACATTTTGGAATAAAAGTGGTAGAGCCACGCATCAGCTTTTGTTGTTGCATGAATGGGCTGGCTCGACCGTGGAAGTACCACGACCTCAGAGAATGCCAGCGTGAAGTAGAAGTCTAACAAACTTCTGCGTTTCGTCTGGTGAGTGCAGGTAACCGGAGGCCCACACACCCCCTTCCGCCATTTCTTGGGGGGGGGGCACTCTAAGGGCGGCACCGCATTTGCTATGCCTCTGGTATTGCGGGTGTGTATGGGCGGCGGTAATCACTTACCATCACGTGAGCCTCCTGCTAGTTTGCCTCCCTTTTCTATAAAAAAAAAAGAATAAAAGTATCAGCAATTGAACTGCAAATATTATCGTAAGATAATTATAGCAGCTATACAGCAGCCTTTAAACTAAACCCACACTCTCTCAAAACCAAGTTTTCTTTGAACGTGGGCTTTACGCAGGATAAACGGCGAGAGCGCCGGCTGCGGGGCGGGCGGCTCGCCGCGCTCGACTCGCTCGGCTCCGGCCCGGCGCGGGTTGTACTCCGCCTCGCCGACCGCCACGCGGCCTCCCCCCGCGCCCCGACACCGATCCGCGTCCGTTGACTCGCAGAGCTCGAACGAGTCCAGATCCAATCGCAAGTCAGTGCCCAAATCGTTCCTGTAATTGATGCTGTAACTTAACTGTCTAAGTACGTACGGGTAGAAATTTCCAAGCATAGGGATGCTCTTCTAAGAAAATTAAAAATTTGTATGTGTACTTAATATGTCACCGTGATTACTTTGTAGCCAAAATTTGTCACATCTGAAATTACAGTTATATATGTGTAAGCTAAAACTAAGGTAAAAGTAAAACTAAAAGTGACTTTACCGAAATACCCTGTGAATATGTCTAACGCGAAAATAAATGAGTAAAAATTGTATCCAATGTCCATGTTATGCCTAAGTATTAGCAGAACAATATACTGACTACTTAGTACTATTTACCTTCCGATAATTATTCTGACTAATAATTACATATTTGAGGTGGGTTCTAATTGAACAATTCGTCTTTTCTGTATTTTTGGCCTTTATAAATTTCATTATAGGCTATAAATAAATTAATGATAAGCTATTTAGGATATCATTATTTTATTTAGTAGGATATATATTATTACACCGTAAACGTACATCGTGTAAATTGTTAAAGGAGCCATAAAACTTTCAACAAATAAGTAAGGCATACATGGTGATTATAACTTTTAAAATTTTATTAAATGATTTACAGCTACACTGCGTAGTTTTAGGTATTAAAATGAAAATAATGTTGTGAGTCGTTCGCATAATACGAACATTTCATTAAATTTTATTATTTCACCAAATGGCCACAAGTACCGGCCATATTGTTAAATTGTCAACACGTTTCGATTTGTTCGTCCAGAACGCGAGTGTAGATTCAACTATAATCCGATATACAAAGTTGAGTCCACGCTCGGGCTATAATATTTTACGACTAGATTACGCTGTTTCATTCTCTGCAATCGCATTATCCATTGAAATATTTGGCATCATTCAGTAACTGTACTTGGGAGTACCAGTATACTCGTATATTCTAAGTTCTTAATACGTATAAATGCAGACTTCTGATACAATTTTAATACTCCAAATAAATGAAATTGTTTAGATACAATTTTATTTATTTGGATTTTATTTAGTTGCTAATAATAACTAGAAACTTGATGTGCGGGACTAGACATCAAATATAAAATATAAGTATTAAATAACATACACTATATGTATATTATTGTACAAATCAAATCTAATAAAATCATTTATTCATCGAAATTTGAATGTACATTCGTTTGTCGATAGTCATTTTTTACTACCACCGTTTCGTTAGGAAGTTCCTCTAACGGAGAAGAAACATGCGAAGGAAACTCCGTAGGTAGCCCTTTTTGGTTAATCGTTTTGTATTATACAAATGTGATATTTTCTAGAAATAGCTTGGGAGCGATCACCTCATTCCCAGGGATTACTTTCATCAATATATTCATTTAAATTATAATTACCCTTCTTAAAAACATTTTCTTTAATGAATTTCTTAAACCTGTTAAAAGGCAGGCTTTGCACATATTATATAAACATATACATGTAATTAAATAAGTGTATTTCAATAAGTTCCAATTAATATGACATGGTGGCTTTTTGTGACGTGTTTTAACGTTTACATATTGTTCTTTATGTACACGATTATAAAACTTACGTACGATTTATATCGCTGGCTATGACAAAAAGACAGGGACGAGCTCACTACCCGTCACGTTATCTCAAAAAATGTTTTCGGTGGAGATTCGGTAGAAATGACTTAATTGTCTAGACTACCTGTCTACCCCGGTATTGAGAATGACGTGAAGATATTTATCATTGCTAATATTAAATCCAGACAACTAGTTAGAATGCCATACTTAACCGTCTAGTCCCAGTTGTGTATGGGTCGTCATTAGTTGAATCGGCACTATTTACGCGAAGGCACCGCCACCGATCGCGCCGGCAGCAGTCGGACGCTGAGAGCGAGATGTCGCGGGGCTCCGGGCGCTCGGGCCGCCGCCACCGCCGCCACCGATCCAGGCACAAACACGACTCCGGCTCGGAAAAGGACGACTCGCAGCCGGACACCAAGTTAGTTTTTTTTTAGTTAGTTAGTATTTGTGCGCCTTTACTAATGATAAATTTGACCATTTGATGCATGTGCATATGCTACTGGACAAACTCCACTGTACAAACAACCATTTGTATTAGTACAGTGTATGCTTTCTATTTAGAAATGTACTTATGAATATAAAGTGGATCAGAATAATGGATGGTAATTAATGGTACCCCACAAAATAAAACTAGGCAGAACAAATTGTGAAAAATCAAATTTAGTTGATTGTACAATTTGGTGATACAATATTATTAATGTAATCTATATATTAAGTGTCAGGATAGCCGAATGGTTGGTTCATTGCATTTCGAGCCAAGAGACCCAAGTTAGATCTCGAGGTGGCATTTTTTTTTCAAAAACTTATGTACGATTTATATCGTTGATTTGACGAACGGACGGGAGTAGACGGCAACGAGCTCACCATCTGTCTCTTTGTCCAAAAAAATAGTTTCTTAGGTGTAAGGTGGTGAAAAAGAACTTAATAATAAAGACTTCTTTTTTTTTCTCTATTAATCAAGACAAAATATCATCCCTGAATGTTTTTATGAACTGAAATAAATACGAAAAAATAAGTTCACAGTTAAAAATCACAATTGATTTGAATGAAAAAATTTAGATATGTTATCAGATATATATTTAAAATAAATTTAAAATTTTAATTACCAATTTTATAACAGAGAATACGAGCTAGTGGACTCTGAATCTCAATGGAAAGAGGTTCTAAGGCAAACAAATGCCGGTACTGGTGTACAAGTAAGTAATTGTCTCATTGTTTTATTAAAATTTTATCATTATATGATGCTCTATATTACATTACTTTATCATACGACTCACAGGTTGCCAATGTGCGTCGGTCACAGATGGAGCCCGAGACTGGAACCCACCGTTCATCGCATAGACCACGTCGACATAGGAAACATCGGTACTTTTGCCCCATTTTGTAATTTATTTACCAAGCTATATGTATTTGTTTTGGTATAAATATTTTCCGAATGTTCTATCATTATTATATGTTATTTTAGATCAAGATCTGGATCCCCCAATGAGAAAAAATGGCTTCCAACGGAACTAAAGCAGCATCTTGAATTTTCACTAGTCGATACGGCAGGAATGACGGAAGAACAACTAAAAGAGATTCCCTATACAGTAGTGCAAACAAGTCACGCACGACAAACCAAGCTCCGGACTTCGTCGAAACATAAACAGTAAGATTAATTGAGCTTCTGTTAAGAAGACGATATAATATTTAAACTAAGAACAATTTGGAAACGTATTAAATGGGCAACAATTTTTTTGTGTACTATATATATCTCTCTCTCTTTCTCTCCCTCTCTTTGTCTCTCCCCCTCTCTAGATCTTAACCTTTTACTTTAGTTTATTCCATTTATAATACTTTCTTGCGATAATGGAAACACTTATTGCATTACTACTACTAACACTTGCATTAAATGACTAAACAAAAGTTTTTTTTTTGTTTTCCTATAGGCCTGAACCAGGATCATTATCTAGAAGGGAAAAAAATACCTCCTCGTATGTTAAAAGTAGCCATGATATCCACAGCCAAGGATCACTTCGATCAAGTTCTGGCGCGATAAGCACACATAGACAGAACAATGAAAAACATGGCAGGTTAGTTTATACTTATTACGATAATAGACACCACACGGGACAAAGATACACTTTGACATCGACTAAAGAGAGATCTACGAATCGAAATCGAACGACTACGAAAAATATGATATTAAGAAAACAGTTTGAATCTTTATAAAATTTAAACTGTTTTCTTAATATCAACAAGAAGAGTACAAAGCACATCAATATTTCTTTTTTTAGTATTTTTTTTGTTTTAATTTAAAATGTTTTTTTTTTTTAAATAATGTTATGAACTTTTACTTTATATTTCGCAGACGACCTTATTCAGGTTACGATGAACAGCTGTGTCGCTCTGGTGAAGACTTTTTGAACAATGGATACAAGGGTCCTGCTACACCAGTATCCAATAACAACAACCCGTACAGTCCAGTTACGAATAGCAATAGTAACAGTTCTAGCGGAGAACTTATAAGTGCAAGGGTGTCGCACGAGCACACCGATTCTGGACTAGGCGCTGACCAGGATTACGCGTACTCTTCAGAAAGGTGATTAATTAAGAAAAATATTAAATATATATTTTTTTCACGCAATTCCCAATACAGGGGTAGACAGAGGTCTAGTCTAGACAATTAAGTCCCTTTGACCCACCTTCCACCGAAGATATTTTCGGGACAACGTGAAAGGTGGTGAGCCCGTCGCCGCCTTTTACGTCCAAGTCAACGATACAATTCGTACTTAAGTTTTTGAAAAAACTCATTGGTACTGCCACCTGGGGATCGAACTCGGGTCTCTTAACTCGAAATTCCGACCACCCAACCACTCGGTTGTCGTGTCAACAAATAGTACACGCAATTTGTAAAAGTACACTGTCATAGGCCTCTCGCTTTAGGTGGATATAATTGCGCGTTAAACAAACAGCGAAAATAAGCACTAGCTATGAGGCATTCAATCTCTGTCTAAGGGTGTTATTTTTTTGAAATGGTTTGCTGGTCTTATGACGAAGAAGTCACGACAGACGAGTGCTTACAACCTCTATGCTTAGGCTTGGGCTTAAATCTCTGCCAAAAACTATGTCTTCGGTGAACGGTGAGTCGAAATGATTTAATTATCTGGACCGCTTTCTACCCCAGTATTGTGAATAACGTGGAGATTTTTTGTTATGGGCTGCAGCAATCCCTTACCATCAGGTGGACCGTGTGCTTGTTTTTCACCCAACTCCCATAAAATAATATTTTGTAACTTTCTACATTTTCTACACAATCTCGTTGAGACAAACATTCAAATGGCTTTGTGTGTCTTACATTTATTTTTCGATTCAAATTCGAATCTGTTTACATTGAGCAGAATGTAGTAATTTCATTTCAGCATTGTTACTGCGTAACAACACGGGGTCGGTTACAGATTGTTTCGGTTAACTAAGTAATGAAACAGAGTGGCAAGGGATACGGTATCCCACAAAGTGATACTGGCAGATTGCTTTGGGATACTACAGTTATACTAGCTGTGTTTGCTACATTTTGTAAATGAGTTTTAATAAGTAATGAGATGATTTGAAATATCCTCCACAGATGAAGTAATATTTGTTTTGATTAGAAGTCTTCTGTTTTAATTGTCACGAACGTCTTACAAAAAGAAGTTGTTTATTTTTGAATAAAGTTGATATTTAATATTTAAAAAATATTAAACATCAACTTGATTTTGTTGATTTTATTTTCGAATAAATTAAATAATTCATTTTCGATTAAGTTTATTAAAAATACTAAAGCAATTGTTAAAGAATCAGAAACAACAAAGGTACTATAAACAGCCATCCGGTAATTGAATCCGCGACTTCAAAGTTAGCGACACCGTACAGATCTTTGTGCTCGCCAGTTATCTACCTAAGTCGGCGGATATAGATAACATAATAATATTGAACTACGTCTGGAAATGTACGAAAAAATATTATGTATATGGAATTTGTGCGAATATAGTTACGGAAACACTGCTCAGTAGCCATTCACGGGTAGTACCACAATCCCACTCACTTCCGCCGCAAAACAGTATTATTTTTAGTTTCTTGCAGCGTAGAAATAGATGGCCGGTATAGACTATTATCGTATCACAGTGTAATTAATTCATTCATTCATTCACATCTATTACCTTCTTAGGATGACCGATTAACTTTGTTAATCGGTCATTTAATAATATGCAGCGAGAGTCCTGTGTTCAGCATTGGACTATTAGAGGCCATTATGTATGCATATATATTAATAATTTTGTTGTTATTGAAAATGATGAAATTAAACCGTAAGAAAATATCCTTTTTTTACCAAATCGATTATTTTAACGATTCTTATAGAAATTTATTCTATGCAACTGCTATGTGACTTTTGAATTCATATACACAATAAACAAACAAACCCATTGTGGTTGTCCCCTAGCCAAATTATTCAGAGTTAGATACAAACATAATTACTAGTAGTACGCAATTGTATGCGGCCATTAACCTTTTTTAGGTCAAATATAGTTACAAACGAGCAAACGTGGATTTTTTTAATTTTATGACTACTATCGATGTCCTCTCTCGATAATAAATAAATAATGTTATACATCGTCATATACTTGCTAAAGCAAGATGAAATATCATGTTAACTTGCATCGCCTGTAATCGTTATTCCATGATTTTTTTTTCAATACTTTACAGTAGCTAAGTGCCCTGGTTGTCATTATATTTTTTTCTTAATATTGCCGATCTCCGTAGACGAGTGGCGGCTTTCAAGCTGGCGCCAACTCTGAAGTCCCGGGTCCGATTCCCGGTCGGTTCAATGTAGAAAACACTTCTTCTGCATTTTCTCGGGTGTTTTTTATACCTTCGTTGTTTCTGTTTCCATATTACAAGTGCTTAAACTGCTTAATTTGAGATCAGAGCAATGTACGTGATGTTGTACCTATCTATGTATCTATATGTGAATAATTGTCTTAATGTTAATAATAATAACAACAAATATCTTCACGCAATTCCCAATACAGGGGTAGACAGAGGTCTAGTCTAGACAGTTAAGTCACTTCGACTTACTTTCCACCGAAGATATTTTCGGGACAACGTGACAGGTTGTGAGCCCGTCGCCGTCTTTATGTCCAAGCCAACGATATAATTCGTACATAAGTTTTTGAAAAAACCCATTGGCACGAGCCTGCCAATGGGTTTTTTCAAAACTCGGGTCTTTCGACTCGAAATTCCGAACACCCAGCGACTCGGCTATCGTTTCTAATTTATTTATTTTTATTACAATAAGTATCAAAAGTAATGAATTAGAAGATGCTCTATGTTTAGATCGAGCGACAGCGCGAAATGCGGCGCGGGCGGTTCGACGGCGCCAGTGAGTAGGCTCTGGATGGTTGGTGGAGGGGGGGCGGGGTGCGCGGGCGGGGGAGGGGGGCTCGCGCGGCGCCCGCCCGCAGCGCCGCGCGCGCGCATTTCCGCGTCGGGCTCGCAGCGCTCGCTGCTGTCGGTCGCGAGCGACAGCGCCACCTCGCGCCGACCGCGCGAGCTCACACCGCGCTGCCACCCTCATCCCGTGGACGGTGGCTTTTCCCTTTTCGTGAGTGGGCGCTTCGCTTTCTAACAACCTTCCGCCGCCTGACGACCCTATTTATAAAAACAAACGGAATTCTCGCGACGTTTGGAGATTTTGGCTATGAATTTAAAAAAAGTTGTAATGTGTTTTATGATTATTCTGATGTGTCGACGTTTTAACGTTGTAACGTTCCTCCGTCGTTATAGAAATAGATAAACAAACTTCAGAGTTTCTTAACGTATTATAGACATTTCTTAATAATAATTAAGAAATGTCTATAATACGTTAAGAAACTCTGAAGTTTGTTTCATCTATTTCTACATACAGGCCTTAAGCATATACAACTAAAGAATAAAAAACAATAAAAATAGAAGTAGATGTGCCTTATAAGTTTAAAATCCCACTACAGGATATTGGCCTTTCACGTATGCAGAATTTGCTACAACTGTTTGTACCCTTGGCAAGTGTTAAGATTTTGTCACTTGAGACCCTACTACGACGTACTGTTATCAAGGCATCTTGAAGTAGTCATAACCATTTTTAATGTTTTGTTTATTTTACTCCTACTACCGGAGTAGGCGGACCCCCTTTCACATTGTACCAAATAGGCTTAGGTGAAAAATGGGTTGAAAGATCTTCATTGTCTAAACATTTCCCATCATTCGGAAATGCGTAAATATATAAAATGGAGGTAGTATAATCTACTCTGATACCACAACAGACAAAAGACTGCCCTAATATTGCAAGTGCGCCAATCAGTAGTTCGCTTTTGCCTATACTGTAAATATTCTGTTATTTTTTTTTAGTAAATCCCTTCATCTAGGGTCGTCAGTATAACACGCAGTTACTGTTTTCGGGTCGCTACATTTTAACAGTGTAAATACAGGCTGCTGTTCAATCTCATCAAATCATCATTCAATTTAATCGAAATTTCAATCTTTGTTGTGTCTATTGTTTTATTTTTAAAGTACCTTTTGGCATAATGACAATAACCATGAATGGAAATCGTTTATATTGTAATAAAATTAAAACTTAAACTTTAAAAAAAACAATAGACAACAAACAAAAGTTTTAAAATATAAGAATTATCATTATAAATTAAAACATTTTGTATTCAAACAAAACATACATTTGTAATATATATTATTTAATATTACTCCACTCAAAGGTTACTGTTATTTATTATGAATTATATTACATATTGTAGGGTAGTCTAATTCACTGACGAACTATTTCAACTAGAAAGAGCATCATTAGAACTTTGTTCTGTGGACAAAACTTTTACTGTAACTTATTTCAAACTATGCTTTGAGGGGCTTTAATTCTACTTTTACGAATAGCAAAGTGCTAAAGACGTTCGACTCATGAAATAACTTTTTCCATTGCACATTTTTGAGTTCGAAACTATTTTAGCGCTTTTCTAATTTGCCTCATTCCTTGGGGTGGCGTTCATTGTTCCTAATTTCAGCTACTGTTAGTATAGATGTAGTTTGAATTGCATTTGATGATTGGGATACGCAGAGACATGCTAGCAACAACAACATTATGGTCGGCGAGAGCGGATCGCTGGCAAGGAGATACGCGCGGCCGTCGCGGGAGTCGAGGGATGCCCGTGATTACAACGCGAACGTCGCGCGAACGCACGCACGCCTCTCGCACCACGCACACGTGCGCCACGACAACACACTCGACATTATCCTTAAACCACTCATTGAGAGCACGCAGTAAGTAACGTGACTCCAATCGCAACAGCCCATGTTAACAAATCACTCTCAGGATTAAAATTCACATTAAAAATAAAATCAAGTATTATTGTTGGCATCATTTATTATTGGCTTCTGTAAAAGTAATCATTTTTTCTATGGAGTTAATTAGAGTTTGAATTGAGAGTGGTTTATTAATAAAGGACTGTGCGTCTCAACGAAGTAGCGGAATGTTAGCTGCACGCATTGGTTTGTCCGACTTTCTCTCGAATGCTCGAAGAGGCACGTTTTTGTTTTGTGTTTTCATTTTTATTTTATGTTTATTTTAATCGATGCATGCGGGTCGGGTTATAGGTGTATGCTGGGATGACAACTAACACAATGACTAACAAACTAAAAGATTAACACGTGTAAATATTTTTATGTATTTTATGTTATTTATTGTGTGTTACGTGATTAAAAATATTTATAAAATTTTTGTGTTAATAACTGTTTCTGTTCCTGTAATGGTACTACGTATGCGATTAAAATAATCGATACCAATGTCATATTGTGTTTAATACAGGCTTCAGAGCAATTAAAGACATCCGAAGAATCATCAGCTGAAAGAGATCCAGGACCGACAAATGGTGATGTCAATAAACAAGCGACTGCAGAAATGAGTACCGAATTGTAATAATAATGCAAAACTTTTGTTATTACCAAACTTTGTGATTTGAAGAGTTACATAAGGTAGTGTGGTACCGAAACCAATATTTCCTCTGTAAACCGTTACAGTGGAAAAATTATCATATTCATCGATGAATCTCTAAAACAAATGCTAGTAATCATTTTGTTACACAATATGTTACATATTTTTAAAAAATTACGAGGAAAAATGTTCCTATTTGATACGCACATGTTGAATTTCTTGAAATAATTGGCGATTTAAGTAATACTCAACATGAATATTTGACCACTAAACGCATATTTATTATGAGAGGAGGCAAACCGATCACTGTTCCTGTACCTGATGGTACAAGAGGATAAGAGATTACCGCAGTGCATGTAGAGGTAGGAAGTACTACCTACAATTAAGAAAAGTGTTTACCAAGAGTTATTCTTACAGCAACGAAAGCTGTCTCTTGCCCCTACGACTTGTAAAAACTTGGCTGTATCGTTGCAACGTAACAATTTATTAGATAGTCCTTCAAATTAGCATTATATAAATTAAAACACTTGTATCTACTAGTTTACTTTAACGAAGCATTTCATATTTAGTATATAAATAAGAATAAAATAAAGACGACACTGACTAAGTATGCATGTGTTTAATGCATTTCCGATGTGCAAATTTTCCATGCATAATTCAGAGCCATCTAAGAAGGGACTTTACAGATTATTTGAAAAAAAAAACGGTTAATTTAGGACAAACTAATTAATTCTTTATCGCAATTATTTGTTTCCTGCAACCGTTTTTGTAAATATCATTTTATGTAAATAAAACACTTGTGGCTGGTGTTTACACATTGCATTTAAAATATAAGTAACTATTATTGCGATGATATACAAATATAATAATTATAATATAATATTTTGTGCCAAAGAGATTCGCTAGGTACGCAATACTTTACGAATATTGAAACAACACAATATTATTTTCATATTATTTAACGTATATTTTACATTTTTATGTTATGAAGATAGCATTTCAAATACATATTTCTGTAAATAGTAGGTTACTAGTTTTGTAATAGTGTTTTAGTTTTAGTTATAAGAGATAATTCACCAATTATAGTCTAATCGATAAAATTTTTATAATGTGATTATTCCGTTAAGATTTAATCCAGAAGTGACTCTTGTAAAGTAAACCTAATGAGTAAACTTTATATAGATACCATGATTATTTATTCCTACAGATCCAACGGGTATTTAAAGTCTACCATTTTCTTTCTTCTATTTGGTTAATGTACAGTTGTTATGTAGCTTAGTGGTTTATAAATAGTCAATACATACTCTATATATGTATAATATCTCCTTTGAATATTAATGTGACAATTAAAAATGTAACTCTACCATTTGAGTAGTACTAACTAATTTCATAATTGAGATAAATAGGTTGGTTGGGCTTCAAGAGAAATGTGGCCTAATTCAGAAGTATTGTCATAAAAAAGAGTACATCGTGTTGACATCATAATGAGTATCAAGTTACTATTAAAATGTGTACGTAATTTTTAATATTAAATCGTAGTCGTATTATCAGGCAAAGTTCACTTAAAAATTTTGAGTCAATTTTTATGAATTTTTACTCTGTCAAGACTGACGACACGATGAGTTTTTAAATATCTACAACCCAACAAGATAAATCGATTACTGTTTTAAGAACTATTTTTTCAAAAAATGTCCTCATTGTTTATAATAAAGAATAATATAATCTAAACTATACATATTACAGTTTTTTATTCTAGACCTGTCCACAATATTTAGTTACATATTTATAATAATACACCTTACGACGCTGCAAAAAATATTAGTAACAGACATAAAATTATACTTTTCCCGGCTAGTGCAAAATGTGTGAACTTAGGTATAATGGAGTCACTGTTATTAAAATTAAATTGGCTTTAAATGAAGTATTGATGGGCAAGTATTTTTCATTAACCATTATTTGGGGGTCACATCGCTTTAACGTATATTACGAGTACATAATATAAACTAATGAAAACGTACTGTATCGTACCGTACGTTATCGATTATTGATATTTCAATTATTATTTTTTATATAGGTTGTTCGCAGGGGCTTAATTGTCTACACAAGGCCTCTGTCTACCTCTGTAACAATTTTTCCTGTTTGGAATTGCGTGACAATATTTATTTATTTTTTTATTTTATCAATTAACAGTGCCTCACGATTTTACATTAACAGAAATAGATAATTTTACAAAATAAAATTTTTCTTATTTATTTTAATCGATAATAATAAGTCACGATAGCCGAGTAGATATAGAGAGATAGAGAGATCCGAGTTCGATCCCCAGGTGGGATGGGGGTGGGGGTTTTCAAAAACTTATGTACGATTTACATCGTTCCATGTACTTCAGTATCGGGGTAATGAGTAAATTATACCATCAGTTAAAAACACTCTTAAAGGCTATAAATATGAAATTTATGTAATAAGTGTGTTGCATAAATTTCATATTTACAGCCATAATAAGTTGTGTGTAACATGTGTTTGCGTAAGTATATTGTACCTTGGTCACTAATACCGCAACTAACTCACCACCTGTCACGGTGCCCAAATAGGCTTTAGTGAATGGTGCTCGACGCACCTTAATTGTCTCTGTGTACTTTACTTCTGGTAAAATGTGTGAGGATATGTAATAATCACTTATAGGAATGAAACACGATATTTATACAC